>JAPSGF010000049.1:3288767-3642294 GCA_035772895.1 Perdix hodgsoniae | reverse complement strand
ATAAAAATAAAAATAAAAATAAAAATAAAAATAAAAATAAAAATAAATTGGAACAATTCTGTGACAATAGTCACAGAAATACTGTGGAAACAAATTATGTTTCTATATGAAGGAGAACTATATGCTAGGGCTTCTCTTAGAAAAGAGAATCACACAGCATCACTGTTCTCCTCTGACAATCTGCACTACTGTTACTTTTTATAAGGGATTAAACTCAGCTTTGCTTTCCACACAGCACCATCCAGAACTACCTCATTTGGCGACTGGTAATTGATCGAGTCAGCAGCCTGAGTCGGCGTTTCAAGGATGCTCGGGCCAGCTACAGGAAGGTATTTCCTCTCTGCCAGTACCATGCTCTGCAGCCTCTTTAGGAGAGTCCCCCATTCACCAAGTCAATACAGAGACATTGTTGGAGCACGTAATCACAAAACAAAGTTGAAAGAACAAGAGAAACTTTTGTCTTAAGTTAGCTTTCTCATTAGGCAGCAGTTTGGCAGAGGATTTTTAATAAAAGATGTGTTGGCAGAATTGATCCTGTGGTGTTTTATATTCTAGGCGCTTTATGGGACAACACTGGAAGAAGCCCGCTGGAGAGAATGCGTGAGTTATGTCAACAACAACATGGAGAACGCAGTAGGAGCAATGTATGTCAGGGAGACATTTGCTGGTGAGAGCAAGAGGATGGTATGTAGTTTCCCCTTTGTACTATTGTACATCCAGTGTCCACAGTGAGCATTCCCCTCCATCTGATCTCCCAGCCTATTTTATCTGGTAAAGATACCCACCAGCCATGAGTCTGAAAGCATAAGAACTCATTTGTGATTCTCTTTTAAATGCCAGGTACAAAACACAGAATTCTGGGGAAATCAGTTTTCAGTAGGAAACCCTTCATCACCTTAACTGTGTCTGGGAAAAAATAGCATGCAAATAATTCATTTTTTAACTGCCTCTCTTTTAGGTCCAGGATTTAATAGATAAGATTCGTGAAGTGTTCATTGAGACCTTAGATGAGTTACAGTGGATGGATGAGGCATCTAAAGCAAAAGCTCGTGAGAAGGTCAGAGAGAACATGAAACTTCAGTATTCTTTCATGAATATGAAATCTTTGGAATATTATAGCATTACTGTTTCCAAATGAGAAAAGTTTAATGTCCATTACTCTGTTATTTATTATCCATTCTATGACATTTTCCTTTTCCTTTTTTAATCCCCTATTAGCTCACATACATTTTTATTTCCCTTAATGCATCTTGTGAACCACATTATAAGTGGGAAGATGACACCCATCAACTAGTATGACAACTGAATACAACGCAATTCCCCAAAGGAAAGTTTTCATTGACTTTAGAACTGGCACAGTTACCAAAGAAAAAGAAGTTAAGCTGAATCCTGTCAAATAGTGCTGTAGGGTCTGCAAGTTTACCATAGTGATTGGCCACACTTGGAGAGAAGAAGACTGTATGTTCTATGTTGAGTTTTTTTGTTTGCTTATTTGAAGTCTTAGCAGACAATAAGATGTTTTCAGCTACTTGCATCCCAGTTCTCATAAACAAGTGGGCAATAACAAAAATGAATTTGAATCAAAAAAGGAAAGGTTAAACTCTTTTCTTCTAGGCGTTGGCAATTAAAGAACAGATTGGCTACCCAGATTATATTTTGGAAGATCAGAATGAAAAGCTAGATCAGGAGTATGCCAATGTAAGTACACTGTATGTACCTCAGTAACTACCTCACCTCTGTATAAAAGCCTACACTTATTCTCTTGCCACACTGAGTACTTAGACCTAAGTAGCTATCATTTCCAAGTGACTAAAAAGCATATAAACTTGATTGGATGGAACATTTTGGAAATTAGCTCTTTGCATGCATTTATAAGTGATACTTTGCAATCAAAATATTTTAGAAACTGCAGTGGCACAAATTCCTCATTCAGCATATCTTACCAATACCAAGATATCTTTCTTCAGCTAAACTTCAGTGAACACAATTACTTTGAGAACATCCTAGAAAATCTGAGAGCTGGAGCCCAGAAGAGCTTGAAAAAACTTCGAGAAAGAGTTGACCAAGACATGTAAGTTTCAAGGAACATGTACATGTCAGGTACATAATCTCAAGTCCTGAATTAATGGTGTTAATTCATGCTGCAGATAAGTAATAATGCTTATGTTTACATCTCCAGGAAGATGTGAACATTTTCTGTTTTGCTTAAGCACGGAATAATTAAACTTCAGAGCAGCTTACAAGTACCATGGTAAGATAATGGTAGATAGAGCAATCAGGGCACCTCGTGACACTGAGAGGACAAAAGGTGTGGGAAGAGCAACACCTTAGGCTGATGCTGCTAAACACTTGCCAAGAGTTCATGGCTTCAGACTGCCTTGAAGTGGGCTGACCAGAAGTGTACGCCAGGTAGAAGAGAAGGGGGGGGGGGGGGGGGGGTAGAAAGGAAGAAATACAAAGAATAAAAAGTTGTCAAGTTATGGGTAAAATTTTGCAAGAGCTTATTTCAAACAAGAATTACTTCTCTAAGTTAAAACTCATTATCCATGAAACAGTGGACTTCAAATGTAGACATTTGTATATCTGATTCCAGATTTGCAATGACTGTGATTATTCAGTTTTAATTAAAATTTTTCAACAGACAAGTTGGGTCTTAACTTCTAATTTGAGTAACTGCCTTCTGCTGTTCAGAATGTCTTCTAAATGTTAATTTTCTTATGAATGTACTACTTCTTTTCCTCTTAAGCTCAGATAGTGTTAAAGTGACCTGGTAAATAGCTACCACATTCCACTCCAGTGTCATTGTTCAACATTCAAGAGCAAACGTGTTTCTTGCTTTAATTTGGTATTCTTTTGGATGAAAGATGCCAATAAGCGAGGCATTATCTATTTCCTATTATGAGTATTTCTTTACAACTGCATTCAGTGGCACCCTTCTTCCCATCTCAATCCTTTTCTTAAATGCAATCTGCATTTGTGAATAAGAGTAATTCAGTAAAAAGAATGTGTAAAAAATTCATGAATTTGTGTGCAACATTTCTTTTCAGATGGATAATTGGAGCTGCAGTGGTCAATGCATTCTATTCTCCCAATCGGAACCAGATAGGTAGGTTAATAACAACTTCAAACAGATGTTATCCAGCTATTGCTTTAGAAGTGTGCAAGTCTGCTGTCTGGAGACAAACCTGCCTGAGCCTTTGTGGAAGCTGAGAGCAAGGTAGGCAGGCTGTTCTCTTCAAACAGCAGCTTTGTTGATGAATATTCAACTCCCCACCCCCCCTACTTGGCAGGCATAGTTCATATACTGTAATTGGAACAGCTTTATGTTTGAAAGCCTGAGACAGTAACTGCTACTATACAAGTGCCAGCAACCAGGGAATGCTCAGAGTGTGTTCTGGGCTGTTTCTGCTCGTGTTTCCACATTCCTGATAAACATAAGGGCAGCCTTCCAGTTTGCTCTCTGTGCAGATGGTACAGAAATAATTTTGCTGAGAGGCATACTGCACTAAAGAAACCTGCCTCTGCTTACAGGATGTTAGAGCTGAGATATTTTGCTGAGCTGCTAGCCTGATCCCTCTTGTTCTTAGTAGCCAAGATCTCAGATGTAAGAAGACATGATGAACGTGTCTGGTTTCACGTGTTCCCGTTTCTGAGCTCGTGCAGGTGGCCAGAAGTTCACATTAAGCCTAGAGACACTGTAGAGTCCTTGCTGAACTCTGAGGACCTCAAACAGGAGAGGAACCAAATCATTTCTACTCTGTAGTGTTTATCTGCATTCCCAGAACAGCAAGAGTATCACTATGTTAAGTAGTGCCCAATATGGCAAGAGAAAAATATCTGCCTTTTTTGACAAGACAGCAACTATATCCTCACCGCATCGAGCTAAAACCACAGCCCAAGGGCAGATTTATATACTATTTTCCTAAAGGCAGGAACATCCAAAGCACTCATGATGTGACCTTTTAGCCTCATCAGAAAGAATTATTTCCCACTTCTGCAGCTTCCATTTACTTCTATATTGTAGGTACAATAGCACAGCCATCACTGATCCTTCAGCCTCAGTAGCACTCCTCCTGTAGCTTGCTAATAGGTGCCATCATGCTGCACACGTGTCCACCATCAGACTATTTAGCCACATCATCCCTATTTACTGACACTGTAATCAGCTGTGAGCTGGCTTTCCCAGAAGTGAAATCTGGTCTTAATGAAGCCTGGTTCCTCTACAGCTTTGCTCTTGTAAACAACATGGAAGTAACTGGCTTAACTTGTAGATGAATATGCAGGCCAGCACATGCATACTTCTCCCTGGGATTGCATGGATAAAATCTTTGAAGGCATGGGTCTTTGAATGAAGTATCTTATTATAGTATTTCAATTATTAGAAAATATCTTAGTAGAATTAAGTGCTTTCAGTCTGAATTCTTCTAGAAGCATGCACGTCTTACATTTTACATACATGGCAAGAAAACTAAATCCCATTGCTTCTATATAAGGCTTTTTTCAGGGAGACTGAAGAAGGATAGGCCTCCTGCTGCCCTCCCACGACTGACATGGGAGTGCATTTGGAGGTCTATAGCAGTGACTGCTCTGCATGTTTTACATGCTGAGTGTTTTTGGTGGTAATCAGCATATGATTGCTCACCTTTCTGCACCCAAAATAAAGCAACAAAACATCCATTAGTTCCCCTATAAAATGCCTTTAAAACACAAACTGTACTCATCTCCAGGAGACAGTTACTAAACTTCCTGTTCTTCACTCACTGCATTATATGTTATAGATCAAATGAGGCTAAAGCTGACATGTAAATGATGCTTGGTTCTCAGAAGAAATACTGTAATTGCAGATGTGCTAAATTAAACCTTTATTAACTTGTCGTTCCCCATTTATACAGAGGGAAGCAAATGCACATGAGGAGGCACAATGTGTTTCTAATCGTTTTATATTTTAGATGTTCTCCTGACCTTTTAACCAAATAACCATGGAGTTTGCCAAGCATGTACAAATGAAGCTCCCATCTAGCTCCAGTACCTCCCTCTCTGTTCCTCTTTGCAGTTTTTCCTGCTGGGATTCTACAGCCTCCATTCTTCAGCAAACACCAACCACAAGCCCTGAACTTCGGAGGGATTGGGATGGTTATTGGGCATGAAATTACTCACGGCTTTGACGACAATGGTGAGAAGATTAACTCAGAAAGAATTCTTCTTTCAGTTGCATTCATTACATAGTAAGAAATTAAAATGATACACTTTCTGTGACTGCAGTATCCATGCACAAGTGTGCACACATCTGCTAAGTTAATTATCTGGGAGCAATACATGCACACTATGAACATTCTCTTGAACACTTTACACTGAACTTTGAATGCCACTCAAGGTGTAAAAGCAGGTTTTTAAAACAAATTGAGTCAATGGCGATTCTCAGGAAAACCTGTTGCTTCTGCAGCAGCATCAGATTTGGAAATATTGTCAGTACAAGCAGGTGTGCTGGCTTCTAAAGTGAAATGAAATCTGTGCACTACATTCTTCCTTCATTCCTTCTTTGTGATAAAAGAGCAGCTAGCACTGTCTCAAAATACAGGAACTGTTTTTCTCCCCATGTAAACCTATGAAATAAATTTACTTCATTATCTTTCTATAATGCGGTGTCAAGCAGTTTTGAATGAAGTCCCGTTTCTGATACTGTAAGCCGGTAACGTGTTGAATTTTTCACACAGGTAGGAATTTTGATAAAGATGGAAATATGTTTGACTGGTGGAGCAATTTCTCAGCTATGCATTTCAAGGAGCAATCTCGCTGCATGGTTCACCAGTACGGGAACTACACGTGGGAGCTGGCTGGAGGACAAAATGTAAGTATAGCTGCCAGGAACAGGCATATATAGGATCTTTTGTTTTAGAACATTTAGGGGAAACAGGCTGATGCAGGTTTGAAAACAGCCATCTCGAGCACTTGGTTCAAATTCAGTAATAGAGTATCTAGAGATAAGAATTCAGCAGTTCCCACCACCTCTTGAAATATGAACTCCTAGTTTCAGATTTACTTCTCTTCTGAAGCCTGCCTTCAATAAACCAATCAAAAGGGCAAATTTCTACCCAAAATCTGAAATAACGATTTCTGGAAGAAAAAAAAAAGGAAAAAAAAAACATTGCTCATTTACTTGCTCTCCTTTCTTTGTCCTGGCACAAAGTCACTGCTACCTTCTGTTCCAGACATGACCATCAGCTGTGCTTCAGCTTGTGGTTCTTAGGTTACTGATGTTACTGACTGTAGAGTAAATGAATGATTATTCTTTACAGGTCAGTGGAATAAGCACGCTAGGAGAAAATATTGCAGATAATGGAGGAGTCCGACAGGCTTATAAGGTAAATTTCAGATACACTCTGTGTGATTCTTACCTGCTATTCAGCAATTCAGGATGCTTTTTATAACATAGAAAAAATGACAATTAACATGTTATTACATAAAGTTCAAGCTTAGGTATACATCTGGAAGTTTATGTCCCAGTAGACCCAAACCCAATGTAGGATTGCTGG
Organism: Perdix hodgsoniae; assembly: GCA_035772895.1. Lineage (NCBI taxonomy): Eukaryota > Metazoa > Chordata > Aves > Galliformes > Phasianidae > Perdix > Perdix hodgsoniae. Next base: position 3,635,761 of record JAPSGF010000049.1, on the reverse strand, counting down.
CATTCTTGCATCCAGGAGAAGAATACAATTACTCTCTGATGTAACATAATGCTTGATGCTGCATACTTCAGTTTCAGGTAAACAAGGGCCATGTTCATAAATAGGCACAATGTTACACAAGAAAAAGGTGAAGCACTCTCAATTTTCTAAAGCTCCTAGTTCTGAAAATGGCAGCTACAACCATAAGCAGCTTATCACATGGCAGCAGGCTCTAATTTCTACACAGTACAGCTTTGTGATATTAAGAAACAGAGCAATGTGGTCTTTTCAAGTTTTTCTCTCACACTTTTCATCTTTGATCTCAAAAGTGACACGTCAGGTAAGACAAGAAAAGAACACGTAGATGTTCCATCTCCTCCTCAAAAGGAATACAGATCACATCTACCAGAACACCTGTCTCTAAACACTTAGCTCCTTTTGTTGCTTTCTTTGTCTTACCAACTTTGGGGAAATAACACAAAGAAGTTTCTTCTACCTTGATGCTGTGTCTTTTTTGTAGTAAGCAAAAAAAAAAAAAAAAAAAAAAAAACTGATAATTTCAGAACTCTTCTTTCCATGGTAAAAAGGCTGCTTCAACTAATCAATTATTTTCAAAATAAGAGAAATGCAGCTGTATTTCAGAGCACTGTCTCTGCTGCAGCTGAAGGATGTTGTTTAGCATGCTGCTATCTGTTAAAAACACCACTGCATATTGTCCTGTTTCAACTGGGGAAGACAGCTTCTAGCCTCAGGGAAGTCCAGTATCTGTAATCCTGCAGGTTTACAAACCACAGTTATGAATAGGAACTCAGTATTTATTGGCACAAAGGTTCTTTCCATGCGGAGCTCAAGCGTGAGCATGGAATGTTCTTTTCTAAGAATAATCCCAGCAGATGTCAGGGTAAAACTTCTTCTCTCCATTTGTGAATATGGTAACAGTTAAGGGTGTTTATAGAAGAACATCCTGAATTTTCAGAAATCTAAACTGAAAAGGCTGGATCTGAGGAATACCATTAAAATTAATTGCTTCACTAATGTGAATACATACGTGATTCTGAGAAGCATCACACGTGCAAGAGCAGTGTGGTATGACACGTCCTGCATCCAGGATCTGCTGAGGCTCTGTGCTGCTGAATGCATTTGAACCCCCCAGTTCTACCTTCTGTATTTTGTGTGCTTTGGGACTATCTCAGCAACCACAAGAATAAGGTGATAGAACATTTGAAATTAATCAGCATGAGGACACATTAACTTGTCTCCATTATGTCAATATACCTAAAAAAAGAAAATTGGCCAATTAATGTGTAACAATAAGAGGTAATGGATTTAACATTGAGCGAGATTATTATCTGCTATTTTATAAGCAGTTACCTGAAGACACAGAAATCATCAGCACAGAAGTATAGAGAAGACTTATGCTGCTCCTCTAGATACAAAAAATCCTACAGAAAAAGTAATGTAAAAGCTGGTGATTATACCTCAAACTGCAGTCACGTTCTGTCTCTGTGGCCTTACTGAGCTAGTATGTGCATCCAGCTACACTTGAGCTGAACGTACCTGCCACGTGGTGCCATGCTTGCTTGCTGAGACACAGCAGCAAACTCATGGTCCACCAGAGTGGCAGGTCCTACCTTTGGGTAAAACAATCAGAAATTCAGAATGGATCTCCAAGTGTCCATGAAGAATAAACACCGTTCTTGCAGTGCAGCTCCATTCACCAGTAACAACTGCAAACCTAAAACTCAACTTCCATGTAAGAAAATGATATTTTTTCCCTGGCTTATGACCAGTTTTCAGTTCAAAGATTTCTCCAAAGATGACTGCAAATTCATGTTTTTAATTAGAATACCCACAATCACTTTTTTTTCCATAACATTTGCCATAGTATTTGTATCAGAAAGACAAAAATTAGGAAAACAGAACAGAAAACATATTGAGTTCACACACAATTCTGATTGAAATCTCTCACTGCAGCATAGCATTCAGAACACCCGCTGTGTATGAATAGGCCATCCTGTTGCTTCACTGAACTGAATCCATGATAATTTCTAGGCTTATTTAAAATGGCTGGAACAGGAAGGGAAGGAACCAAAGTTGCCTGGACTGAATCTGTCTCACAAGCAGCTTTTCTTCCTCAACTTTGCCCAGGTAAGAACACTCAGAAACCCACAGACAAGCCTGAAGTTTAGAGAAAACACCAGTTCCTCTTGTACAGCGATTCATCACTGGCTGCATGCATATTCAGACTACAGATGTTGCTACTGATTCCACTTATTTCCTATATATCCCTTTATTACAATGCAGAAACAGTAAATGTGCCGAGTTCAATTTCACCCTACCACCTGGATAAGAAATCCTCATGTGTTTTCAGTTGTAGATTAACAAATGTTTGACATTAGGGAACCTAACATTGTGCATCCTGGACTGTCTGACTTAAACTCATTGCTTTGAGGAAACACATAGGTGACATGAATTGAGAGCTAGTTTATCTATCCCAAAGATACGGACAAAACTAAAACTAATTAGAGAAAACAATTGTGTCTATTCTGCTTCCTCTCCAAAACACACTGCAACAATATTGTAACAAATAGGGTCACCTCTCAGGAACTTTGGAAAAAGGGAAGAAAGTACCCAAATTGCATTTCCTTTAATGCTGATCCGCTAATTATTAATTCTCCTTATGTAGGTCTGGTGTGGTTCCTACAGACCAGAATATGCCAGCCAGTCAATAAAGACAGATGTTCACAGCCCTCTGAAATACAGGTGGGTTTATTTACTCGGTTCAATCCTTTGCAACAGTGAAGTGCAGAGCCAGAGAGCAGTGCGTGGCTAGCAGCTACATGCTAACAGACGAGATAAATTCAGGCTAACATAGAAATTCTCCCCCTGTAGGACATGCTGGAGTGCATTCCTTAGTCTGAATTTGCCAATCTATGGAGAATGTTTGTTCAAGCTTTTCAGTAGTTTTGTCAGCTTTGTTCTTCTTGCAGAGTTAAAGTGTGTGGTGCTCTGAGACTGTAGCTGAGTTCCCTGACTTAATCACACCATGAACATAGTTTTCTGGTTTCCAGAGTAACTATCTCCATGCACTGTTTCCATACAAATGAGTTTCTTCTCTTTGTTCAGGGTGATGGGATCTTTGCAGAACTTTGAAGCCTTCTCAGAAGTGTTTCACTGTAAAAAAGGCACTGCCATGCATCCTGCAGACAAATGCAGAGTGTGGTAACCAAAGGACTACTGGCAAGAATGACATGCATTGGTGACACAATGAACAATTCTTGACAATTATGTGCCTGATGTTCTCCCACTCAGTCACAGCCAAGGCTAATGGTGCAGCTACTGTAGTGAGAATCAAGGAAACTGCAGCTCTTAAGCTTTTATGGTTCCACTGGGAAGTATGCAGGCATCTCAGTGACTGATGGGCCGTGCTGAACAGTGTGCTCTGGAACAGGAACGACTGTTGGAAATGACATCCTGACTGTTACTAAGATACCACATCAGGGTTACAAAGACTAATTCTTAAAATAAACAAACAAAAACAACCCAACAAACCAACAAGCAACTGCACATCTATTTTTCAGAAAGCAACAATGATTTTAATAACTTACAATGACACCTGAGACTCAGCAAACTTGTTTGAGGTGTTTCACAGGACTGTTTTGTAGTATTCTGATTCAGTTTCTAGTGCTTTCTTCCCCAAATCAGGTTAATTCTAGTTCAAATTCTCACGCTGTCTGTCTGTTTGGACTTTGATTACTGCTTTGATGTAAGAGATTGCTATCTGTCTTGATACGTTACCACGTGAGCTGTATGTTCAATGCTGCTGACTTCATGCAAAGCTGTACTCTTCTACTGCACTTGAGTTCTGTTCCAAAGAGCTCTGTAACGTGACCTTAAAGTGAGTATTGCCAGATAGAAAGTCACATGTATAGGAATACAAATTCTATTGTTATAGATAAAACTATGGGGTCTCTTCCTTTAGAGATGTATTTAAAAAGATGCTTATTCTTGTAGAAGTGTATAAAATACTTTTGGGCAAATAGCAAATGTGAAAGTGGAAACAAGTTGTTTTAATTCCGTGCCTTTTCATTTTGCCATAGTCTATTTTACAGTATTTACACTTGAAGAATGTAATATCATTATTTTTAATTAAAAAAAAAAAAAAGTACAATGCAATAGCCAATTCTGCAAGGATTTTGATATAGAAGTAGTTGAGTGACCTTCAGTAGGTGTCCTAATACGATGATGATATTTTAAAATGTGAATATTTAATACATTTTAATTAATCTTCCAGCAAATCTTTTTCTTTCTAGCAGAATAATCACTGGAAAGCAAGATATTAACTGCTGGTGCTTAGCTAGTGAAATGCCAAATCACACTATTTGTTTGCTTCACAAATTTTGTTTGCAAGCGACTAACGAGAGGTTTGATTATCTAAATGATAGGGAAAGAAATGAAAATCCCATAACAGAAGCAGCTTTGCCCATCAGAGGTGATGTACTGAAGTACTGTGGCCCATTTGACAAAAACAGCAGGCTAAGTCGCTGAGTAAAGCCTTCCAAATTCTTCTATGAATGTTAGTTTCCCCTACTAAAGTGAAATCGAGTTACAGGTAAATTGTGGCATTTATAGCTAAGAATACATATTTCAATTGCATTTTATTTCTATCTGAAAAGTAATTTTAGAAGATTACTTTCTGAGAGAATCAGTGCTACCTCAGGGATTAACCACTCGTCCATGCCCTTCAAAGTCTCAGAGTTCAGTACAGAACAGACAGTAAGCAGTCACATAGGCTTTAGCTCCAGGTTTATTTATTTAATCTCTCTTCAAAAGATTTTTCAAAAGATATTTAATCTCTCTTCAAAAGACTGCTCAGCCCATAGAATTGCCTACTGCAAACAAGTAGCACACAAAGCATGAAGTTTGGCTTTCACCTCAGTTAAGAGGAAAATTGCTTCATATCCGATTCTTTTTTGGTTCGCACCTCAGATGACTCTGTATGGAGATCTATTCCAGGTGATGCAATCCAGATCACATTAGGTTTTGTGCTAAAGCTGTGTCAGTCAACTGAGGACAAGTGCACTTGAGCACAGATTCTGACAAAGACCCAGATTTAAGGCAGGTAAGTAAGAGGAAGAGATGATTTTTCAGTGTGAATTGCTGGATTCAGACATGTAAGTGCCTGAGAACATTAGGATTGACTCACACTCAAAACAATTAAGAACAAAAAAAAAAAAAGGCAAGGATACACTAACGAGCTCCAAGAGTCCTTTCCACTAAATAGATAGATAGCGAGATAAATGAAAGTCCTAGATTGAATTGCACCTGTAATAGGCTTTACTTTTCTCAGGTGTTACCTATATAGCTATCAACATGATCTAACCCCCCTTCAGAATGAGATGCTGTCCAAGCTTTGTCCTGACCAGGAAGTGAGGTTAACCTTTCTCATCACATCTAAAAGTGATGCTTCACAGGAAGATCATTTAACTACTGTTTCCTATTTGAAAGCGTTTAACTTCTTTCAACATAACACGTCTGGTTACAAGACAGTCAAGTGCTCTGATAGATCAGCTTTTGTAATTTAATTTGTGTATGGTGGCAGGCAAAAATAAACTGTATTTAACTGCATTTTGTCCATCTTCACTTACTTGGATTTCCTATGCCATACAGTAAGGCTAAATTTAATATTGATGCAATAAAACCTCTTCCCTTGTGCATGTATCTTCCAATGGCTCCTCCAGCAGGCTGTGCCCACACCGTTCTTTTATCAGCTCCTGCTCAGAGATCCACCAGCACAGTTAGGGGCCCTTTGGAGCCTGGTGAGCACAGATGTCACAACAGGCTCAGGTAGTTTTCCCACCATAGCGAAAACATTTTTGTACTCAGGTAATGAAGAAGAGAGTGACGTTTTCAGTACTATGCTGTGTAGTAACCTGTCTGCTAAGTCACCAGCAACACCTCACAGTAAACTACAATTAGAATACTTGTTCAGGGAGAACAGAGGGGAGAAAATTTGAGGAGGAGTTTTAAAAACTTCTATTGTTAAATCCAAGAGACAATACATGAAGAAAAAAAAAAACACACAAGAAACCAACACATAGAGTTCATTGCTAACATGAACAGTATCACAAATTCATGGATAGAATTTGGCACCTTAGCTTGTTACACAAAGTACTTAGTTGTATTTGCAGCTAGCATACAAAATAATTAATGCAAAAAGGCAAGTTTACCATAAATAGGCAGTAAAAGAACCAACAGAGTCCTTAGTGGCTTCCTTTTTGCTTTGGTATCACATCAGGTAATGAAAAACAAGAAGATGAAGACCTCTCAATGGCATTGCAAGAAACACAGAAGTAACTGTCACTGGGGAGCAGGTTATTTATCCCAATATGTTCCTAATATGCTGGGAAGGTATTTTGCTCATGGGACAGATTACAGGCTTCATGGTCTGGAGCAAAAAAATTAAGAGTCTGCTAAAGAAACGAGCAGTAATACAGTGCTATTAACAGCCTTACCCAGCCTGTAACAGCTGTAAGTTTACCACAAATATTACAGACCAAATATACAGTTATCAGAAGTGGTCCTGGGGCTAGCCAGATTTGCATGTAATTGTTATGTGAAAGTACAAGCTACTGTCATTTGTTACTACATTCATACAGCAGTTCTGGCCTAGAGAATTATTTTATATTCATTCACTTAAGTCTTAGCAGAGGGACTATGAAACTGTCTGATACTGATTGCTAGGAAGTTGTTTCCTACTGAGAAACTCAGGCAAATGACAACCATATATATATGCCAAGCAAGGGAAATAGCATACAACTGTGCAGAGGTCAGGTGGAGGAGGTTCACATGGCTGACAATTTAATTACTCTGCAAAATCATTAAGCTCTGGAGATATGCCATTAGAAGTTCTGGCACATGCAAGTGCTAAAGGGATAATTAAAATATGCCTGGGAGGTTTCATTCCAAATTATTATTTCAGCACATGGAAGTTACTATATTTTTTCATGTAAGTTTATTATGCCTCCCACCTGCAGAAGAATCTTTCCATCTGTCACTTTGTGCCTCTGCCAGCACAACCCAAGTGCATAAGCTTCGACTTCCCATTACAGACCCACACGTGCCCTACTGCAGTCACACCTCCCCTCTCCAGCCCCCCTATCCTGAGAGCTACCAGTGACCTTCACGAAACAAGAGCAGATGTAAGCTCAGAGCAACTATAAGCCAACTAGAGAATGGCACTACCTACTGACCACAGTGCTTCTTTTTCAAGGAATATAATCATGTGCAGGCAGCAGAATATAGTACATAATCATGTGCAAAGAATGACTTTAGAAGGAGTAATACAAAATATGTATACAAAATCTAACAAGCTGCTATTTTTCCCTTCTAAGTTTGGAGAGCTTTGCTTCAGCAGTCTCAACAACTCCTTACAATCTGAAGCCTGGCACACCACAGTATTTTGGACAGATAAGTCTGAACACAAGACTGAGGTAGTGTCTGGCTGGCAGTCTCTAGACAAGTTTTTTGGGGAAAAAAAAAACAACAAAAACACATGCACACAAAAAAATCTAATCATCATTCATACTGTGTTACACAACATAAGAGCACAACAGAGCATGAACCAGAAAGAGCAAGGAGACAGCATGGCCCAGAGCCCCTGACAGAGGGACACATGCTCCTACCTGAGTTTTCATGCTTTCTTCAGCACTTGTAGAGCTGTGATGACTTTTCAGTTGTTTTCAAAGGAACACAGTCACCTGGGAAGCCCTGAGTGTGATCATCTTTTTTTCTCTACCTGCACAGAGAAGTAATGTATTTATTGTTAAGAACAAAATTGATCTAAAAACAAGGGCTGTAATATTTGTTTTTAAGAAATGCCCAATGTCCCAGAGCTTTCATTACTGAAATGGGGTTCATGCACTCCAGGAAGCAACAAGATGCATGTTTTAACCCATACAGCTTTCAGATACAAAGTACTTACCCACACATTTGCCCTTCTCAAACCAACAGGACCTGTCAGCCACTCACACTCAGCATTACTTTTATCATTTGTAGCTGTTTCCAGGCCAGGCCATGTGCAACATGTTCGTGTCTGTCCTCTGCAGCCCCACTGCAGCCACCTCTAACACCCCTCACCCCAACCACGGCATCTCAAGCAAAGCTAAGCTAGTGGACAAACATACATAACTGGGCAGAAACTCTACAGAAATTACATCATTCTAATGGAAAAAATCTGTTCACAAAGGTGTTTAGCTGCAGAGCTGATTCCATTTTATATTGCTGGGTATTTAAGCATCAGAGCAGCTTTGTTACACACTTAGAAAAATTCCAATCCCGTATTTTCCATTGCGGGAAAATGAAGTTTTCCCTTCTCCCATGCTGCCACCTGGTGGCAAATGGGGCTCTAGCTCCAACAGCCCAAAAGACACGTTGCACACCTGCAAGCGCTTTCAGGCTCCACGCACCGCACACACGCTCGCAGTGATGCTGGTACGACGGTTCTCTGTAGCTCTGTGCGTCGTGCTGGAAATGTTTTGCGCCCAATAGGGTACAAGATCAGATCCAAGCTTTCCTTATTCGCAAACAGTTACAGTGTGATACACAGAAACCGGGAGGTGGAAAAGACTTCCTAGCACTGGCTGACATCCGATCATTACAACGGCACAAACGCAGGCAGTCACACCGGTACCTCGCAGAGCCCCTCGAGCCGACGGGGCTCCCATGGACGGCTTTCCGTGAGCGCTGCGCCCCCTGGTGGCCAAACGGCGCAACACTGGCAAGCTGCCCTAGGACTGAGGTTCCGTATTCGTGCTACAATCCGGCAGCAGCGCTGACCGACTGAGGGTTTTGCAATAAAACCTTTTGCATAATACTCCGGCAGTAGCTATGCACGACTACAGAAATTTACATAATATGTTTTCTGCATTGCAAGCTAATCCCTTCTGCCACCATTTCTGGTACTATTTACATCACAGTAACACCACACGCAGGGCTGGAACTAAGGTCTCACTTTACAAAGCTGCTGCCAAGAATTCCAGAGTAAGAGCGTGCAGGGGAGTACACTTGGCAGTAATGCCTGCCACAGCCCCGAATCCCCTACTGTGCTAAAAAGCGTAGACGGGATAAAATTGTGATAATGTGTGGCAGAACAAACTATTCCTGGTCATAAATGAAAACCTGCACCGGCAGGGAATGTGAGATTTCTTGCTAACATAACTGGATTATGGAATTTCTAGCCAAAACAAACAGGCTGCAGAACTACCACATTTACTTTATTGGTTTTTACATCTTTCACCTGAAAACATTTCTTGCATAAGCACAGCCTTATTACCATGATCAGTATTGGTCAGTATTTTGCCATAGAACAGGACTTGGCACTGAGCAGTTTGGCTGCCAATGTTTCCCATTGTGAGCCACACTGCTGCTTCAGAAGCACCTGTATTCCACATCCTGAGAGTTCAGAGAAAAAATGAGGAGAAGACATTAGAGGACACGCAGCAGTGATGTGATCAAGGCTGTACCCTGTCAGCATCAGATGAAAAAACTGCCGGACACTCAGATCCCAGCTGCTGCCAGCAGGGGGACCAGATGGCCAGGTTTAAGGCTTGACCACTCAGGTGAGGTTTTGGGAGGGGCAGAACCTAAGGAGGAGCTCTATATGATTCAGGTAAGAGAACACGTAAGTAACGACTGCTTACTTCATGGGGGTAAAGGTGTAAAGCAGTCGTGTGAATATATAGAGTAGACATGAACAGGAGCTCCTTTAACTTTAAAAAACACCCCTTCTTTGGAAGACTGACATGTGAGTGCTTGCCAGGGACCCAAACGGCTACATATCCCACAGAGCACAGAGAACCCAGAGCAAAGTTGCACACAAATGCATTTTATTTCTCTCTACTAACACAGAGACGCATACACAGTATGCATGGAAGCCGCAGGGCCATCCCAGGAATGGGAGAAACACTATCCACCATGAATTACACCACTTAATACAGACAAACAATCATTATTATAATGAAGATGCTAGAAAAAGCATAACTTACACCCCAAATATATAACATTGACAAATTGAGCATTTTATCTACTCTTTTCTTTAACATAAAGCAGTAACACATTATTTTTCTAAATCGAAAAAAGCAGCAAAATAGTAGAAATATTCCACATAGTTTCCTAGCTTCAGTTCATCCATCACACTTTTTGTGCTAGGACTATCAAAGAAGAAAAATCCAAGACAAAGCAAAAACCGCCTTTCACGCAGTACAAGTTCTGAGCAAATGGGAGGAAATGGAGTTTAATTAAGTGTGCATGAACTGAAGTTGCACATTTATCCTCCAGAGTGACCGGGCAAACAAGAGCTACCAGTCAAACCAGAGCAAAGCCAATGGCTCTTACATGCAATATGAGGGAAATTCTCTTACTGCAATTCTTGCCCATCACAAAATGTAACTTCTACAAAAATATCCTCCTTCATTTGGAAGACATTTGCCCCCAAACTGGGCAACACACTGTGCTCTGCAGCACCAGTACCTACACAGCTTCAATACCACACAACAGAATGCCTGAGCTTTTGCCAAAAGGATCCCATAAAAGTCAAAAGCACACCATTCTTTTCACGCATAAATAAAGTATATGGGGAAATAATGCACCCTACAGAAAAGAGGATCAGAGCTGGACTATCGGATGCAGTCAGATTCTTCCTCTGGACTCTAAAAGGCAAAGGTTCACTGAGACCTTCCCTGACTACCAGGGCCTCCAGAGAGTACCAGCGTCTTTTGGCGATGCTTGCTTCAGGATGCTGGGCTTGCTGGGGGAAAAGGAAACTTCTGGAGCAGTGGACTGGCTCTTCTGGAAGTGACTTAGAAGCTTGGTCTGTGTTTCAGTTCGGACTTTATGCAGGGAGAGGAAATGGAAAGCTTCTTGCAAACACCGAGAATAGCCCTCTCTGAAGTCAAACTGAGAGCTTTTATGGAAGGATCCCGAAGCTAGAGAAGGGAAGAAAGAGGGAGGGGAAAAAAAAATAGTTTAGAGCAATTGTTCATGGCAAGAGATTCACAAAACTGTCACAGATTTATAGTAAACTAGAGGCTGAAGTAAACTTGTTACTCACTCTTCATTTGCAGCTGGCTCTGCTGCTTTAGGTAGCTGACAGTCATCTCCAGGATGTCGGCTTTCTCCAGCTTGGAGTTGGGTTGGTGTCTCTGGAACTCCTTCTCCAGCAGCACCTTCAGCTGCTCAATGCTGCTGTTAATCCGGTCACGGCGCATTTTCTCCACCACCGGCTTCCTGAGCTGTAAAAAACAAAGGGAAAGAGGCTCACTATCAGATCTCCTCTCTGCCATTTCACACTGTTCCTAAACAATGTGGACCAGTTTCTCAGCTTTTGGAAACTGCTATGAGAACAGCTGAGAGCATGGCTCCAAGCTGCCTCACTGTGTCTGGACTTACTTTGTTTTTCTCCTTTGGTGTCAGCAGGTTGTCGGGCTCTATGAAAACAACGCTGGGAGCCATCTGTCCCAAGAGGGGAAGGAATGTCTCAGAGTGGAAGTCCAGGAGAAATGTGTCGCTGGAAGCTGCCTCGGCCCTGTATTTATACTGTGCAGCCTTCCTGAGAGTCTGTGGGTCTGCGGCTTGGCGGAGTTTCCCACACTCTATGGCCAATCAGAGAGATAGGCAGCACAATAACAGAAGCATCTATTCTTGCATGCTCCAGTGCCAGTGAATAGCCTGGGGATAATGACCTTTCCTCAGATGAGCAGGTGGGGAGTGCGTGGTACGTGAAAGACCGGGATCAGAATTACGTGTCAGAAGCTGGGAAAGAACCGGCCTTCAATGGGCAGAGGCTGCTGACTAATGCCAGAGATCAATGGCATTCCCAGCACAGGCCGGCGGCCACGGGTGCGCAGGAAGGAGGCGGCCAGCAGCCGTGGAGGGCAAGGAGCCCCCCATGCAGGCTGCGTGCGGCCGCGCTCCTCCCGGGCTGCAGGAGGCACACGCTGAGCGTGCACCAATGCAGTGCACACACGAGCAGCTTCTGGCTTCCTGAGATAAAGTGCAGAAGTTCTTTAAGGCCATTTGCCTTGTTCTCACAGTAAGCCAGGGGCACAACAGTTTTGCCCAAGTGAAACAGAAAACAGCTTTTTCAGTTTGCCTCACTTCAAATACCTTTAAATGTAAATACGCAGTTATCCAGAAAAGTTTCTATCTTGATAATTGTTCTCTTTCCTTGAGATCTTATGTACCTCTTTGGAATACTCTCAAGCCCTGTCACAAGCACCCAATGTTGTTCAAACATCTACAGGATAAATCCAAGAGGAGAAATAGATATCTGAGTTTGGGGATCAGCTCAGTCTCATATGCTGCTTTCATTTAATCCATGCACAAAGGAGTGCAGAACAAATTCACACAGCCCATAAAACTGTTAGAAGTCAAGATTCTGATTCCTCGTTATTTTGCACTGCAAAGTTTCCACTCAAAAAGAGTTAATGGTGCTGCTACTTGCATCCTTTAAACAAATGCTTTATTTATGACCTCCAGCCACACACAAACAACTGCAGGGAATGGCAACAGTGTTTTCTGCATTCTCTACACATGCACCCAAGACCTGCACAGAGAAGGGCTGCAGAAGGGCAGAGCAGGCCATGACCCACACACACATCTGAGCTGAGCTGTGCCAGCCCCCAGTTTGCTCCAGGTGTGCACTGCCATCACGTCAGCTCCAGTGTATTCCTCTGCAAGCAGCAACATGGGGATGTGAACTGTCAGATAAATGACTGTAAAGTAATGCTAGGGGTTATGGCTGGGGATCTCTTAGTGGATCAGCGAGGGTACTACATAAATACCATGTCTACATTAATACAGCTTGTGTGTTCATCTCTATACTGATATGCATATATATGTGATCTTGCACGTATTTTAATGTGAATGCATAAACACATGTCTACATTTCTCTCTGACCCTGCAACTCATGTATTTGTTTGCCCAGGTAAGGCTTAAATGACCTCTTCCAGAATCTGCTGTTCCATCCCCATTGTACTGTTGGTGAATAGGCTCCCTTCTTTGCGTACAGAGCAGCAGCTGTTGGGCTCTGAGTCTTTTATGTCAAGTTGTGGGAAAGTTTTTGTGACACCATTTCACATGTTCTCCTCAAAGCTTGTGGATTATCTTTGAGCTCATGTAATGCCACCTCTGAAACCAATCTTTCTCTCTGTGCATCCCTCTTGGGGAGATTCTCTGAAAGAGAAACTCCTGAGTACCAACTCATTTTCTGAGCTCATTGACAAGTGCACGAGGAATAAATGTGGCAATGCTGTGACTAACAGGGTCTGCTAGCAATTTTGCTAGAAACAGCTTCAGTTTCCCAGACTAACTCCTAGTAAACAGCTGTAAGAGCCATCACTTCCTCTCACAGTGCAAGCTGCTCAAACAGGCGCTCCAGTTTTAGCCTTACACAGGTGGACAGTGTCAGATGCCCTCTTTGCAACCCACAGCACAGAACATTGAAACTCAGGTTCTCAGGAACCTGTGCATTATAGGGTTGCTGCACTGTAGGACTTTTATTCTGGGGGAAGACATATGAACTTCACAGCAGAACAGATGTGTGACTTGGGTCTCTTGGTCTCCCTCGTCTTCCTTGCCACATGAGTGAGCTCCTGCTGCTCTGGGGGTTTTTTCTGTGCTGCTGAAGAAGTGTACATGGGAGAGGGCAGAGGGGCCCAGTGGGGCTGCTGCTGCATGCACTAGGACAGCTGCTGCAGCCCCCTGCCTTACCTCACTGCTGCAACACATGGCACAAGTGAAAACAGAATAAGAAAGCAATAATAATTACCATCACCCCTAGAATAATGCTAACAGAACCAGTGGACTTTACACTAAGGATCATGAATTCTCAATTATACACCTTTTACTATGATTCCAAACACACACAGCATTGGATGGAGAACTTACTAGGATCCCAAGATACTGGATGTGGATGTCTGAAATATGGCATGAACAATGCCCCAGAACCTCTGCCAGATGTTAGCTCTGTAGGAAGACTTAAGGATGCTGCTGCTTTCTCAAGTCTTGATGCTCGTTGCCCCCATTGCTTCTCTCCTGATACGTGCAGCCCAGATGGCCTTTTGGGAGCAGGGTTTCCCACTGAACACAATGCAGAGGCAAGCACCGTTGCTAATGCGGTTTGTAGTCAGGCACACTTCCTTTGTGACAGGAATGAATATAGTTAAGAAATGGTGTGGGAAACTTCGAGATACGCAAACTTCCATGGCAGTATGTTAGAAAGTCATTGAGAATGCCAAAACACTTGAGAGCAACGGCTCAGAGAACAGGAAGGATAGCAAAATTTTGGAGACCTCAGTAAGAGCTTTGTCCTAAAAATCATAGTAAGGTTAAAAAATAGAACAGGTCCAAGTTTTGGAACTATTTGGGTCCTCACTAAAGCCAACAGGAACTCTGGCCTCCACAATGAGCAAAGCAGACTGCAGCATTCAGCCTGTAGGCTTTGTACCTCCAAAGCTCCTTTCTCATCTCTTTGTGCACAATTACCCCTCCACCTACAGAGGAATTCATCCAAATTCTAATCAGCAGAATTTGAGCCTTAATTTTCCCCTGTCAAATATCAGTCCAAGAATCTGCTCTGTTCCCTGTTTTGTTCCTTGAACCACGCCATTACAGTTTAGAAGTATTAACAAGGAGCTTCCCCATAGAATTACTGATATAAAATCTGAGCTACTTTTCGTAGTAGCCAAGCTCAGCTCCTGTGGTTTGTGGTCAAAAACTGAATACACATCAGGGGACTGCAGACACGGATGCCTCAGCTGAGATGCAGTTCCCTTGGGGATCTCTGACAAGCACCAGCACGATATCTGCACAGAGTCACCACTCTCTGGGTAACATAAGGCCTGGATGAGCGTACAGATCCTCAGGGTGCAGAGGAACCATCTTTTGCTCTGAGTGCTGTGCAGCAAAGAGATGCAAAAATGCCAAAGCTTTGGTGATGGGTTATTGAATGGAACCCACACTGGTTGTGTTTTAAAGCTCAGCATTTCCAAGCTTGTTCAAGGAATGGCCACTGACTGACACGTGGTGCTAGGGAGCAGTGCCCTGCTGTACCAGTACAGGCAATGTGCTGTACTTATTTTTTCAATCATTGCGGCAAACATTTTCTTACCAAGCGCAAACCAGGCTTTAGTAAGGAGGCAAGACAGAATATGTGGTTCAGAAGTCTCAATGTGAGCTGAAACCACCTCTGCTGCCTTCAGAGGGACAATTCTCTTTGGCCTTACTGGTGGAAGAGCAAGGTTCTGCTCCTGCAGCTCATTCCTCAGCCATTTCCTCCCAGCCTTTCCTCACTCTGCTGGTTGGCAGTCCCCTGCTTGGGCCTGTCACAATTTCTGTTTCTCTGCATGGCTTTCTTCACTTTCTTCCTTTTACTCAGACCTAATTTTCCCCTTCAAGCAGGTTTTTATAATCTGATTTTTCGTTCTGTCACTCTTTTTCCCGTCTGTCACAGGCAGATGTGGTCTGAGGACAGGAGTGTCTTACAGCCACTCAGACTGTGTGAGTTTGGAGTCCCTTCCAGTTTCCCACACTGCTCTCCTATTCACTGCATTCAGGCAGAGGATAAAGGAAGTGTGCCATGCTACAAGCTGAATTAGAAATGGTGTTTGACTTCCTTTTGTACTTCACAGAAACCTTGCTCTGGGTAGACCATCTGCATAGCACTCACAGTGGAGAAAACCATTGATCAAGGCCTGTCAGCCCAGCTGGGGGAACTTGGGAAAGTAATTCCTTGTGCCACTTCAGTTCTTTAGGGTTTAACATCTGGCTGGAGGGGGAGGCGACAGTTGATGGTTTAACAGTCGTGCTTCCTTTCAAGTTTGGGATGCTGTTTTGATCCCCTATAAGCCTTTCTGAAATCCTGTTTTTAATAACATGGAAAGCATCCACAAGACCAAGAATAATGCTCTGGCTTTGCATTTTCAAAGTGCTTTACAAATACCAACTAATGAATCTCAGCAACCTCCTCTGCAATATATTAATGTATTACTAGCAAAGTTTTTTACAAAGGTAGAAAATGAGACAGAAAGGAGAAACCAAAATTTCAGTATTTCAGCCTAGCTGCAGTCTGGTGGCCTAAAACAGAACTCATTTTAGACTTCTGTTTTGCAAAGATGTTCAGAACCCACTTTTCTTTTAACTGGCTTTATTATCTCTGAATAGCTGCCAGCACCCCAGCTTATGGGAGAATAGGGATTACCTGCATGGACCACACTCGGAGCAGTGCCCCTCCTAGCTAAGCAGATGCAAAAGTTCTCCTTTGCACTCAAGTTCAGTAGTGGCTTTTGCAAATGTGATTCAGTACGATTTGTTCAAACCAACAAAATAGCTGAAAAGGAAAATGCACTCAAATGTTCAATCAGGAAATACTTAATGATCGAATCAATAGAAATTGACTTGATCTCTTTGGAAAGTAAAGTAAGATTTCATATTAAAATTAATTTGTTTATTCATGCTCCCAGAGACCTGCCAAAATCTCAGTGTTACAATGCAGCTGTCCCCAGTCGTAGTGCAGAGCTGTCTGTCAGCACCACTCAGTTCATCCAGCTGCTTCCCAGCAGTTACAGCTATTCTGGGACCTCAGAAAATCCTCAGAAGAGAGGATACACTGTGCCCTGAATTACATCAATTCTCTGTAAGAAGCTGAACAGAGTTTATAAGAGAATTTTAGGTCTTAGGCAGCTGGGCTGGATGAAACCAGGGCTTAGAAATGCAGAAGTTGTAGCTAACTATATACTGTTGTATTGAACTGTTGTAGTAAACAACTCAGTGCTGTCTGTGTGTGGCTGGTGTTACATGCTGACCACTGTCCATGGCAAGTCCTCTTAGGGCTTCTTGTCTAATTCCTACTCACAACCTCAAGCTGCAGATGCTCATGGGCACGAATGCATGCTGCCAGCTACACAAGGTGGTGTTCTGGGGTCCCAGTCCTGCTTGCAACTCCCTCCGTACTGCTTTTTCTTTAGGGTCAGAAACTTCCTTTTGCACCAGATTCCCTTGACCCTGAGATCTGACAGTGTCCCTTGCACTACGACGTGATGCTGAGAGCACCAACTGCACCTTATGTGCAGTTAGTTCCTGCATGTGTCCCTCTGCCAGACTTCTGGCAAAGCAAAAAAACAATGTCAATGCAAGCACAGTTCAAATGGTAAGTAAAAGTCCATTAAAATACTTCGACTTTTATTATAACTATCAAATAAGTTTTGTTAAATTCCTATGACTTTCTATCCCATTTAATCGTTTGTTGAAACCCAAATTTTGACATCTGAAAGGTTAGCAGTGATGCGAGATCAATGTAAAAACCGAACAGCACTATCTTCCAAAAACAAAGCCAAGGAAGTGCAGGAGCTCAGCAGCAGCACCAGGCTGCTCCCCTCCCTTGGCTGGAGCTGAGCAGGTGACTGCTGGGCTCCAGCTGTTTCCAAGGGCTTTGGAGAGTGCACTGAATTCGCTCACCAAAATTTGGGATGCTTTACAGTCTCAAAACTGGCAGCACCTGTGAGCTAAGTGCTGGTCTCAGCACTCCCCCTGAGATGGGAACCGTTTCGTTCCTGAGACCATAACCAACAGACCACTAACAGAGTAATTACAGAGCAAGGTGTAGCTGAGTGCCCTGGTAAAGACAGAAGGATAGGATATTTTCTGTGACTGTTTTATATGGGTTGCTGGAGAAGGAGGGTGGTAAACACATAACATGGTGGCTCCCCCGAAGCCTGCTCCCAGGGCAATGTGTTCCTTTGAGACATAATTGATTCCTGCCATCAGGCACCAGCCTGCTCTCCCCCAGGGTCAGCGCTTTCCCACATCCAACCCCATTATCCCACAGACCGTGCCTTTTGTACAACACACTCCAGCTATTCATGTGCAAAGCAGCTGTAATCCCCAGACCTTTCAGAGTCAATATACCAGGAAATAATAAATCCCTCTTGTGCACTCTTGAATATGCTGAGAGGTGACTTGTGGGAATTTCAGCTGGGCAGAAAATTAATAAATTCTCCTTATTTTTTAATTATTTTTAATACTCATTATAGAAAGACCATGACTATTTCAGGGTCAGCCACACAAGCAGCTACAGAAATTGCTTTTGCCTCTGACAACCCTGAAAATGCAGATCAAGTTGTCTCATATGTTTCTTAATGATAAAAGACCACTTATGCACCTGGGAATAACAGTACATTAAGTATTCAGGATCTAAAGAAAAACTAATTCAAGAGTTTAAATATGTAAAGAATGTATTTTACAGTAATTAAAGACATTTTTTTGCCAGGGCTCTGATGTTCAAAGAAGGCACGATAATACCACATTGAGGCTCCTCTCAAACACAGTACCCTGTGGTGCAAACTCGTGCCCTGCACGCTCCTGCCTGCAGAGTTCTGTCCCCAGAACTGGTCCTTCTCCGCTTTGCTCTCACAGGAGTTTGTCAGGATTCCCAAGCAATGCCTCTTCTGCCAGGAAAGCACAAGGGCTCTCCAGCACCCACGGCAGTTCCTAGCAGGGCTCTGTCAAAACGTCCAGTAGCACTGCTCCCATTTCCCAAGAGAGCACCCTGAGGCACAGCACAGCAGACCAACCAGCCAGGGCTGCAGCTGAGCTCAGTACTCCCCCCCCCCCCCCTGAGGGTGAACCACCCCCCCCGCCCCCCCCCCCCCCCCCCCCCCCCCTTTCTCCTACTAAACAGATTCCTGAGTAACTGCTGCTGCACAGCAAAACACGAGCTTTTCAGACTTACTCACTGAAAAAGCCTTGTGAGTTCATAGTGCCCTGACAGAAGCACAGGCTCCACAAAGGAGTTATTAGCACCAGGCTGTGTGGGTTTGAATTTCTCTGCCTTTCCCATACTTTTCCCCTATTGATAACATTTCTTGTAGGGACAATAGAAGTGTGCCTTGCAACTACTCACAACATTAGTGATGGTGCTTGAACCTGAATGATTTAAAGGGAAAGAATCCAACTCCCAAAAGACCATCTGGCTATCATTTATAAGACAGCAATAAAGGTCAGGCCTGCTTCTCAGGAGTCATGAAAAAGATGTTCTTTGACGTTGAAGAGTCTCTTAAATTTAACCAGCTTGGTACATGCCTACCTGTCACCTCCTGGCTTCAAGGCCTGACACCAGTGCTCACTTGCTAGGAGGGAGAACACAGGACACCAAGTTTTGGAGGAAGTCCATTCAAAGGCTACAGAACAAAGGGTAACATCTTATGACAGCTGGCAAAAGCTATGGCATGGTCTCTGAGCTTATCTTATCTTGTACCATAATCCTCTGACCAGTTCAAAGTGTTCATGAGATGACTTGTCTCCTGGCTTTCCCACAACACAGGAATAAAGGGCTCTGAAGACAACATCTGCCCTTAACAAAGAGCTAAGCCCATTCAGGCCCATACAATGAAAACCATGAAGCTGGCTATTTCAGCGACACTTCCCTCCTTCCTGTCAACTTCTTGTTAAACTTGGGCTTCATTTAAGGACTTCCAAATAAGAATTTGTCCTTGGCTGTCTTACCTCACACATGCTTCACTCTGCCATTTCCACTTCTAGATCCTCAGGCATACTCCATGCACAAGCAGCACACTGGGAGATGAGCCCACCTCTGCCACTGCAGGCCAGGCCTCGGGCAATGGAACACAGCACAACTTTTCTCCAGCAGCTTTAGATGGTTTTCAGTGCTGCCTCAATACACCCTGCAATCAGACAAAATCAGAGTTCATCTGAAGTGTCCACAAAAATTCATTCATTTTCTTGCCTTTGCCACAAAAGAACATTTGTTTATTTTTTGGTGAAATGTTTCACATACTTAAGAGCAAGAAGCACTGTCTCCATCTTCCACATGAGAAAACTGAGTGGAGTTGATATGGTAAAGGTCAGCAGTGTGCTGGTTGAGCTCTCTTGGCAGGTCCAGCCTGCCTCAGTGCAGGGATGCTCCCAGGTGGGATGAGAAGATGTCACGCCTCAAATCTCAGGTTTGAGCAGGAGAATTGGAGATTGGCCTTGGCTACTCAGTCCCTTGGACAACCTGCCTCTGCTCAAGCCTGGGGCTCTGGGATTGAACTTGGTACTGTTATTTAGCTCACCCCAACCATCAAACTTGAAAGAATCTATATGAAAGAAAGAGGATAGAAAAGGGACAAGAAAGAGCTATGGGGTGACCCGGCCAGTTCTGCCAGGAGGCACATGCCTGTCTGTAATAAAAGCCATGCAATGCTGTCCCAACAGGGTCATGGTCCCAGTGTGTCAATGAGAAAGAGGCAAACAGAGGTTATAATTTCCATTGGATTCCCATTTCCTCTTTATTCAGCTATCCGCCATCCTACCACCTGACTTTAGACTCTCCACAGCATTTAGGAGCTAGGCCAACAAACTCATTGTTTTACCCTGATAACACATCAGTTCACTCATTACTGCAGCAAAAAAAGTGCAATGACTGCATGGATAAGCACAAACACGCACACATGTCCCGGCACACTGCAGCTAGGAGGCTGGCTGGGAAGTGTGCTCTTCAGAAAGAGTAACAAGATGTCCCTGGTGCTGCTGATTTGCGCCCTAACAGTGTTCCCCGCCTTCCTTTCCTACCTTCCCCCAAAAGCGTGCCTCCTCCACCCCACAAATGTGACTGGCACATGCAGGGACTCAGGAACGCTACTGAGCACAGACAACCAGCTGGAGGGTCAGTGTTTTCCCAGATCCCTGGGCAGCCCAGCAAAGCCAGGCTGCACACTCCACCAGTCGGTGTGGGCAGAAGGTTATTCTCTCCAGGGCATTTAGGATCAATGCACCGTGCACTGATGGATGCTTCCCCTATTGTTCAGCTGCGTGCCTGGATTGGCTGAATGGCTGTGGGAAACACCAGCAACCTCCAGACTCACATATCTGCTAAACGCTTCGGTGTATAAATAGAGGTGGTCAGACACTGCCAGAGCACAGCCTCATGCTCAGCACAGCAGCCCACGTGGACGGGCTGCGCCCAGGGCTGACAGCACCTGGAATGGCTCCCAGTAACACTCTCATGATCCACATGGATGAGAAACTGCTGCCAAAAGAGAAGAATAAAGTAAGTAAAGCCCTTGACAGGATCACATTGGTCAGGACTGGTCTGTGCTCTGTGCAAGGCACTGCCTCTGCCAAACAAGCATTACATGGAAAAAGATGAAGAAGGAGGGAGAAGATGGTCTTGGGGAATACAAATGGGGTAAAATATAAAATGAATGTGAGTAACAGGTAGGCAGCAGGGCAAAGCTCTCCCACCAAAAGAAAGTGTCCTTGAACTTTGTGTGTACCAGGGAATGGGTCAGAAGGCAAAGTAGGTCAGGCCTCAGAAAATCTCTAATAGGTGCTGCATTTCTTTTACAGCTCAGGAAGCCGGTGGTGGAGAAAATGCGCCGTGACCGGATTAACAGCAGCATTGAGCAGCTGAAGCTGCTCCTGGAGAAGGAGTTCCAGAGACACCAACCCAACTCCAAGCTGGAGAAAGCCGATGTCCTGGAGGTGGCCGTCAGCTACCTGAAGCAGCAGAGCCAGCTGCAGGAGCCAGGTGAGCACACAGCACCATCACATCACATGCTCCCATGGGCATCTACTGCCCCAGAAATCCCTGGGTTGCTCCATCCCCCAGAGCAAGGGCCACAATCAAGGCTCACAGACTCAGGCTCCTGAAAGAAGCTTCAAGCACAAGCTGCCACTGCCCCATGCTTGGGTAACAACCTTAACTCACTCTTTTTGCTTTTTTCTCTTTCTTTTCTAGCATTCATTCACAAGAACCCAGAGCAGGACTTCAGCAGCGGATACCTGCGGTGCCTAAAGGAAGCGATGCATTTTCTATCCTACTATGAACCCAGGAAGGAAACTCAGGCCCAGCTGCTCAAGCACTTCTGCAAAGCTCAGATGGGTGCAGACATCACGCGCTCTCCTGCCACACGCAGTGCACCTCGTTCACCCTGTGTGTTTGCCAGAAAGCAGCCTGCCCACAGAACTGCCCAGAAAACTGCAGCAGCAGCTCATACAATCTGGAGACCCTGGTAGACCTGCTGATGAACTTTGCTCTATTCCTATGTTTTGCTGAAAAGAAAAAAATATATATAGAGAGAGAGAGGGACCTGTGATTTAATAATCCCTCTTCAAAGTAGGAAACATTGCTTTCCAAAGGTGGGAGGGGGAAGGCTTTGTTTTTCTGTTATGAGAAATGAAGGTCGCTGAGTAGTTTCCCTTCACACTGAAGGACTGTGTGTGTATCCTGTAGCAGATCTGCTGCTCCTGCCGGTGGCTCCGAGCCGAGGAGAAGGCTGAGCTCCGCAGCAACCTGGAGCCAAAGCCCTTCGCTTCCACCTCACCTCCAGGCTGCTGAGCCGCGGATGTCAGTGGAAATCTCTCTATGAACTCCCTGGGTCACTGGTTCAAGTGCTGCATTGTCTGCAGACAATGTCCCGACCTTCGTAAAGAAGGAGCACTTCTGAGAATGTACTTTGTATCGTAAAGCCAGCATTGAGCTCTCCTGAGTGAAAGATGTTATTCAGAATCGCTGATGCTTCTGAAGTTCCTATGCTATTCATAGCACAGTTCCTTACAGATCGTTATTATGATAACAGATAGAGTAGGGAAAACTCTCTTAATATCCAGTATGTGCTGCTCTCCAAGGAGGGAAAATCGATGCCTTTTGTAAAGGAAATACCTGTAATATATCTTGGATGAGGGTGGGGGAGGAAGGGAGGCAATCAGTACTGTACAAAGCATTTGGCTGAACATGCTAAAGAGCTTAAGAAGCTTTTATAAAGTTGTGATGTATTCATCCTGTGCGATGCTCAACTTTGGTGTCTTTGCTGTACAATACAATAAAAATGGTTTGGGCCTGTAATCCTTTGGTTTTAAATGATTAAAATGGATAATGCTCTGGGACTGCAGGCAGATCCCTGCAGTGGGGAAGCCAGCAGAGATGCCATTTCTGAGCCCTTCGTTCCAGGACAGTTTACATCTGTGACACACACTTGGCAGAGCAGGATTTCAGAGCCTGCAGAGAAGGATCTCCAGGAGAAGCAATCAGAACCAGAACTGGAGGTGAAAGAGAAGGGGCAAACCGAGTGGTGTAGCCCCAGGTACTCACAGCAGCCTATCTGGACCTCAGCAAATCACAAATCTCACAACCAGTTTATTTCACCTCATTCCTCATTAATTTGCTCACCAATCTGTGCTCAGTTCCTTGCTTTCTGTCCAATTAAGAGGTAGTAACACACAAAACAATGGCTAAAAGGACAGGTAATTCGATAGCAATCCAAGATTAAAACAGTATTTCTCCTCCTAAACCATTTCCCCATAATCTTTACTTCTTTTCTCTCCCTGACACCTACCTAGGGGTCCAAAACACACCAGGAAAGGGGTTTGTGTCTCAGGAGCTGAAAAACACCCGCAGGCTTCAGAGTGCTTCCTACCCTCCTGCAGAAGAGATGCTTTCTCTGCCACCTCTCTTTCACATGGTCTTCCCTCGTTTTTCTCACCCCAGCTCAATTCAGCACACAAATCTGGCATATCCTCTTACAGGAGATTTACAAGAGGCTGCCTACACGCCTTGCACCAGCTGGGCGCCCCGAGCTAAGCAGGATTTGCAGAGGCACAGTGCCCACATGCAGCCTGGGCAGGTCCCTGGGCACAGAGCACACGGGCCAAACTCAGATCATCCAAGCTGACCAACTCAAACTGTTTGCAAGCCCTGCTATCCACACCTGGCCAGTACCTGACCTGCCATGGTCCGCTTGCCACCTCAGCACCTCACAACCTTTTGCTTTACCTCCTTATGGCTGCATGGCCACTATGGCTTCCTACTTTACACAGAACGCACAAGCCAGGTGAGAGCTGTTCATCCACCTGCCAATGAAGTACAGGATGGGTTTCTGGTACCGTTCTGCAATTCACCAGTGCTGATACCAGCGCTGAGACAGATCTGTTTTTCCTAACGAGATATGCAATAATTCAGAGAAGATATTCTTAGCTTTGCTGGTTGCTTAGCGATTGTGAAAAGTCACCACCTTGCTGAGCTCAACCTGCCTTTGTCAATTAGTACAAGCCTCTGCATCCCAACGAAACCCAAGCTGTTCATCCACGCCTGTGTATTTTTAAACCACACCCAATTAAGGCAGTAAGCAGCCTGCAGTGAGCAGTGCTGGGCAGCGTGAGGGAGGCGGCCCACGGACTGCGCCAGGCCCTTCTGCTCCTGGGCCGCCACAGCCTGCGGGCTTCACCTCCCCAATTACTGGTGAGCAAAAAGCCAGACCTCCGGTTTCACCCTTCCCAGTGAAGCAAAGGTTATGTTTACAATTTATTAATTATTATCACTTATAATAATTGAATGCAAAGCTCCTCTGTCCCCTGGGGTTACGCTCCCCTGCCCCAACACATTCCCGCCCCTGGGGAAGATGTTGTTTATTATGCTGATCCCACAGCCCAGGAATACTCTCCTGACAAAGCCCCTATTAACCTCAGAGTGTGGGCCTGAGTTTCTCAGAGTTTCCCACACTTTCTTCCCCATTTATGACATTCAAAGGGACCACAAAGGAAGCGTGCCTCACAACAGCCCGCATTAGTGACGCTTTTTGGCTCTGCATTGTGGTGACCAGCAATTCCTGTCCTGATAGGCCATCTGGAGCGCTATTTTCCCAAGGAGCACATTGATCGATCAGTATTATGTGAGCCCTTTTAAAACTTGGGAACGTTATGCTCTTTGACACTAAATAGGTGTCTTGAGAGGGGTTGTCAGAAAGATTTTAAACCATATATGGAAGGCATAGAAAAAAATATTGTAATTATTTCTTTAAAAACACCATCAAAAGCATTAGTGAGACAGGCTGACGTGGATATAGGAAATGGTCTAAAATAAAGATGCTCTATGGAAAGGCAAGGTGTAAGCCACCAAGCCATGTGCATGAGGCACAGCCCCGGGCACACAGGGGTGTGTGGCTCCAGTCAGCCTGTGCTGACACTGCCAGCTCCCAGCAGAAGCAGGGCTCCATGGCCCAGCGGTGCTCCAGCTGTTTGGATATGGATGATCTCATGGGTGGCTTTGCAACTCGTGACTATGATGGGATTGACAGAGGAATCACTAAGGAAGCAAGTGCTTATGTGCACAGCATGGCTGCTGCTTCTCAACAGTAGGCCTACACAGCACATCAGCCTCTGAGAAAAGGAATTACTGTGCCACATTCAGCCAGTTCTGCACATCTGGCAATCTGGGGGACACATTTCTGCTAACCCTGCTTCTGAGCCCCACTGCCAGCCTTCCTCCTGGCTCCACACAACAGAGGCACAGATCCCTAGCAGAGAGGGGATGAGGGCCTGGACCACCAACAGGTGTCAGTGGCACAGACCAGGAGCTGACAGCTGGATTTCAAGAGCCCCAGTTGAAAAGACTGCTTACAGAGGCTTTAGTGCAGAGCAATCCTTCTGCCTCCAGCAAAAGAGTTCTTCCCTTACCGAAGCATTTCCAGAGAGCACATCCCACACAGGGATGCACAGCAGGGACACTCCAGGGAGTTCCTTAACCTGAAATTCACGTGGGGAAGTATCTTGTTGCCCATAAGTCTCCAGGCCTCAATAATCAAAACAAACTCTAGAGGGACAAAAAAACAAAAAAACAAAAAAAAAAAAAAAAAAGAGAAACTTGTTTCTCTTTTATTCCTCCCAAGCTATCAGGGTAGGTGAGGCAGATCTGCTGCTGTTTCGGGGGGAGGGAAGCTGGGGCTCAAGGCGCAGGGCTGTTGTTTTGTGCAAGGCAGCTTGCCTGGTTCACCATTCACATCAGATGGTGCGAGCCTGCAATTCCAAGGGTTTCCCACATTGCCCCATTCACGGTGTTAAACTGCCAACAAAAGAAGTGTGCCTCGGTGGGTCCCGAGCAGAAAGCTAACGCCTGCTGCACCATCTGCCCGCACCGAGGAACGGATAATGCTTTAATCAGCGCGAGCTGGTTTAGCCCTTGGGAGCCATGGGACGTTGGTGATGGGGTGGCATTATTTAAAACCACTCACTTTGTATCTCCAGAACTGAAAATTGGGTGACAGCTTCCCTCCCACCTCGCTGAGCCCTTTGCTGCCAGGCCTTCCCACAGGCCACAGCCATTCCACATGGGCCCAGAGCTGCACAGCACACCCAGAACGGACATACAGCAAGGACACACAGCAGGGGTTGCCCCGGGTGCAAATAACAGTGCCAGCCACAAACTGACAAAATAATGCTGGGAATTGATTTCCAACAGGACTCAGACTCTTTGCTCAGCAATAGGTTTTTGCCAACCATCAGCAATGACAACAGGTTGAGGCCTTGCTGACAGTGATGCTGAGTGCAGGGAAGCAGGCTGATTGCAGCTGGCATGGGAAATGAAAGGTGCCCTCATCAGTTTTGAAAGATTGGCAGAGAAAAGAGAGAGGGCTTCCACACTGTTGTAGTGAGAAATGG
Source organism: Perdix hodgsoniae (assembly GCA_035772895.1). NCBI lineage: Eukaryota > Metazoa > Chordata > Aves > Galliformes > Phasianidae > Perdix > Perdix hodgsoniae. Next base: position 3,609,292 of record JAPSGF010000049.1, on the reverse strand, counting down.
GTACTCAAGCACTAACAGCGCCAGCCTCTGACCTTGCATTTGCAAGGGCACGACTGCCCTGCCGGCTCCGTATTGGATGAAGCTGTGGCAGCGGGCCCAGAACCTGCAGCTGCCTGGAAAACATCTCAGAAAGGCAGCTTTAGCCCCAGATCCTGCCTGCTCTCTTCTGCTTCCTTACCTGCCCTGTAATGCACAAGGCAAGGTACTGAGAAAGCCCAGGGGATCCTAGCAGCTGTGCTTACATCCAGCAAATAGGATAATGCACATAAACTGATAGCAAGAGCTGATCTTCCTACACCTCAACTGTCTGTATGGGGAAACTATATTTAGGGGCTTTGCTTAGAGGCTCAGAACCAAGAGAACAGGGAGGCATTTGCAAACTGCTGTGAAATCAAATAGGACACATTTGGGAAAGGCCTCACAATCGTTACATGCCACGGGCTGCCATAGGAGAGCCCAGATTATCCAAACAAAGCAAGGAAGAGCTCTTAATATACCTTACAGATGGACTTGACACATTTAAACAGGGGAAAGGAAAATATTAGAGCTTAGAGCAAGTTGTTTCAAGGGTTCTTCTCTTGATTTCAGTCAGTAGTTGTCTAAAAATTATCTGGTACTGTATTCATCTAAGCACGGTTTAATGTCAATGAAAGGGTTTACTCCCTCTAATTCTGCATCTTTTCCTTTTCAAGCTCCCTTTTGGTCATAGGGACACAGCATTATCTCTTCCTGGGATCAGTCTTCTGTGCTTAATTTCAGCACAGCCTGGGAAAAGGCAGCACATTGAGATGTCGAGGTTCCCAACATCAGGCAGAAGTTGGATTATAATGATGGCAAACGCTTTCCCACGTTCTTACCCCAGCGCCCTCATGCCAGGCCCTATTGTGTCACACACTCCTCGGTCCACCTGCTCCTTTGGGAGCAGGGTATTATCCCCAGGCAATTCACAGTCAATTTACCATGCTGTAATAGATGCTGTCCCTATTGTCCCGGGACAGGCATGGATTGGCTATCTTGACTGTGGGAAACTCAAAGTAGCTTTGGACCCATACATTTGTATGCAGCTCCTGCGTATAAATAGAGGAACTCTCCACTGCTTTCCCCACCGGCCAAGCAGCCAGCTTCGTGCTGACAGCAGCTCTCGGATAATGGCACCCAGCGCTCTCTCCCTGGAAATCCTGACACCCAAAGAGAAGAACAGAGTAAGTATCCGCTCTGGCTGCAAGGGCACATGGCTGAGAAGGGCTGAGACTCTTTAGCAGCGGATGACATAGAGATGGAAGGGGAAAATCTTGTCACTAACTGTCCTCCTGCTTTGTGTTACAGCTCAGAAAACCCATTGTAGAGAAACTGCGTCGCGACAGGATTAACAGCAGCATTGAGCAGCTGAAGGTGCTGCTGGAGAAGGAGTTCCAGAGACACCAACCCAACTCCAAGCTGGAGAAAGCCGACATCCTGGAGATGACTGTCAGCTACCTGAAATACAGCCGAGGTGAGCACACACCCTGATCCCTGACTCCTTGCTGCCCTTGCTGTCTGGCACAACGCCCCTCTGAGTCTGCCTGCCTAACGCTTCTTTCCTCATCTCCTCTTTCAGCCTTTGCAGCCTCTGCCAAAAGCCTACAGCAGGATTACTGTGAAGGGTATGCCTGGTGCCTCAAAGAAGCTCTGCAATTCCTGTCTCTCCATTCAGCAAACACAGAGACCCAGATGAAGCTGATCTGCCATTTCCAGAGGTCACAAGCAATGCCCAAGGACTCTGGTTCTCCTTCTGCACCCACTTCCACTCACCAGCCCTCTGCAAAACAAGCACCAGCGAAGCCCTCCTGCAACCTCTGGAGGCCTTGGTAGGCCAAGAGCACACTCACCATCACCTGGACACTGGCGCACATTCCAGAGGAGACCATGACTTGCTACAGAAGTCCCCCTACTCCTCTCACCAGTAGGAAAAAATGCTTTCCTTCTGCAGAGCATTACCGCACACGGATGCCTGCTTCCCTTCTTCCAGGAGGACTGAAATGTTCCCACCACGTGGAAAGAAAGTTATTCTGAAGGAATGCGGGACGTAACCCTCCTGCTAGGAGGACTGAGTCGTTCAGAGAGGAACGCTGACTGTTCTTAACCTTAGTGAGGTTGCACGGGTACATCTGTTGAGAAAGCTGTAACTGCTGAGATGTTGGGTCAGCATTTTCAGGTGTCCGCTCAGCAACAGCCCCCTCTGCATCCCGCCCTGCTCAGGACCCCCACACCACCTTCACCTGAGCTGCAGGCAGCAGCTGGGGCTGGGCTAAGTGCACACACGTGAAAACCTGGCTGCCAGCAGGTTCTATGATATTTGTAGGCTGTACTGAGCATGCTCCAGAAATGGTTACACCATAAATCAAGCTGCGTAGAGGAAATTTCTCAGGATGTCTTGCTCGCAAAGTCAGAGTGCTGTTTGTGAGGTTCAGGGTACGTATGCCTTTTATAAAGGCAAGAGCTCCTTCTAATATCCTTATAGGAATGAAAGTTACGGCCGTGTTGTCGATTTTACATGAAATATTTATCAGTCTTTTATGAAAGGCAGTTGTACAAATTATATTTGCTGTTCGGTACTCCCACCGGGGAGGATGTAAAATCAGTGCTGTCCTTGGAGGATGTTACGATGTTATGTGCGGGCTGCACCACCACACCACTCGTGTGAGAAACCATCCCAAATTCAGGGGTTGCACAAAATAAACATTGAGTTAATTAAGAACAACTTGTGGGATTTATTGAGCGACTTGCCTAGCTGATGTCCCTGCAGTCCCTGGCAGGGAGTGAGCTCAAAAGGCAGAACGTGGCACAAAAGCACGCGTTGCACCCAAAGCCCCAATGCTGCTTTCCAGGAATGAGCACAGAGCTCCAGGTTAACGAACGAGGCTGTCGATACGAGGCGAAACCAGAAGCCTCCCCGCTCTGCGAGCTCAGAGCCACCTTCGCCAAGGGAGCTCAGAGCGCGGGCAGGGCGAGGCGCCACGCCGGGCTCCCACGCACCGCCCACGCGCCTCGTGTTCGCTGAGGCGCCCAGCGCCGCCTTCGGCACCCCGCGAGTCACCGCACGGGCCGCGAACCTGCAGCGCCGGGCAAACCCGGCACGGCTGCCGCACGGCTGAGGGCCGCGGAGGTCGCGCTTGGCACAAACAGCGCTTGCAACAGAAAGCGGCCCGTACAGCCCTGACAGCGCTCCCGCTGCCCGGGCTTACCTGCGGCCCACCACAGACGAAGAAGGCCCGCCGGGGCTGACGTAACGGCATCGATGGCCGCACGGCGGCTGTCGGACCCCGCACGGCGCAGCGCAGCACCGCGCCGACGCCGCCCCGCTCCGCTCAGCGCTGAGGCGGGAAGAGGCGCGAGAGCGACCGTTACGCCGCGCACGCGCTCAGGGCGGCCGTCGCTCGGCGCGCGCACGCCCCTCACCTCCCGCCTCAGCCACGCGCCCCGCCTCGTTAACATGCAAATCTATGCGCATACATTTGCATACCGATGAGGCCGGGCGAGGAGCGGGGCTAGCGTTCAAAATGGCGGAGCGGGGCGGCAGAGGGAGCGGCGGGCACGGCAGTTTGGACAAGAGCATCACCCTCCCGCCTGACGAAATCTTCCGCAACCTGGAGAACGCCAAGCGCTTCGCCATAGACATCGGTAACCGGGCGGGGACGGTGGCGCGGAGGGGGGGGGGGGGGGGGGGGGGGGGAAGGGCGACGGCTCTCGCCCCGCTGCGGGGACTCACCGGGCCCGTCTCCCGCTGGCGCGCGGGGCACGCTGGGACACGCAGTCCCCTGAGCTGCCCGCGCCGCTGCGGAGTCCCGGAGTTTGACTACAGCTCCCGGCACGTAACGCGCCGAGGGGGCGGCGCGGGGCACGCCGGGATTTGAAGTCCCATCGCCGGGCGGCGGCGCTGCGCGGGTGGCGAGCCGCACTACGGCTCCCGGCGTGCCCCGCGTGGCGGTAGTGGGCAGCGGGGGGGGGAGGTGCAAGCCTGGCTGGGGATGGCGCGGGGCTGCCCTTGGCGGCGGAGAGGGGCGAGGGAAGGCAAGCCGGGCGGGCTGAGGGACGCGGGCTGCTCTGCCGCGGGGCTCGAGGGTCCGGCTGCTCCTCTCGGAGCGGCGGGGCCGGGGGCTGCACGGTGGCGGCAGGCCCGAACGGCCCCGGGTGCGGCGCAGCTGAGCGGAGCCCCGGTGGGGGCCGCGCTGAGAGCCGCGGTGCCCCTTCGCACGGCCGGCTGCCGTCGCAGCACAAGCGGTTCCTCTGCCACGAGGTTTGCAGGAAAGCTCCTCCACGTAGCACACCGAGTCATTGAGGTGTTTTGTTGTTGTCGCCGTTTTGCTTTTTGGAGAAGAAAAACCTCACCTGCAGGCAATGAGCAGCTTCGGGTTTTGTGCACCGGGGGCGTTGCAGCGTTGCCCTGAAATAAGATCTGAGGGCAGGAAAGCTGCGCTGCTTTTGTTACTATAAGTGTCTGCAGGGATGGCTCTGCGCTGACCTCGCCTGAGCTGTGCTGGACAATGCCTTCGGTTTTCTCTTAGATTGCTGACAAATTGCACGTTGATCTCAGCACTGTGGAAGAGCCCAGCTGTGCTTGTGGCACTGCTGTGTAGGCAAAGCTACGGGCACCAGCAGATTCGTTTTCAAGCTGCATTCCTTGATGACATTCATTTGTAAGGCAGCAGAGTTTGGACCACCACACTTAGCAGTTATGTTATGAACAGACAGACTTCTTACTGGTAGGACTTCTAGGTTTTAACCCAGAGGCTGGTTATAATTGTTTGCTTGGTCTTGCACACACGTACTGAGAAGGCAGTGTGCCAGATCTCTGGCCAGAGGCCAGCTGTGCGTACAGACTTAAGCACAGCTATGGGATAGAACTGTAGCACTGAGAAGTATGGACCTTCTGAATGCCTTGTAGTCACGTTTGACACATGGGTACAAAGTTAAAGCTGCCTTTCTATATGAGAAGGGTGCCTGGCCTGCAGCCCACGCCACTTTTATCTGAGTTAAAATTAATGTTTTTCCTCCAACAACTGCAGCAGCTGAGTTTTATGAAGCTTACTGATACTTTAATACATGAGAGGTTGAAGAGGATTCCCCTCATACCTCTGCTGTTTCTGAGGAAAGAAAAAAAGCACATTTTAACAAACATTTTGTCAGCTCCGTATGTTCATGGTCAAACATCCACTTGATTAAGACAGCAGGTACTGATTTGCCCAAAGAAAAATGAGTAAATCAAGTTACTCAGTCTGACTTCATGTATTGCTCAAACATGGCAAGCTGACATATAAAATCTTACAAGCAGCAGATCCAGGAGCTTCTAGAAAGTTTTCAAATACACAGGGTGTATGCTATGCTAATACGTGCTTTGCCTTCAGTTATTTACTCAGCTCAGGTAGCTGAGTATTTCAACTGAGTTACCTGTAGAGCAGGCAGACGTGGTGGTATAGATGAGTAAGAACTCGTGGAGATGGCTGGAGATGAACAGACACAAGATACATCAGCTGCTGTTTGTAGATTTCCTGGAGTTCTTCCCATGTAGTGCATTTGCCACTAACTATGCCAGGTCAGGTTTTAATTCAAGGGTTCTTTGATCACTGCATTATGCACTTAGCTTAATTATATTTGGCTTTAGAAGAAAAGAACTCAGCTAAAAGCTCTTAGGTAAAGCATACAGAAACATAAGTTAGGTTGTTTGCTCTAAGGTGAGGCATTAATCATAAGTTGTCATCTCTTTTAACAGGTGGCTCATTAACCAAGTTGGCTTATTATTCAACTGTGCAGCACAAAGTGGCAAGAGTGAGATCCTTTGATCATTCTGGAAAGGTAAGGGCTGCATCATTAATGAACTACATGAGATTGACTCATAACAGGAGTAGAACCAGAACTGGAAGTAGGATACTGGGCTTTTTGTAGCACAATAGAAGAATTGTTTGAAAGCTGTCTACTGTTTCTATCTATACAACACAATTTACTCAGTTTGACTATGACTTTCTGTAATGCCTTTATCTATTTTGAATACACATTCTAGTATGTATTGACACTTCAAGCTGTCCCTAAGCATTTGTGCTACAGCTCATAAGAGTGTGGTTCCTGCTAATGACCTTTTACCATATTTCACTGGAAAACAGACTTTAACGTGAGTCTGGCATTACTTGTGCTTTGCAAATTCAGTACAGCTCGAGATACAAGTTATGTGTTCTATTCACTGAAATGCTGATTGCCAGGCTGCAATATATATACATATAATATTATTGTATAGAGCCTGTATGTGGGTGATCTCCATTATGTTTCTAGCTTTCACCATGGCAGTGCTGAGATTGCTACAGTTACTGTTTGAAATAGTTATTTTCTAGCCAGATAAGTATGGGACTTCTGAAAAACATGTAAACTATTGTTTCATACGTGTTTTGATTTTGTGCGTGGAAGAAAATTTGCTATATATTTTTAATTGTTTTCTTTTAAAGGACATAGAAAATGAACCTTTGTATGAAATATCAGTTCAGGAGGAGATAACAGCTCGCCTTCACTTCATCAAGTTTGAGAACAATTATATCGAAACTTGTCTAGATTTCATCAAAGACCATCTTGTCAATACAGAGACTCAAGTCATCAAAGCTACAGGTGGTGGTGCCTATAAATTTAAAGATCTTATTGAGAAGAAGTTGGGGTTGAAGTAAGTGAAAACTGTTTAAAGTGAGTTCAGTATGGTTGAAGTGATACTTCACTGCCTTGTAGTGGGCAAACTTTCTACTTTGCCGTTCTACCCTTAAAAGCCATCTGCATAGAGAAGTGGAGGCTGGAGGACACGTGTGCATCTTGGTCAGGTCAGGCTGAACCCAGCAGTCAGTGAGCAGGAATTGCAGAAGGATACTGTATCATTAACTGGCAGGGCAGGGGTCTGTAGGAGAGCCAGGGAGCTTCAGGAGAAAGGCAGTGCAAGGAAGAAATATGATGTTATCACAGCTTTTCTTGAAAGGATCTGTTTGCAGTGTGCTTTTTTTTTTTAAATTAAATTACTCTGTATTAAGATGATCTTTTTTTATTCTTCACCTCCCAACTAGCAGCATTTCAGTGGTGCTATCCTAGTTATCAGTGGCACGCTTCAGACGTGCTGTTGAACTTCCAGTCATCATCCAACTACACAAAACCTCCAGCTGTGTATAAAGTACAATATTTGAGCTATAGTAAGCAGGAAATAAGTTTGTTACAAACAAGTTTAATTGGGAATCTTTGATCAGATACTGTGATGAGTTGTAATTATTTTAATTATGAGTCATCACTTAAAATCAAAAGATGTTATCTACAAGAAGGCTGTATTATTAAAAGCCAAGATATTGCTGGCAAGCTTTTGTTTTATTCTGTATGTACCCAATATCTGTAGCAACCTGGGTTCTGCAGTCAGTTATAAAACCTTCTACTATTTTTCTGAGCATGCCCAGAAGGTAAATAATTGAAACGACGCAGTAATTTATTGCACAGATCCTGCCTATACTTCATGCAGAAGCAGAGCCTTGCAGGAAACTGAAGGGTTCACCATTCACACGGGTTTATCAAAAGCCATATGCTAAAAAAGCTGCTGTAAGTACAGATAATCGTATCATTCACTGACACCAATATAGAACGTTACCCGATGCTACTGGAATAAAACTTCAGGGCACCACTCACACAGCATATTTCTCAGTTTCTAAGGTACTTTCTTCATCTCCTTTTATACTGCTTTTTTTAAATAGCTTTCTTTTTCTGATGGGTAGAATTCTGCTAACATATTGAAACAGACCTGATTGGTCCCCAAGCAACTTTTCTTTCCTGAGAAACATATAGCAATCTGAATTAGTTGAGATGTTTAATTGTTTTGCTTTTGTGTTTTTAGTAAAGATTTTTGATACTTCATTTAAGACATTTAGCACGCACCAGTAACAACATATTAGATCCAGAAATTTGCAGAAGTAACATTTGTCTAACTATAACATCCACCCTATCTGAGCTTCCCTGTGCTCAGGGATTCACTCTTGCAGATGCTGTTATTCTTGTGAAGTGTCTGTGTGTGTTCAGGGATCCCAGCAGCAGGCTGCTTGCTGTCATCGTGATCTGTCATAAATGAGAGTGGAAATGATTTGGTAGTCTTTCTCCCTTCTTAAGAAAGCACTGGAAGAGCAAGAGATTATTAGGCCATGTTAGAAAATAGTTTTGTTGCTTTAACTGCCAGATGGGTCTCCTGGCCTGCTTTATCACATGGGCACACGTGTAGCTGTGTGAGCTCTGGAGCAGCAATGGAGACACAGGAAGGAGCAGGAGTATTTTTACTGAGGAGCGATGAATGTAAGATCAAAGTGACTGTGGAACTACAGTCTCACTTTGGTCTGTGTGCTCTGCCACTGAAGTTGAATGGTGGAGCATATGCAAATCTGGGTTTTGTGGTTTCAAAGATCTGGACTTTTGCTGCATGCAAAGACTTGTAAAGTCTTAAAAACGAATGTTCTAAAGGAGCACTTGCTTATTGGTAAGGCTGTGAAGTGTAAAAGTTCTTTTCCCTTCCCCACTTCAGAGTAGATAAAGAAGATGTAATGACCTGCCTGATCAAAGGATGTAACTTCCTGCTAAGGAACATCCCCCACGAAGTGTTTGCATACCAGAAGGATTCAGACACAGAGTTCCGATTTCAGACAAATCACCCAAATATTTTCCCATACTTACTGGTGAATATTGGCTCTGGGGTTTCAATAGTGAAGGTGAGTGGTTGCTAGAATCTGTTGGGTCTTTTTGTTTGTTTTGGCTTTTGTAGAATTGATGAAGATGAGCTGCAACTTTAAAATTTTAAAGTTGTGTCATGGTTTTATGATTTTTGGTCATCAGTATTCCACACCATAACATCATTTCTGCTTGGCTAATGCAAAACTTGGAATGAAAATCACTGTCTTTCTTTTTTTTTTTTTTAACTTTCAATTTCTTACAGAGTTAGAAATGCTTTTCCATTCCTTACTGTAGTTAATCTTTTCAAATCAGATTTAATTTGCTATTTAGAGAAGTTGCTACATGAACTGACAGGACAGAGGCTGTCAGATAAGAACGATTTTTTGTACGTTGCTTATGGAATTAAATTTAATATCCATATTTAGGATTCTCACCCAATAATTAAATACAAAGATTTTAAGTACTACTTTTGGGGTTGGTGTGTGGAACTTGTACTTCTGGAAAACTTTTTGACTGGTATTTCTGCATTGAAATTGTTCTGCCTGCACCAATTCCACTTCTCCTGAAGTTCGTGTACTCTCCTGTTATAACTGTTAATAAACAGTGAAGTAGGACTTTCTAGATAAATGTGCTCTCTTTTGTTGACAGGTAGAATCAGAAGACAAATTTGAATGGATAGGAGGGAGCTCAATTGGAGGTGGAACCTTCTGGGGTCTTGGAGCACTGCTCACTAAAACGAAGGTATCAAAACCTCAATTTTAAGAAGCGTGTGAATATACAGCATGCTGAGAGAAAGCTTGAAATAGTGGAATGCCAAACTCTTTAAACAGGGAGACATAGTGATTCAATGTGGTATTTGTATGGGAAATTAAAAGCCCAATATCAGCACAGTAGAAGATGTGGAAAAATGTGTATCTCTTGCAGAGCATTGTTTTAAGAACTGCTGTCTCTGTACAGAAAGAAAAGGGGCAGTTTTGCAGTGCTTGGGGCAGTTTTAATGACCTCCATGAGGAGGTCCTGGACTGTTAGATAAAGGCTGAATGCTTGTTTTATGTTCATACCTCTAATGCTCCTGAAGCGTAAAGGGAAGCTTTGCATGCAAAAGGATACAAGTAGAATGCAGAGACAAAAGTGATTAAATGCTCTGTGGCAAAATAGTGATCCTGTTTGAGTCTGCAATAGTATCCACAGAAGGAAAACAGAATGCTTCATTATTTCAAAACGTGTGAGAGCAGGGAAGGGGAATTGTACCTCTGTTGTTATTTTCACTTTCAGGGATTTAGCACTTAAATCTCAGGTTGGTGATCTGCCAGCAAAGGGCCTGATCTTGTACTGCTCTGCCTAACTCAGCTCTTAAATCATGCTGTTTTTTCCTGTCTCAGAGTTGCATGTGACTTAAATAGGAGTCACTAAATGTCACCAGTGTAGAAAAAGCTAGAGTTACATATCCACTAGATAAGAAAATGTCAAAGGGAAGACCCATACTCAGAATATTTTGTTTGATGCATTTCAGAAAGAAATCCTAGAACATGAGAGTCTTTTTTTAATGTATTTGTAGAAGTGGGAATTAGCAAATTTATAATACAAGCTATTGGGATGATGCAGATTTTTTATTTATTTATTTTTTTAAAGCTTCATTTCAGGGACATTCATGCATTTCTGAGTCTGTAAAGGCAGACTTTGTTCATTTTTTAATCTTATATTCTTGTATGCCTCAAGAAGACTTAACTCTACTTGCTGTGTTGCTGACTTCATTCCAAGATAAGAGATATGTGAAGGTTCTGTTTCACATGCGTTAATCTGGAGATGAAAGGTGCTAGACTGGGACAACTTTTTGGTAATTTACTTGCTGGAATATTATAAATCCCTTGGTGTTGGATAAAGTTGTTTTTCCACCTAGTTTTAATTCCTTATTCACTGTGGTTGCATGTAGGAGAGAACTTGGCAAATTGTGCTTTACTTAATGCTGTGCTAGTTCTGGATGACACCATTTTGCCAGAGAGCTTTCAGTTCTCCAGATTACTGCAGGGTAGACAATGTGATCCATCTTGCCCTCAACCTTCAGTTTTCAGGGAACATTCAGCAAAATATTTGCAGATTAGAGTCACAGAATGACTGAAGTTGATCCTCTGATCCAACACCTCTGCAGATCATTTAAGAGGATGGTTGTGCATTTCATCATTAAAGGCTCTCCACTTAAGATCAGTGATAAGAATTGGACTCTAGATGGAAGTGATGCATCTTTTACTGGGAGGGTTGGTTCTAAGCCAAAGCCCATATTTTTTTCTGTCAATAAGAATGCTTCAGAGCTCTTGATGTGTGGGCAAGGATCTCTGGCTGTCCTGAATACCTGCAGTAACTCTGCTTCTCATCCTCAGAAATTTGATGAATTGCTGCAACTCGCTTCCAAAGGACAGCACACAAATGTAGACATGCTGGTGAAAGATGTGTATGGAGGCGCCTGCCAGACCCTGGGGCTAAGTGGGAACCTGATAGCTAGCAGCTTTGGGAAATCTACTGCAGCAGATAAAGGTATTAGTATAGAAATATCTCCTGAAGATTTGCATACAAATAATATCCTGTTTTGCCTGTCAGATTGGATTTGCTACTTGTACAAACTTCCTGTGGACATTTAAAAGGATGGAAAAACAGTCGCCAGTTTTTATCAGCAAAAATACATGTTGCCATATCCATTTTCTGATGTCATGCCTGTGGGCTGAGAGGGGATGTGGACTGCTGCCTGCATTGCTCCACTTGTTTAGAGTTCTTTGAAACTAATGAGAAGAAATGCAACCATCTCCACTGGCCCTTGGCTGTCTGATGTTTGTCATGTTCTCCAAACAAGCAGTGCTGGAAAACAACCACCTTTTCATGCTGCCTTGCAAGCAGGTGTTTGGATTTTCAGTTTGGGATTCTGGAAGTCTAGGCAAACAAAAAAAAAAGTCTGTCTTAAGTTTGCCCCATGTAAATTCATGCACATGGGAAATCTAATTGGCTCTGTTTGTCCAGAAAAAGATGTATGGCAGACATTTGTAGCTTTCTTTGTAGTGTCATAATAAAATACTTGCAGTGCATCACAAATCTAGATGGAGAGATGATCCATGTTTCCTAAAGAGGTAAAATTGAGTTAATGCCACTTGCTCCTGGCCTTTCAAGCAGGTTTCTTTCAGGCAATATTTTGTGGAGGCTTAGTGTTTTCTTTCTATCTTCAGATGGGTCTTTTTCCCCTGGCTGTAGGGTCTCTGCTTTAAAAAAAAGAAAATAACAATAGCAAAATATATAAAAACATTTTGATCATTCTTCAGCTGTACTAATTTGGCTCACTGTTTCCTTCCTTTAAGAGTTTTCCAAAGAAGATATGGCAAAAAGTTTACTACATATGATCAGCAATGACATTGGTCAGCTTGCCTGCCTCTATGCCAAACTCCATAACTTAGATAAAATATATTTTGGAGGATTTTTTATTCGGGGTCACCCTGTTACCATGCGCACAATAACCTTCAGTATCAACTTCTTCTCAAAGGTAATGAAAACAGAATTTTTCCTAATTGCAAATTCATGTGCCTAGGTATCTTTTCTAGGTGATTGGGAACCTTTGCTAAGTGGAGTCACATGTTAAGTAAGGACTGGTGCTAGGTAGGTAAGGCAGGGCCTTGTTGTGGGAGGGTAAAATAAATGTGAATTTCTTGGGAGTTCTGTCTGGCCTCTGTCTCTCTCTATTTATTTATTTGTTTGGTGGTTGTTGGACAGTGTGCCTTGTAGCTGCCAAGGATTAAGCTCATACTATTTGTTTAGATAGCTGCCATTATTATTCAATTCCTCTTGCTGACTTCATCTATTTCTTTTCACCCCCAGGCTATGCAATGTTGGATTGCTCTGCTGAGATAGTTAGCAACTAGTATCACTAATTTTTGGTTGGTTGATATATATATATATATATTTTATTATTATTATTATTTTATTTTTATATTTATTTTTAAAAAAGAAGCAAGCTGTAATTCTTTGCAGCTTTTAAAGCTGTGGCAAACACTAAAGATATTTCAGTGGAAAAATGGTCTAATCCAAAAGTTCACATACTGCTTGCTACAGATAGATCAATTTCTCCACCATCACAGTGCATATGGAAGTATTACAGAATTGATGACACTTTTTTTTCCTCAGTACTCCTATATAATGCTTGTCTTTCCCCTTGTTTCAACCTTGCAGTCTTTCTGTAAGAACTTGGTTGAGTTTCAAGAAAACTACAGCTTTAGATCCTTGTAAGCACAGTTTTATCTGTACAAAACCTCACTGTGAATTATGTATTTCCTCACTACAGCTAAGCCCAGTGTTACCTTTTCCTACATGACCTGCTGTAGACAGAGCTTAATTTTCCTTCAGAGGGGACAACATCTCACCATAAGAAAACTAAGGGTGTTAGGTGGGGGATGATCCTGTTCTCCCCACCATTCTTGTTAACACTTAAACTTAATTAAATTCATGGATAAAATGCTTGTCTGTGATAATATACAGGGTGACTGTATGTTGTTGCATGTTCCATATGAAACAGAATAAACAATGGCTTGGGTGTGGTGGATGCACAGTGACACATTTATGTTGATGACCTGGAAATCAGATGGTCTTACATTTTTCAGCCTGTTCAAGCAAGAGGAGTTGAGTACTCATGGAATAATGCAGCAGTCTTTTCTAGTGAAGCACTGGCTTCCCTCTGCTTCTGTGGTTGTGCAGAGTTAGAATACACACCACTTCTGCATGTATTTTTTTTCCAGCTGTCTTAGAATTGTGGGATGATGTATGTTAGCAGTTCCTCCTGAAGCTGTCTTTCAGAAACACCATTTTTTGGTGCACCATTAAAGTTACTGAATGTGTTAGAGTGTAGTGCAAATGAATATTATCATCTTCTAGTTGTTTCTATTAAATTTAAGTGTAAATCTAGTGACAAAGAAGTACATGTTAGCCATCAGGGACCATCCAATTGCAATGTTTCATATTGTGGCAGGGAGAGGTTCAGGCATTGTTCCTGAGACATGAAGGCTACCTGGGAGCCATTGGGGCATTTTTAAAAGGAGCTGAACAAGACAGTAAGTACAGCATTGCTATGTTCTGTATATGCTGTGTTCTGAAATGTCAGTGTAATGTCCAAGTTTCTCTTAAGAGGCTGCATGTAAGTTGTTGCCTAGATAAACACATTTGGCACTAATAAACACAGATGCTGGGCTTTGCTTTTATATATTTTGGCAAGGGTGTGATAATTTCTCACTGTTTTCCTGCTTGCCTCTGAGAATCCAGCAGGATTTGGCTCTTCTCTTTTCTGCATTTTTGCAGTCATACCTCTAAATCAAATCAGGGAAATTGAGTTTGAGAACCTCCTTCCTCTTAAAGAGACCAGCTTTTGAATTTAGTTAATGTATTGAAGAACAACATCTCAAAACTGTGTTCATTTGAGAGTGAAAAGCCTCATAAATGTGTATAAAGAATGAGACAATTCTTTCCAGCATTCTTTGGGTGTAGGATGCTTTGGTTGAATTCTGCCATTTGTATTTTCTCGTTTTCTCTTTTCCTGTACTACGTGCCATTCAGTACACTCATCGCAGTGGAACAAATAACAGATCTTTAGTGGTACTTAGTTTCAGTGAATATCAGGTGTATCTCAGAACAGTGGATGTGGATGCCACTTTGTACCCACTCTGTATAAACAGCAAGGAACTGAGCTCATAGCTGCCTAAGTGTGAAAGATGTTATTACGTTGGACATATGATGAACGTCTCAGCTTCCATAAACTCTAAAGAAAAAAAAATCTAAAAGTAACTTCAGCGCTCATGTAAAGCTTACATTGTGCTCTGAGAGTTTTGCAATCTATTTTGTTAATGTTGGACATTAAAAAATAAATAAAAACCAACTCTCTAATAATAGAAGCTTTAGCCATCTGCAGTGCTTAAAGAGCAGGATTTCTTCAATAGCCCTTAGTGATTAGGAAAAGAAAGTGGTTAAGAAAAAGATGTTTTTTGAATTGTAATTGTCTTGTGTCTCATTTGAAGTTCTTTAGAGTTACATAATTCAGCAGGTAGTTAAAACATACCTGTTGGGACTTAGAGGGGAAAAAATACAGTTATTTTTAAAGACGGAGAAAAATGGCTTTTGCAGATGCTGACTCAACTCATTCATGTGAGTATTTTCAGTTTTATTTTCAGATTATGTGTCTCTCTCTTTCTCTTTTCTAGATCCAAATCAATATAGCTGGGGAGAGAATTATGCTGGGAGTTCTGGTCTTATGAGCACATCACCTGATGTCTACCCCATGCAGAGGACCCGGAGTGGTACAGTATGTGGTTGCCTTTCCTAGAACTGAGTGAATACTTACCACTTACTGATTTGAACTTAGATGGCTATTTTAAAACCTCGTTACTTCTTGCCCTGGGACTGTGCTGCTTACCAGAAGTGGCTGACATGGTGTCTTATGTCATGTGTGATGGTTTGACATGATATTTCTTAAAAGACTGTGGCTGCTACTTTGTCTTGCTCAGCATCACTAAAGGAAGGAGACAGCCTGCTGCTGCCCTTTCTTTGAAGTGGCTTGGCTTTGCTACAGTTGAAATACTGTACTTGAGAATTTTGAATCTCATAGATTCCATAGAATGTCTTGTTAATGGCTACATATACTAACATGCAGTTGTCTGAGAATGGGCTTCTGTAAGCCTTGTGCTTGTTTAATTTCTAGTGAATCAATTTCTGAATAAGTTCTAATAAATCTTTTTGTTTTTCACCCAGTTTGACATGTTTGAAATGGATAGGTTGGAGAGACCGCTGGTTAACCTGCCACTGCTGAAGGACCCCTCAACCTATATTCCAGACACTGTTGACCTCACAGATGATGCCATGGCCAGAAAATACTGGCTTACTTGTTTTGAGGAGGCACTGGATGGGGTAAATATCAGAGGAGTTGTACCTACAAGGGGTCCACATACTGCATGTGGACCAACGTGTTTAACCAACAAATACACCTGTATGTCACATCTATTGTAAATAAGTACCTCTTCCCTGTCTCTTAGTTGAAAATATAAATCAGAAACTTCACAGGTATGTGTTGAATTGGGAGCTGAGAACAACACCAGGAGAACACACTGACCTGGCCTTACTGTCATAAAGAAAGAAAGAACATTGAGTGTTGTTGTGGACTCCTTCATATTGTGCATCCTTGTCTTTTTTGTTTGTTTGTTCTTTACCCTTCTCTAAGTAGGTGGAACTTGTGGCTCACCCCTGAAAGCAGAGTGTTCAAAAACCAAAATGCAGTAATAACAAAAAGAACAGCTTTAAATGTTTAGGAAGGAAAGAGGTGTTTAAAATTACTCTTTGGTGGTTGGCTTAATGGAAAGCTGGAATACACTGTGTGGGAGGGACAAGTGAGTGTGCAGGAGCAGAAAAATAGAGCTGATGGAGGGGGTTGCTTTTCATCCTGAGCTTCAGGTCAGTTGCACAAAGGAAGAATTCAGATGATAACTCCAGTGCCTCATTTCTCTACCAGGTGGCAAAGCGTGCTGCAGCCAGTCAGCCAGATTCTGTTGATGCACCTGAGAGAGCCGAAAAGTTCCGACAGAAGTACTGGAACAAGCTCCAGACACTCAGACAGCAGCCTTTGTAAGTGTCTTTGTTTCCCTGCTTTTGTAATCTGGCCGCCTCTGCTGAGCAGAGCAAATTAAAAGCCAACTATAAATTAACCGAATGCTACATAAAAGCTTTTGTTCTTAAGCAGAGCAAGCTTAAAGCGAAGTAGGCTGAAGGCACTAACAAGTTGATGTGTCGAGTCCTCTGAACAAAACGTTGGGACCCTCCATATTCTATCTAAAAATTCTATCTATCTCAGCACAAAAATGACTTAAAGGTCATCAGGTTACTAAAAATGGTACCTGGCATCTTTATTCTGAACATTTTCCCTCTCTGTATTTAAATAATCCATTTAATAGATTTACCACGTAGTGGCAGTATTTAGCACATGTGGCATGTGAAGACTTCTAACTGAGGTGTTTGTCTTACGTGCTACAACTGTCTGGAATTCATCCTATTAATGGAGGAAACGGGAGAAAATTACTCTTTTTTTTTCTTTTTTTTTTTTTTTTTTTTTTTTTCCTGTTTGAAGTAGTTGATCTGTTTTCCCCTCTCCTTTTTAAAGTGCATATGGCACCTTAACAGTTAGAAGTCTTTTGGATACAAGGGAACACTGTTTAAACGAGTTCAATTTTCCGGATCCTTATTCGAAGGTAAGCTGCTCTTGCTTTACAGGGCAGGCAGTGTGAGATCAAGACACTGTTCTGTACTTAAATACTTTTATATAAGTAATGGCTTACATAGAAGAGAATAACAGTTTGACTGGTTAGTTGTTGCTGTTCTCAGGACAAACAGTTGTTGAGTGCTTTTTTTTTTTTCCTTTTTTGTAATTCAGATAAGGCAGTGCCAACAAAAGATCTTGATGTAAAGATGGCACTCAGTACCTTTTTTTTTTTTTAATATAAAAAAAGAACTAGCTATGTAACATTAGAGCTCACTGGAGATAGAAGTGGGGTCAAGAGTCCTTAAGCATGTAGGATGATGAACTTTTTGATGCAAAAATTAAAACAACCCACACTTTCCCATCTTTGGCAGAGCTGCTGGTGGTAAACAGGTCACACAGGTTACCTGGTTTTGATGTTGCTACCTAAGTCTTTCTTTTTTGTGTCCATTCTCCCATTTCCCCCGTCTGCCCAAGATCTGCCATACCTCTCATGTATTAGGACAAGTAATTCTTAGACTACAGAACACATGCTAGCACTAATAAAGCTGTTTATTAGAATCCCAGGAAGCTTTTTTCTTGTTGGTACTAAGCGTGCTGATAACAGTAACTTGTTGGTCCATTAGAGGCCATGAACGTAGAGGAGAATGCTTGAACGCGGTCTTGGGACTGAGACAGCCAATGATGGGTAAGAATTTTTTGTCCGTAAATGCGATGTTTCATGTCTTTCTTACAGGTAAAGCAGAAAGAAAATGGCATAGCCTTAAAATGTTTTCAAAGCGTAATCGAATCTTTGGATTCATTAGGCTGGGAGGAGAGGCAGTTTGCTCTGGTGAAAGGACTTCTTGCGGGGAATGTCTTTGACTGGGGAGCAAAAGCAGTCTCAGAGTAGGTGTTAAATATTTTCAAAGCACCCTTTTAAGATATAGAGTATCCAACTGTTGGTTTTCTGTTTTTGTTTTAGAAATAAGTAAATAAAGTGCACCAATCTAATTGTAGTTTGTATTTAAGCTTAATCATATGTTGGTTGTTTATTTGCAAGCATTAATGCGGTGCAGCAAAGTTTGTTTCCACCCTTCAAATCTGGCAGGCATATCACTGAATGTTTGAATTAAGTGGCAGAACACTTAATATTGCAGTCTGGCTGCTTTGTTTGTAGCACTGTTACTACTCTGCTTTTGAGTATGTGTTATATTTAAGCTGATATTATGTTCCTATAGTAGAATATGTGCTCTCTCTGTAACCCACAGTTGCCTTGACATCAGACTATATATTTAAATATATATGGGCTGTAAGCTAGGTTGGGGTGGTCTTTTGAAATAACTAAACCCCAGTTGTTTTCAATCAGCATGCATTTCTACTGCCATTTTGAGAACTCTCTTTCCTTATATCCTGTCAGCAGCCATGAATTCAGAAAAGGATGTAAATGCTGTCAGTTTTGAAATATCTCTGTTTTTGTACTTCTAGATTTTACCTCTTTCTGTGGGGTTGATAAAATAGAGCAGGGGAGGTGGGCACTGTATTGCAGCGAACATTCAGCACTTCCTTTCCCTTTCTGCATCTTTGAGTTTTCCTCTTATGAGTAAATAACAAAAAAAAAAATGCAAGTCAGTTCAAAACAAGGTGATTTGAGGCTACTTGGGATATGTGTTAATTCTAACGCTGCCCACCACTGCAGAAACTTGAGCTGGCCCCAGTCATAGCAATTCGTCTAGTTGCCACTTGTGGAAGCGTAGCTCTCCCTCTCTTTGAGGAGGAAGCTAAGAGTTAAACATCACCTGGTACTAGACTTAAGGCTCTCTATCCTTTATGAGACTTGACTGGCAAGCGCTGCCCCCATGGAGTAATATTTTAACTGACAGCTTAGAATCTAGCCTCATTATGTACATCCACATCACCAACCAAGTTTGAGGCTACTTTGCTCTATATACAGCCAATAGGAATAGCTTTTAAAACCTTTATCTAGTTAATTTGTGGTTTTTTTGGTTTTTTTTTCCTTGCCTACACACAAATACAGCTTAATGTTGTAGATCAGGCATTCCAGATTTAACTTTGTAAAGTGTTGTTTTATGGCTATGATAGTTTAGATCATTGCTATATTTATGGTCATCTGCAGATCCAAAGGTTTGTTGTTTTTTTTTTTTCCCCCCATAGAGCAGTACTTGCTAATCTCTAACTCTCTAATTTAATGTACATACAAGCATTTTGTTTTTATGGGTGGATCTATTTTTCAATCATTGGACCTGTCCATACTCCCAATTGTAATCGCTGCAGTAAAATTGCTGACTGCCTGCTATAGAAGTATTTAAATTAAGTGAGCTGAAGTTGCTTAACTGTGTACCCTTTATTTCTCTTCTGATACAGTGTTCTGGAATGTGAGCCACAATTTGGATTTGAAGAAGCCAAGTCAAAACTGCAAGGTATAGAGGGGAGATCTGTAGTGTTGGTTAGATCTGGATATTGTGTTGATAAGAGAGTAAAGAAATGTGATGGTATTTAATATGACAGTTCTGCTTGTGACAAGGACTCACTAGTGATCACCAGTTTATTTGAAATACAGCCTCAGTGGAATATTGCTTTTTGTGTTCCAAACGAAGTGGAACCCAATAACCTCTCTCCTTTTTGGAAGCCCTACCTGCACCAATACTCAGAATACCCTGAATAGCCTGTGCTGTTTCTTGTAATGGTTCCAGTCCTGCCTTAGCAATAGTGTCCCAAGGTACAGTAGCACCATCCATCTCAGAACAAGCCATTATGAGAGCTAGCTCATATGACTTTATTGCTATCAGAAAAATTCTATTCCAAGGCCGCTGTAGTTGAACTTCCAATAATTAAGAGCTCAGGAACTCCTTAACATTCAAAATCTGAGTTCAAATATTGCATATCTTTAAAGAGACACCTCCTGCTTTGCATAATGTACAGATTTACTCTTTACCTGAATGTAATGCTAATACAGTTTTGTCTGTGACACAGAACGTCCCTGGTTAGAAGATTCCTACAGTCAGTGGCTAGAGCGGCTGAAGGTGAGTCCAGAATTATCACTAACCATTGAGTAACTGAATACATTACTCATGAAACAACCTTATTAAGCTTGTTTCTAACATTTAACACAGCCCTGTTCAGACAACACAAAGCAAATTCTGTTAGTGCAGTACTAATAATTCCAGGAATCATACCATACAGAAATGAAACAGCTACACACTTTATCACTTACCAAGCTTCTTGGCTTACTTTCTTCAGGAACTGCAGCATTTGGAATCCAGCTGCTTTCAAAGCTCTTCCAACATAACCATAGTGTCCCTCCTTTATCAGGGCACTTATTTCTATTTAACTAGGCCTGCAATTTTGAAAAACTGAATCCAGATGTAATGTTTGGATTGTTCCTTCATCTGAATAGCCAGGCTAAAAATGACAGTAATGTAGGAGCTTTCTGAAAGTAATCGTTAGCAATGTGTTTTGTTGTGGCTTTTTTTCCTCTGTAGGATGTCCTCTGCTATTTCATCAGGTTTGGAAATGATGGACAGAATTTGCTACAAATCATTACAATATTACATCTTAAAACAAGTGTCAGTTATTTGTCTGTGACGCTGCTAATTAAGGAACTTAAAGCAGCACCCTGACAAATTGTTCTTAAAAATTACATGTTATTCACTGTAGAAGTTCTTCTGCTGGTGTGACCTGGAGAGAACTGCATTTCATAACATGAGATTTAGGACAAATTAAAGGTTAATGGAGAATAGGAAATGGGTTTTTATTTTAGGATGTTGCTGCCCCCAGCAGTCCATCCTCCCCTTTCCCGGCAGAAGGGAATCCTGCTTACTCTACAGCATGCTAGCTTATAACAGCCACAAAGGTAGGTTTACCCTAAAAACCACATAGGCAGCTATCCATGCTGCTGCTTGTATTCTAGAGAATGGTATTCTCCAGCTGCATGGCATAACAAAACATGATTCAAAGCCTAACCACCCCTCTGAAGGAAGCTCATGTTCACAGTTGCTGGAGTCAGACTTGTCTTTAATTGGCTGTTGTAGGTTTAATTAATGGAGTTTGAAAAAGTGCTCTCAAGTGAAGTAGCTATAAACTGTTTTAATTAATTGTGCAAAGACGGTGTTAGAGAAACTTTCACTTAAAATAAGGGTACATAAAGTTTTGATGAGCATAGCTCATCTAGATCATTAGATCTAGATAATTTTAGGGGTATAAAATCTTGGGTCTTAAAATCAGTGTTTCTAAATAATACAAACTAGTCTGTGAAATGAACTGTGAACTCAATCCTAAATACATTGGTTTTCTCTTGCAGGAGGGTCCTCCTCATAAATGTGCCTTAATTTTCGCAGATAACAGTGGAATAGACATAATTTTAGGCGTCTTTCCTTTTGTTAGAGAGCTTCTTTCTAGGGGAACAGAGGTAAGTGTTTTTCATTGTGCAGCCAATATACAATGGAGCTTTTGTAACTGGTGAAAGGTTTGTTAAATACCTACTAGCAGTGCACTTTATGAGACTAGCTTATAGCACCTAAAGTGGGAGTGATCAGATTTGAGAAAGTGAGCTCGCCCCTAAATTCCTGGAAGTCTGAGGTTTAACTAAGTATACTGCAAAGCAGAGAGGGGCTTAGGTCAGAGCTAAGCTTTCTAATTGAGGATCTGTAACATCAGAACACCTGGAGTAGTTGGCTAGTTTGAGGAGAAAATAAGGACCAGGCCTTCAGGCTTTCTCTTTTCTTGATTCTCTTCTTAGTATAAGCCAGAGAAAGGCAGTCTTCAAACAAACAGACAGCTCTAACACATGTATGGACTGTGTTAATCAGTAAACTGTTTTGACATCTTTGCCTTAGGTTATATTGGCTTGTAACTCTGGCCCTGCTCTAAACGATGTCACCTACAGCGAATCCCTGATTGTTGCTGAGCGGATAGCAGCAATGGATCCAGTTATTCAGTAAGCACATAACCAGTCTTCATTATGTATCTTAAAAAGCACAGAAGGAAGAAGCAAGTTCCTCATTACATATAGAATTCCTTATTTGTGTTTATTACTGTCTGAAATCTGCAACTAGAAGTAAGGTACAGAGGATGATTCACTTCAGCTGCGACAAAAAAATTTAGAAAGCAGTTCTTAATTATATTTAATAGCATACGTATCAGTTCCTTGTCAGTATCATCCCTGATAAGGACTCAAACTACTAAAATATTGCATTTTAATTGTTTAAAAAAAAATCGAGGGAAATATACATCACTTCCAGCCTGTTTCCTGTAGAGGACAGGTAGCTGACTGGATAACCTGCTGCTCATGGAAGTGTGTTTCTGGGTGATCTCCTAGCAAAAAGAAGCCTTTGCAAAGAATACTTAGATATTCTTTCTGGCTTATTACCATATCTACATGACTGTAACTTTTTGTTTGTTTCTGTTTTCAATTAAAGATCTGCACTGAAGGAAGAGAAGCTGCTGTTGGTCCAGACGGGTTCAAGTTCTCCTTGTCTAGATCTAAGGTATAATAGCAAGTTTGTCATTTGTCTTTGTCAAATGAAGGATGACCTGAGACTTCATATGTTCTGAAGTGCCTTAGCCATCCTTCACAAAAATGATCGAGTTGGTCTGCATTACAGACTTGTAGTACTGATGAAGCCTTACTAGTTGCTCTACAGCTTATTTATCACTTTGGTGTTCAGCAATTACATGTCATCAGTAATCCACTTAACTGTAAGAAGCATTTCATGTTAACTGTTTTTAACTATTTTTCTCTCTTGGACACAGAACTTAACCTGTGTTTTCTCAGAAATCCCATTTCTGCACACATTTAATGAAGCTTTTAAAACTATATTTTGATCCCATTTATTTTGGTTAAGGTGTTACTGTTTATTGGCATCAGTCATTCCATGCCCTGCCACATTTTCTATAAGTGACAAGACCCTTAGAACATCTGCTTTTTCAGCTGCAGCACTTATAAAGATGACTATTTCTAACCATACCTCTCATTTCAGCCGCCTGGATAAAGGTCTGGCTGTGCTGGTCAGAGAACGGAAGACAGACTTGGTT
Organism: Perdix hodgsoniae; assembly: GCA_035772895.1. NCBI lineage: Eukaryota > Metazoa > Chordata > Aves > Galliformes > Phasianidae > Perdix > Perdix hodgsoniae. The sequence goes on along the minus strand of JAPSGF010000049.1, from coordinate 3,586,296 downwards.
ATCATTGAAGGCATGGGTCGTGCCATCCACACCAACTACTACGCGGCTTTGAAGTGTGAGAGCCTCAAGCTTGCTGTTATCAAAAACTCCTGGCTTGCCGATCGCCTTGGAGGGAAAATATTCAGTGTCATTTTCAAGTATGAAGTGCCATGTAAATGATACAGGTCTGGTCAGCTGGGTGAACAGGAGCAGCAGAATGGACTTGCACTAGTTTTACTTTAACTGTAAAGAATGTATTTTTATTACAACAGGGAAAAGAGGACACAGGAAATTCCATATTTATATTGTGCTTTTGTGACTTAAAAAGCAACAATATGATTCACTCTATAGTATACACACTCAAATATATATATGTATATCACTCATTGTTTATTTTGGTAAGTGTTTATTTTGATGATGCAGTATTTGTGATGAAAAGACTTTATTTTTTTGTTCTGTGAGACATTCATATAGAAATATATTTAAATGTCAATGAAACCTTTTTTTATACATCTCTGCCTACTCTGCCAGCAATGACATGGCACATACCAAATAGTTTTTAAAGTGCTAAGTGAACCTGACATTGTATTTTTCCATGTCAGCTTTTAAACTTACCTAAACAGTCTCATGCTCTTTGCAGTTAATTTGGTTGAGGGACTGATCCGCCTCCTAAGCTAACGACCTTTATTTTGGCTGCATTTAAAACAGAACTGTCATGATGTGAGAGCACATAGTAGATAACTGAACAGCACTACCAACAGTTAAAGAACTCTTAACTCCTGCTGCTTCCACTGTTATTAACAATCTGAGGGGGGGAGGAGAGGCGAGCTGCATCCATACTAAATTACTTAGCAGTAATCAGAAGTTTAAGTCCACACTGCATTCAAAGTGAATCTGTAACACTTTATTCAGGAACAACCAGCTCTATCCCTGTCACAGACATGTTAATTTCTGTTTCTTTCAGTTATTTAATGCTGGAACGGAGAAGAATTAGTCTCTCTGTTCATGCAGTGCAGTTAAAACCACTTCTAAGTAACTGAATTTGTGCCCTGCTCCATCAGATGTGCAGTACGTAAATGCAGTTATTTAACCTTGAATTTGCAAAACAGTATGTGCATGCATCAGCCATTCCACCTCTGAAGTGAAAAACAGCTTCATTAGAAAACTATTTAATATGTAACCAAAGTAACCGTTCCCCCGAACTTCAAAGATTCTTCTCTGACAGCAAGAAAATAACAAAAAATGCCCATTACTGACTCACCCTTGCCTACTGAATTTGTGCTTCAATTGATTTTGTTTGCCAGTGTCCATGTTCTACTGCTCTTGGATTTTAAGTATGAATCTTATTCCTAAGTAGTTCTTAGTCAGGTTAACTAGGACAAACTGTCCGCTGTAGCTAAACAAGAAAACATATCTTCTGCTGGAAAACAGACATTTCTTAAATCTAGTTCCTTAACTGTAAGGCTTCCCTTTCTCAGATTTTAGGCCTTTGTGTAGAATACAGTTAAATCCTTCATTATTGGGATGGATGCATCAGTAATGTCCTTTCTGATTCAGAAATGACTTTCACAGCGATCACTATCATTTGCCTAGAAGGAGGCAAAAGTACAGTCTATTTATAATTAAAATCTTAAGAAGCAGTTATTCTTGATTAGAAGAGTCAGATAAAAGCTTTAATTTTCAAGATTGCACCTCATTCTATAATTAGTATGCAGAGGCTTCATGTTAACCTAGCCCAAGTCACTTACTCCTGCAGGCATTTATGCACTTGCATAGTAAACTTCTAAATTAAAAATAGATGTGATCACCCATCTTAACCTCCCTTAATTTTAGCAGTTGCACTCTCCCTCTTATCAATTTAAATTCTTCCAAGCTGCTTGGTTTTCTTCTATAACCATCTCCACCATCAATCCAGAAGTACTGTGTTTGTAATTAGGAAACTAACACTCTAGTCTTGCAGAAAAATATCTTCCTACAGTGATGTAGCTCCTATGACATATATATGGTAGAACCCCAATATATGCCCATTCCTTAAGAATTTTTTTTAAGCATTAGCCCTCCCTGAAGTCTCCTGGGTTTGTCTTGTATTTTCTTTTATACGTAGACGAGTGCACATTTCTTCTGTGAAAATGGAGCAACAAGATTTCTGGAAAAGAAGAGGGGAAAAAAAATAAGGGGATAAGTTTTTATGTATTATAGAATCCAGCTTTTAAATGTTCACTAGACGTTCATTGCAGTGGATGGGAGAACAAGAGCACCAAAATACACATTCAAATTCTAGTGCAGTTTTATTTACGTGTTTTCCTGCTTGTCAAATGACTTGAGAATAGCCATACTTGAGAATAAACTTGTTATTGATGATTTACTGTCCTCTGTACACACTGGAGTATTGGAATGCAGTCTGTCTGCATTACAGTAAATGTTTCTATTTAATATTTTAAGGTTTATAAAATTTTTATATTGCTTGGGCTACATAGCTGTCACATAGCCCAGTCAACAACACAGCAAAGATTTTAAAGAGTAAATACAAAGCGTGTATTTTCCCAGCCCATTACATTTCTTTCTTAGACAAACAAGAAAGCCAACATTCTGCCCAGTGGAGCGCTAATGCCCACACTAAACAGAAGGGAGCCCAAGAGGAAGACAGAGATGATGACAGTCACCCACCTTGACATGTCCAGCAGCATGTCTGCTCTTATTTGACAGCTCCACCATAGCTGCAATCACTCCTAATGCAAGGCCAATTGCAAGAGTAAGAAAGAGCCCACCCAGAGCTTGGGGCTGCAGAGGACTCCATCTGTCTCTACTTTTGTGAAGGCAGCTGGACTCCCACCATTTGTTACGCAAATAGTCAAGATCACCCGATTCACGCAGTTTGAGGACAGCAACTGATAGCTTCTTAGTCCATGGCGATGCTGGCAGCAGAAAGAAAGAGAAAAGCATGTAAGAGAGATCACAGACACTAACATTTTTAATCAACCTGCTACTACATGACAAAGCAGGGTTAGCTGGGTGCTGCTTCCCAACTTTCAAATGGTCTTTCTGCAGAGTGCAGCAAAATGATCTGAGTGCTGTCTTAGATAACTAGATAAAAACCATTCCTATCCTGTCCACTAACAGAATAATAACAGTGTGAAGTCTTTGAGAAATACTATCAGTCATGCTTACAAGAGAACAAACTTAAGAGTTCTTCTGCATTCTTGGTACCACAGAGCAGAAGGAAAAAAGGAAAAAAAACCACAACAACAGTATCATTGGCAGTGGGAATTTTTAAAATCTACTGTTCCAAATAAGAGTGAGCACTGGTGTCATTTACTGAATGAAAACATTGGATAGCTGGGTTAACAATTTGCCCATAGTGGATTATTAGCTTTAATACTTAATAATAGCCTTAATTTAGCTATTCCAGGCTCTTTGCTCTAACAAGCTATTTCAAACCCACAAAATCCAAGTGGAGAAGTGGGGCAGAAGTCATACACAGTGACTAACCCTGGGCAGTGGCAATGCCAAATCCTCTGGCTCCAATAACTTCAGGGGCTCTGATCAAATTGCAGTGCCTGGCAGCTGCAAGGTCTTGAGAGATTGATTCACCAATGAAGGCATAGTTGGATTCCATCACACGTTGAACTGCTTCCTGGTAGGTTTTGACTAAAACACGGTCTCGTCTCTTGTCCATATATTCGTAGATCATCTGATGGATGGGATTCTTGGAGTTCTGCAATAAAGTGACGCGTGAAACAATTATCCAGAAAAATAATTGCCTATATGTGCAGTGACTGTGAAAATAGTTAGAGAATAAGAATACTTAAACTATTTACCTTTCAGCCCTCTGTAATTAAAATTATCATCTTTCTAGCACTTTATGTTCAAGGTACACAAGAATAACCCCTGAAGACAAGTACCACTGTCTTAAGAGAGGATACACTATTAAAACACAATCTTCTGCATGCTTTTCTCTCAGAGAAAAGGTGAAAGAAGAGATAAGAAAACAACATATACCAATCACATTACAGTACAAGAGAACTGACAGAGTCTATAGAGGTGGTGGTGTAAGATCCAATGTGCAGCTTGACTGCACTTCAGCAGTTCTAAGGTGGGCATGTATGTGCACAATTAAATTTGCTGCACCTTAAAGAAGTAGAAAGTGGAGGAGCCATCCAGTGTCCCAAACTCAAGCTTCCTTTGCTTCACAAGATCTTCAAAAGTCTGGATCGGGAGCTGCTCGCTGCCAGAGCTCAACAGCGCGGTGAAGTTGGCGATGTAGGCAGCCAGCAAAGCTATGGTGAAGAGCCACCAGATGGCAGCGATGACCCGCACAGAGAACGCCTTGGGCCGAGGGGTGACACCTGCGAGACCAATGGAACCGACAGAAAGCACGGGCGGTGAGAGAGCCTGAGTCAAAGCCAGCACAGGACTCTAAATAAAGGCCAAACTGCAAAAGCTGCTTTGCAGCTATTTTAGGAACACACGGGCCTAAAAAGCTCTCAGTGTCTGGTTTGAATAGCATCAATGCTGCATGCTATGCAGAGCTGAAGCAATGCTGCTGACCAAAAAAAGAAAAGAGACTCCACTCTACAAAACAAAAGTGCATTGGTTAGTGCTGGAGCAAGAGTTACAGCAGAAAACACGCAGTGCTCACAGGAAGCCAGCTACCTGCACAAGTCCCTAATCAAGACATCTCTGTTTCAGCACTGCCAAGCGTCCTTATTTTAACATCCTTTCCCTCAGCCCTCTAACCATACAATACAGCACAGTTCTGTTACAGACAGCTGGATATGCAATCAGCTCCTCCCCAGCTCACCTTGCAACGTTAGCGCTCCCGCTCCAAACCAGAGGCTGTTTAAAAAGGTGAAGTGATTCTCTTCATTCTTCGGCTCATTCCATTCACAAGGGCTCAGCCTGTGAGGAAATAACAGGATGACACCAGACACTAAAGGAAAAAGCAATCCTGCAGCATGACATGCAGCAGTGCAGACAGCCTGGAAATGCCCTATCTTTTCATTGGAGGTCCTCCTTTACTTGCAGCCCAGTTTATCTAGTAGACAAAAATGCTCCTGGTCGATATCTCAAGCATTTTGCAACACTGAAGGGTCAGGACTGTGCATAAAACAAGAAAAGCAGTAATAGAACCTTTGTTTAAAATTGCAAATGCAGAGAGCCTTAGTGCAGCCTCATGAAGAGAGGAAGAGAAAGTTGAATGTCCTGGGAAAATGAGGGAGGGGAGAGAATTTCATCCACAAAAGTCAGTGTAGGATTGAGTGCATGAAAACATTCTGGGAGAAAGGACTGTGCCCAGGAGTATGGTCAGAGTAAAAAACAACTTGGAAAAAAAGTGAGAACAAAAAAGCTGAAACAAACATACAGTCCTTTTGACAACAGTAGATAATCCACATCAAGAGATATGGTGATTTTCATTGGAAGTTCCTACTCTTACTCTGCCATTAAGCTTTATTAGCTCTGGTTCTAGATTTGTACAAGAAAGTTTCTCAAAGCAAAATGCACCCTGATACTTTCTTAAAAATAAAAATCTCTCCATAGCTGGGAAAGCAGTTGACTCGAGCAAAACCTCTAAAACACATACCTGGCAACAAGGAAGAGGCAGACACACGTTAGCACATAAGCAAATAGGAGGCCAGTCCAGGTCTCCTTACTGAAAGGAGCCAGGAAGTGGAAGAAAGACATCTCCTGAGAGATGGTGTCCTTTCGAAGCAAGATTCCAATCCCAGTCTGCAGGAATGGCGTAGTGAAGGAGATCACCTCTTCCCTTGCTGACGTGACTGTCAAGGGAGCCACTGCTATGTCTGCTTCCTGTAAGAAGTAGTTAGAACATAACCAATCATCCAACCTGCCTGAAGTCTTTTATCATTAAAACAGAACGTTTCCCAGGCTGAGTGGACAGATACCTACATGGCCAATAGCCACGTAAGCACAGCTCCTGGGCTCCTTTCCTTGTTAATGCTGCAGTTTCTCAAACATAAAATGAAAGTTACCTGTCTCAGAATCTCTCCAATCATCCCTGTCCAGTTCCCATTGGAAGAAATGGCTCCATACTTCCCGTCTCCCACCACCTTCACCTTATAGCTGAAGTGAAGCATTGAAGCGAGTGCTTTCAGCAAATCAATGCAGTATCCCTCCAGTTCTGCACTTCTCACCATGACATAAGGATCTTCCTGCATAAACAGGGAAATAAGATTACATGCCACCACAGTCTGCAGTGTGACCGACTGTGAATTAACTCCAGCTATCTCCCAGCTACAGTGCTTTGTTACTGCCTTACCAAGATTGTTGTGACAGTCAAAGCTGGAAGGTTCTCTTCTGGTCCCCTTAAGTCATTGGCCTACAAATAAAAATAATAAAGGAAAAATAATTGGATTTCCCCACTTACCTGGGGTTTTATATTATAATGTGTGTGTGTGTTCCATGACAGTAATTAATCAATCAAAAGCATTTCACTTTATTGCATGTTGTCAACATACAAATAAAAAAGAAAATCACATTAAATGCTGTCACAGTTCTCCAGGTACAAAGTGCATATAGTCTTCCAAAGAGAGATCAATTTATGCTGCTGGCAAAACAGCTAGCAGCCAATTAAGGCCTCATTAGAGAGCAATTCCTGGAGACAAAACAGTAGGAAACCTGAGATGAAGACAAAACATGAATTCACTTTCACATGGAACATCAAATTCAAGAATGCATCTTCCAACCTTACAGTCACATAGCCGAAGATGCTTTCTGGTCACTAATACTTCAGAACAGTTCACGTTTTTGCTACTAAAGCTGTCTTCACAGATTAAACGCATTGCAGGCTGTGAACTCATCTATTTCTGGATTTAATATCCAAGAGCTTTTGTACATATGACTTTATTGGTAGCTCTGCACCAAAGAACTTAAACGTACCTTAATCATAGCATCATCATGCCTCACTGCTCCTGAAAAAATAACAACAAAATCAACTCCTTGCAGAGTTTATGTTTGCAGTTCCTTAAAAGTGAACTTTCATAAACTCATTTCACTTACATAAACAGAATGATCATCCTTGGACTCAGAAGTTCACAGTACAGCTGACTTGTAGTAATTTTGTAAGTTTGTTTCCTTATTCACAGTATTAACATCAAGCAAACAGAGGCAGAAATATACACAGGTAGATTCAGGCTGCAGAAGGTTCTGATTCTAGCTTTATTATCACTCACACATCGAAAAACAGATTTTGCAGAATCGCCCTTCCTGATCAGTTAAAAAGCCAGCAGTTCTGCTGCTTCACACAACTAAGATCCCCCCCCCCCCCCCCCCAGCTCCTGCCAATGCCAAAGGAAAAACCCTGCGAACAACCTGAAGATCATCAGCATTGAATTCCAAGACAAAAGGGTTTCTTAATAGGTTCCTGTTGTTAAAAGCAGACAAAGGAGACCATCTTGCAGTCAGTGGGGCAGAAATCCTTCTCTGTCTCATCCAATTGCTTTCTCCCAAAGAATTACAGGTGCTCTGACTTTTCATTCCTGTGAAAATTCACTGCAGAACACCTGAGTCTGTCACCAGACCTGCTACTGACCTGTACTACCTCTCCCTCCTTGTGTCCATTTCCTCTTCAGTAAAAATCCACTTGTAAAAGTATTATTAATGACGTTAATTAAGCTTTTGGCTCTACTCTTTGCTCCGATGTGCAGCTCTTAACAAAATGAGTTGAATTATTTGATCTACAGCTTCCTTTATCATAACACCCAGAATACCTCAACTCCCCAAATCTAAGAGATCTAAACTGTAATATTTGAGATGCAGAATGAAAAACACAATTGTGTAGATGTATAGCATATTAACTACCCAGGATGGTTTCTTTTTTTCTAGTGTGCAACATTATTGCTCCCTGGAATCAAAGAATTCACAGTGTTAAAGCCAAACCAAAACAAAAAAAAAGATAAAACAAAGAAATTAGAGCGCTTTTACTCTTCCAAGCAAAAGCTGTGAGTTTCTCATTAAATATAACAACGTATTCATTCATTATGTATTATTCATTCTTTGGACTTGCATTTTCTTGTGCTGAACTCTACATTATTGTTAAAACAAAACCTGCTTTTTCCCTGTCCTCCACAGTTCTCCATGGGAGCTGGAAATCTTCACAAAGGAATTCTCTTGTCTCTCTTCAGAAACTCATTAGAGCCAGTGAAAGCTGTTTGAGGCTCCTTTTTTGAAGACCTGCTAGGGTTTTTTGGAAGAAAACAGTCTGTACTGAGGGCTTCAGCTCCCCCACAGCGGCACTGGATGCAGCTGTTCAAAGCCTCATTGTAGGAACTTCTGAAAGAACCATAAGTAATCGAGTTGCAGCCCTAACTCTAAGTTCATCACAGTCACACTTCTCAGAAGCCAAGTCCTCGTTGTGAGAATTTACAAAAACATACCACAAATGGTCTCATCCCTCCACTCTTGCCCCCAAAGGTTTGCTGCTGCAGGAAACTACCGTGGTTGCAAATGTCAGCAATCACAGCAAAAACAAAAACCTTTTAGCACAGATAAACCAGGACTGGCCTCCTCACCCCCACTTTTCTACCCTGTCCCCCCCGCCTAGGTTAGTAACCCTGCCTTGGTACCCCCTGTCCACATTTCCCTTTATGCAGCTTGTGATCATGAGGGACAGCTGAACCGAGAGGTCAGATGGATGACGGTTTTGGAGTACACTAGGACACTCAGGATAAGAGTATGAGAGAAACTGACCACTGTTACTAAAGCTAAAGACTGATGTTTATGTAACCTGAAGCAACCTGCTGCTACCACCAGCTCTGGTCAGGTAGGAGACAGGACGTGGGAGGGGCAGGAGAACCAGTAGAGGAGCCAATTTTTGTTTCCCGGTAATGCTGCAAAGCCAAGCTACTCCTTAGTGTGGACTGAGACACAGAATACTAAAAAGCCACATTAAAATTGAAACAACAGCATTTGTTTCAGCTGCAAAAGCAAGCTGCCCAGCTCCTCACACTGGGAATGCAGTATGATCCAGCCAGCTGGGCACAAGTCACTAGCAGGCTCCTTCTGCTGGCCCTAAGGTAGGTCCTGGCAATGTCTTCATAACCAAATCTCAAGCAAATTTTAAAGACAGTGTCCTAATCTAGTACTACTATTAATAAGAATTAACGAACTGCAAAGAACAAAACCAGATTTGAATGCAGCTAGCATTTTTGGATGAATATTCTCACCTGTCTGGCTCGATTCTCTCAGGAGCAGCACAGTTGTAACCACACAGAACATCAAGTGAAGTCTTTTGTCCATTGCAGCAGAAATAGTCACTGTTTAGAGAAATCTTCCTGTTGAAGTTAAAGGAAAATCATTAATACTGGTTTTATGATTCCTCAGTGCTGAGTTACATCAGTACATCTTGGATTTTTCTGCATCTCAATTCTGAAGCGTTCCAATTCAAACAAGGGTCTAATCTGAGTCACATCTGAGACCAAATAGAACAAATATTAAAGAACAAGTCCCAGGGAACTCTTTAGTGCACAAAAAAATGATGTGATGAACACATGAAGTGGGTGTATCCACTGCCTGTTGCACTGTATCTTTCCCAGCCAGCTCCTCACAGAGGAGAGGCAATGTCTCCTCAGGTGCAGGGTCAGTGTACAGGCATCCATAAGCAGGAGATTTTTTCAGGAGGTTCTTATTTGAAAGACATAAAAGCAGAATGTTAAATTCCCCTTTTTTGGGTTGCAGAGGATAAAAGCAGCAGGAATGATGCACTTGAGCCAGTGAGGAACAGCTGTTCTGTTTTGTTTTTTGGTAGATTTAACCAGTAAATTATTGCTACTTTTTCATTATGACTGAGTATGTACTATAAAACAGTCTTTAGAAAGATATGAAAAGAAAAAAAAAAAAAAGCTATTCTGAGCTGGAAACAAAAATGAAAGAGTTGTTATCACACTGGCTGCTGTCTAAAAACAAACAAGTGTAAATTTGTGCCAAAAAAAAAAAAAAAAAAAAAAAGCACTTTTGCAAAGGCAAATATATTTCCTTAACTCTCTGTTAGTACCAGGATAATTTAAGGATAAATGGAATCACCTGCAGGGAGAATAATGGGAGGACAGATGACTTCAGTGCCTTCCAGCCTGTGAGGAGCTGCTCAGCTACTCTGCAACCACTGCAACATCCCTTCACCATCTACGTAACAAAGTTCTACAACGTATTCTCAAGTTTTACAGCAAAACAAGCTAAGGATTTAAGATGTTACTTTGCTAGAATTGGCTCTAGAAACTTCTGAGTCTTTCAAAATATGAAGAAAAAAAGACAACATTACTCCTCAGCCACTCTTCTGCACGCAGTGCTGAAGGGAGGCATTAGTATTAAACCGAGCAGTGGAAAAGATGAACAGCCATCAGCAAAAAAGGAAACAGCCTGTTGCACACAAGCTTCAATCTTTGCCAGCTACGAGCACAGCAGTGATTGAAGGCAGCATCTCACTTACAGCAATTCCTTCAGCCTCTCCTAGCTTGGTCTGTCAGACTGGGTCCCAGCAGCAGCACGTCGATGGGCTGGCAAATGGAACTGCTGGAACAGAACGCTCGCTGCATCCACGCAGTTATAAGGAGAGCGGGAGGAGCCAGGCGCGGGGCTGCTGCGGGAAGGCCGTGCCAGCCGGCAGCCCAGGCTGCGGGAGCACCTTGCCCTGGGACAGAGGAAGGGAGCACCCAGCTCAAAGAAGTTTGGAAGCCGTCAGTCCAGCGGCTCAGTACTACACCGAGACTCGGAAAGTAGAAATGCCTCTGCTTGCCCTGTTGCTTTCTTTCTGCAGAACCGTGCCCTGTTCAGCTGTGCCCATCTCCCCTGTCTGCTCCTGCTGCAAGCTGAAGGCTTTCTGCGTGCTGTGATTCTCAGATCAGTTGGGAGATTCAGGTACAACATCAGAACCCTTACAAACCAGTTACATACAGCTAGTATTTCCTCACATCCCAGAATGCTGAAGAAGGGCCTAAGCTTCAAGGTAAACCACAAACTCGGGTTGTGCAGAACTGTGTACACAGACATGAAATTCCTGACCCCTTCATCCTTCCATTTACAATCTCCACTTCAGAAGTGAGCTACAGTACAACCCTGCCAAATGGCTGACTGTTGGGCCAGGTCATTTATAAATACAGCATCAAGGCTCTGAAATTACAAAGGATTGCTTTCACAGGAATTCACAGCAGAGTAAGTCATTACAACACATCCTGCAGGGGAGTTGGAACATATCCACACTCGAGTAAGAAAAAAAATTATTTCATACTTATTTGACTTCAAGCTCTGTTCAAGATGGAAATGTCTCCATTCTCAAGGGCAGCTTGCACCTTCCTCCCCAGGCCCTTTCTATATATGCCACTGAGTTAATCAATCATTAAATGTCAACTGGTCTTCAAGAGTCAGAATATGCTTACATTTCGGTTTTTAAAATGCTTATAATAATGTATTTGGTGATGCCGAGGTGGAAGGGTGGGACTCACAGTGCACTGCAGTGCAGGGGAGCTCCAAGATTACTTTGACTGCTCTCCAGACACCACATGGTGCACATCATTCTTACAATGTGAATTATGACAAGGTGCCAACGTACACTATCAATAATAAGCACATTCTTTCTACAGGACAAAGCCAAAAAGATACCAGGAGATCCATTCAGCTCGGATTTCTCTCAGATGCTCTGAACTGCTTACAGCTCCACTTCAGGTACTAGCTTTGGTAATTGGCACATGATTTATTTTTCACTTTATGTGGAAGCCACACTCTGGAGACTCAGGCAAAGCCTTGTACTTAGAGAGAGGTTAACAAAAATCAGACGAGTTGAGGTTCCCAGCTGCTTCTCATGAATATTTTTCTAGGCTTTAGCAAGATGCACTTTATGGTATGTGATTTTTCACAGCTGGCAGCTAATGAGGGCTAAGCCACTAATAAGCTCAGCTACAAGCAGCTGTAAACATCTCAGCACTGTCAAAATAAGTTTTTTCAAATACAATCAAATGTTCATCATCGGTGATCTTCAACACCAAGCTGGAGGAATGCAGACCATAAACACCAAGGACAACCACGTACTGTCTGGACTGACACTTTAATGAACTGAAAAACATCTGGGACAAGTTTGTGACCTCACAGGGAGAGCTCAGGATGATGGAAGATGGCTGCTGTTACTCTACATGCCAGCAGGAACAGATACAAAATGGGCCTTCCCTAAACAGAGTTATGATCATTACTGTTGCCTACAAAGCAAGATTACGAGGACCAAATACTTCGGCATTAAAAACCCATTAAAAAGAACTGTGTGCTTGTTATGCACACTTCACTGAATTCTTACCTGCAGCTTTGGATGAGATAGAGCCAAGCAAGTGTTTTCACACATTAGTTGAAGCTCCCTGTGTATGCTGCCTTTCTCTCTAAACTCTCTTTCGTAAGCTTGATTTTGAGACCTCCACTATTGCTCCAGTTCACGTAGGAAAAAAAACAAACCAAAACAGAATCTAAAGGAGTTTTGCTTAGAGCTCTCGAGTTTGTTGTTGGGGGGGGGGGGGCCAGGAAGCAAGACAAGAAAAGCCCTCTCCCAAACCTAAAAGACACTTAAAAACATAACTGTGATACCAGAATCAGCATTAATCTTTTCCTTTTGTTAATCAAACACTAATAATTGTAAATAGAATACATTGATTGGTTAGATTATTACTGTTGTAATTATTCTTCAGAGCAAAGCAGAAAGGATGAAGAACAAAACTGCTTAAGTAAATTCCTGCTGCTCAGCAGTGTAGGTACCACAAAATAAATTCCATTCATATGAATACACAAACACATCATTGATAGTCTTGTGCAGTGCAACAGAAAAGTTGGCAAGGCAGTTACTACTCATTTGCAAACAGGAGGACAAAATTCACATGTACCCTAGTAAGTTAAATCCAATTGCTGCTTTTTAAACATGTGAACAAAGAAAGATATTTTGAAGTGTTGCGTGATATTGTCTTCTGCAAGGTGCATTCATCTAACAAGTATTGCTTAATCAATAAAAGATAAAAAAGGATTATGGATCTTGGTCTTTGAAAAGAAGCAAATAGACCTTTCACACATTAACTTTCTAAAGCTGTCAATTTGCATGTACTTTCTTGCTTTAAAGATAAAAAAGCAGCCACTCCCTGCAGCTCTTCAGCCCATAACTGAAGTATTAGCTGCTGACTTTCTTGTCTAAAGAATGTTAATGAAATTCACTTTGTTTTAAGATACAATGCAGGACTGATCTTGGCAGATCACACCTTCTGCTGATGATTTACCTTTTTTTTTTCTTCAGAGACTGCAAAGATATTGTAGATTTACTTCAGTGCATGTTCCAAACCTTTGTTGCACAAACCTCAAGGGCCTCTCGTCCAAATTATGAAGAGACGTAATGAAGATCAGAGCTGGGATGGAAAACTGCAGGAGCGTGTTCAGACAAAGCATCATTTTAAAATATTTCATCAGAGAATTTTACTCCTCCCAGCCCCCACTTCCTCGTTATGCTGAAATCATCAACCATAGTCAGCTGCACCTTTTGATATCTCAGAGTTGAAATGTTTGTGACCAAATGCCAAGAACTCCTTTCTAGCCTCACATCCCTAAGTGAACTGAGGATCTTCCAGGTAAGGGCATGAACAAAGTAATACACATTTTCACTGTGCACTTTGCTGGGACAGGAAGAGACTTCTTGAATAAGTATTTTCAGTCAGATTTTAAACAACCTCAGTGATGAAATAGGTCTATCTACCTTACTTGAAAAAACTGTAGCTTATCTTTGTATTGTTCTCTATGACATTCACTTCCTTGGCTGTCTCAGAATAGATCAGGTCCTTTGATAGCACCTGTTGGGCTACAAATTCCATGACTCCCCAAAGAATTTTCATCCAGTCATCACTGGCTGCCAACACTAGTTCAAAATTATCCACATGTCGTGTATCACACATCAGAATGCCAGCCTCTACCAATACTTCCATGTGTTTTGGTGCACCAGAGAAAATTTGAGCAGGATCTGAACTGGATATCATCCTGAAAAAAGAGTAAAATTAAATGTTATAACAGCATTAAAAAAGGGGTATGTTACAGCTAAACAGTCAACAGCTGGAAGATTAAATATGTTTATTTTAGTAGTACAAGGTAGTCTTACAAACAAATTTTTAGATTTTGCAATATACACAGAAGAATCATTACAAACAAAAGCAAAATATTTTCTCAATAATAAGGACTCTATGCAGCTTGAAAATAAAATTAAACCTCTGTTTCTCTTTAAAATGCATCTCAGTAAACAATCTTCTCCATCACTGATAAAATACATCTATAATAAATGACTTTGGAGGGGGGAGATGGGATGGAAGAAACACCTTAAAAAAAAAAGTTAAAAAACTGGGGAGGAAAATGGTTACTCTGTTTAGCTTGCTATATAACTCTAAATATGTTCATCTAAAAAAATTAAATATATATATTTTAAAACATATCATTGAAAATTTTGCATGGCAGTGCAATACAGAAGTAGTAAAATTCATCCAAAAAAGTGCTATGTACAGCAGCATTGTTAAAATACCATAAAGAAGGGATGGTTCTGTTTTCAAGAAAAGATCAGTGTGCTTTTTAGTCATTTCTGAATTAGTGTCAGAAGATGTTTCCTGCCTTTTTCGACTAACTCTCCCTTCTCATCTCACTCCCACAAATGATGTTTTGAGACAAGAAACAGTCACAGTTCAGTTTAAGCGTGTGCATGTGTACACATACAAGCAGACATACCTGCACACACACGGATACATACATATATACTTTTATATATATATATATATAAAAACAAGTTTGGTTTAAAAAAAGCATTCCTTTGGAACATGGCAACGGATTTTCTTTCTTCAAAGATTGCAACAATATGGATTTTCATTTAAATAAGACTTTATCTACTATATTATTAAGGAAAGAATTCCACTGCAATTTTGACCATTTCCCAGATGCCTCCAGCTCTTCATGAGAACACCAAAACAAGTTATGTGATTTCAAATCCAGCCTCCTTTCACGGATACATAATTAATAAGAGTAACATTAGCTGTCACTAGCGTCACTGATGTTTAACTGCTAGACCAAGCAATTAATGAAAGTAATAAGGAGCAAAAGTTTTGCACAGAGCAAGTTGCAAGTGCAAAGAAATGGTCACACACGAAGGAGGCCAGATTTGAGGCTGGAAAAAACGTAATAAAAAAAGGAGGTCAGGTCATTAAGACTGTAAAAATACGTCTCTGATTTCACTTGGTTGATCAAATTCCACAGACGGATGACAAGTCTAACACTCATCTATTCTTTTGGAGTCAGGATCTTAAGTACCTTTACCATCAAGGGAAGGCCAGGAAGCACTAAGCCATGCAAGGATATTTTGTGCCTCTCAGGTCACTATGTTTTGTCTTGAATGTAAACATCACCTTACTCAGTGCCCCCAGAATTACAGTTTCAGCATAAAGAAGACTTCTGTGTCAGTATTATAATCAGTTTGGTTCTTAGGCTGGGATGTAAACATAGCAGGAGAAGCTATATCCATACAGACTGCTTTTGCAACGCTGCAGGCTCCCTCTGGATTTCCTCTCTCTTCAATGGGACTCCCACTGAGCTGGCCCAGGCTTTGCAGTCGCTGTCTCTCCTGAGCTTGCTTGGCTCTGTTGGCAATGTACCGCACCCTGCTCTGACTGCGAGATGATGACCTGCGAAGGAGTCCTAAGCTCTCTGCTTCCTCTTCAGATTCAGTTGGATCAAGACTGATGGGGGACGTTATATCATTTTCCTGCTGAAAGGCTGTTAGCTTCTTCAGCTGCTCAGTCAATTCATCCTGGGGTTTGACAGAGGTTCTCAGGCCTGCAGAGCGGCGCTGCTCACGCATTGATCGAGTGACAAAACTCCTGCTGATGCTACGATATTTGCTTTCAAAAGTGCACACAATGTCATCAGAGGTAAGGTCTCCAAGACTCTTGGATTTCGCCTGGTTATTCCCAACCATATCCTGTGCTTTGGATTTGTTAGAAGATTGCCTGAGACTTTCTATGTACAGCCTGCTCCAGGTATGCCTCCTAGGAATGGATGAGAATGCATCCTGAGGACTCCTTGCAAGAGGACGTGGGCATAATTCATCCACTGGCAGCTGGTCAGACCTCAGGTTAGGATTAGATTTACTCTTGCTCACTATTGGCATTTCATTACCTGACGTTGTAGCAGACCGTGGGCGAATACCCCTTCTCATGGCAAGGGGCTCAAAGTTCTCATGACGGATGCCAAGATCTGGAAGGCTTTTGCGAGCTAGATTAGGTAGAGAGAGATCTATCACAGTGTCATTGGAGGACATGCTGGAAGAGGAAGACATGCTGTCACGATGACTGCTGCAATCTAGCTTGCTCCAGATCCGGTCATTAACAGTAGCATCAAAGTATACTTCAGCTGCTGGAGATAGGCTACTTGGATTTTTTATTAAAGCTGAGGAGTCTGACTTTTTCAGCCCTTCACTCTTTGACTTCCTTATTAACATGTAAGAGCTTGTCTGACAAACAGGCAGAGCCTGTGCAGCCTGGGCTTTCTGGAAAATATCTGGAGACAAAGTTGGATGTGAGCCATTAATCACATTGTTTTGCTGCAGGACAGCTGCTGCACCAGGCTTTTGGCTTATCAATACAGCAGTGGTTTTAAAGTCTTTCAATACCTGTCCTGTTTGGTCTTTCTGCTTCTGGCAGTTTTCAGCAGGCTGGCCAGCACTCTTAGCTTCTGCCACCACCAGCCAGGCTTTCTGAGGATGCGCTGCCAAATTAACGTGATCTTCAGCTTCACGGCATGCCTGTGTCCAACTATTTTCTTCTTTGAGAAGTCCTGCCACGCTTGTCCTCTCACTGTCTTGGACTAATACATTAATGTCAGCTGCTTTTGTGGCTATCTGCATCTGGTCTTCTGCAGCCAAACCTGGTCTTTGATCTCTAATGAGCAGAGGTTCTGAAGGCCGGTTCAATGGATTGCTTCCTTTTGTTTGAGATTCAGTGGAATGATCAGACATAGACCCTTCTTCAGAATCACTGTAAGGAGTAATGGGTAGAGGAAAGAAGAGGCTGGCATGATGGTTTTCATTTGCAATAACAGGCTCTTCAGTGATCGTTTCTAGGCTGCATAAAGAAGTGACTGACCTCTGCATCGAGAAATGGCTGACATCTACTTGGGAGACATGAAAGCAGAAACAAACAAGAAAAACAGAGGTATTGGGTTAATTACCTATTATGAACTCCAGTTTAAACCACAGATTTATCCTTTATATGGTATCTTTTTGCTTTTAAGGTAGGAACTGCATACATTAATAAAGATTTTTTTTTTTAAATAACTGATGATTTCAAATGCCTAGCAAAGGCAGCAACATTTTTGGTTCTTTCTGTTTGAGCTGCCCAAAAAAGCAGTTGCTTCTGAAAAATCCCAGTCCATGCATGCTAGGAACATAGCATTTTTGTGATTGTCTTAATCAAAGAACAACTGTATCCATCCATTTCTTTGTGTCTTTGGATCCTCTATTAGATTTTAACTTCTTCCTCCAACCATTCAGCACCAGCTGCATTGCTCCTTTCCTACTTTCCAGCACTCAAACATGACAGTACATCAGACCATAATCAGATCATGTATAATAATCAGAACACCTTCACTGACCAATAGATGTGATCTTAATAATCAGTTAGTCAAAGAAGAGAAATATCATAGGACTTCTGGAGCAGTTTACAAAGTAAAACAATCTGTATACATTCTATGTAATGTAGTCAATGTGCCTTTAAAGACAAAACAAAAAAAAAGCTTAAAAAAGTTTGTTTTCCTAAGAATTTGCCATTTCTTCTTCATAAAACAATAGAGTCACATGCTTCATGAATACCAGGCTGACAATACAATCCTGAAGAATCATTACATCCACTATACTACCTGGAAAAAAAAAAAAAGCAAAAAAAAAAGCACTCCATCTGCAATGTTTCTATCCTGTACTCTAAGAACTGAAGCATTCGTGCCAAAAACACTACTTCCCATGTCTCCAAAGCACAATGCAAACATGCTTCAAAACAAAAAACAAACAGAAGTACAGGCAACAAGGTGCTTGAATCAGTGACACTCACTTGAGAGTTACCTTTAACTTGCTTGTCCTTTCAGTTCTTAACTAGAGAGGGAGAGTGTGCATGTAGAATAATAGGACAGAACAGAGGAAAAATCCAGTTAATGTAGGGAAGGTAGGTGCAGGTAACAGGATAAATTAGTGCTGAGGGAGGGAAGGGAGACAGACAAATCTTCAAACATTTTTGTAGGATTCTAAGAATTTCTGACCAACCAGAGCATTTAATAGAATCCATAAATGGACAGATATTAAATCCACTGTTTTGCTTTAGAATAACAGAAGACAATTTTTGCTACTGTTCAAGAAAAGAAACAGAAACATAATATGAATTTGTTGCCACTAGTCATAAAGAAAGCATCTGGACTGTTGAAGGCTTACGTGCACATAAGCCCATCCACCACTCACAGAACAGCCAAATTTTCAAAATCTGGACGAGTCCAGAGCTGGCCAGACCAGTGAGCTCATCCTCTCCCATGCAGGCCAGGTCACCCGAGCTGATAACAGCACAGGGATTACAAAGCAAAATATCAGAAACTGTAATGCTGTTGCCATAAAGGAGACAAACTAGAGACTATACCTTCCTGTCTCACTGTTGCTGCACATCTCATCACCAGAATATTAATTATGAAATACAGCCATATTAGGCTGATGTTATTGGTTTCCTTGGTGCCTTGGCCCAAGGCATTAAAATAGCAGGAGGATGGGGAAAGCATGCTGTTTGTACAGTGTTTGTCACTGGACCATTGGCATTCAGTCCAAGTGACTATTTCACAATTTTAAAGGTTTGCTGGTTCCATGCTTGAGAAGTCAGATGGATTTAATCAAATTTTAAGCGTATCACAATATTTATTTAGTGACTTAGGGGGCTAGCAGGGGAGCTGGCACTGATAATGGGAAATGGTTCCTTATGTCACACTACTCAGAGCTTATGAAAAGCCCGATGCCAATAATTTAGGCATAGGAAGGGTTCTGCTGCCCTGGATTAACTTCAAGTCACAGGAATTGGCAAACTTCTTTCTCTCCTTCCCACTACCCTGCTACTCTCCTAAAAGCTCAAAGCAGATAAAAAGAATCAACAAAGAGAGAGGAAGAGAAATCATAGATGTCCAATGAAATCATATTGGTCAAAGAAATAAAATGTTTTAAATATCCATATGAGGCTTTCAGAGCTCACTGTAAGAGAACAGCCAGAATCTGGTATTAAAGGAAGGATTCTGTCACAAACATACAGTTTGTAAGTAAAGATATGGTGACACCATCCCAGTGACCACAAGCATATACCTGGCTTGAAACAATATAATAAAATGGTGTAGCTTTAATAATCTTCCTTTAAATGGGTGAATTTTACTTTGCAGTTGAGAAGTGTTAACAGTCAGCATTGCTTGGCTCACGTCAAGTAACATCAGATCACATACCTCATTTGCTTTGTATTATGTAACTGGGCCCTCAAGTCACAGTCAAATTATATATGTAATATTCAGCACATCTATAAATGCTTGCTTACTGGGGACTTGTATATATAGGACCAGAATGATCAAGTGTGATCTCTTGAATAACCCAGACTAGAAAATTCCCTGAACTGATGTCAGCAATTTACACAATAAATTGCAAGTTCTCTGAGGAAGGAATTGTGTTTGATTGTTTGGGGGAAAAAAAAAAAAAGAAAAAAAAGAAAAGCACATTAGATATCAGTTCTGTTGTGGTTTTTGCTCAATAAAACACAAACGTTGATGATGGAAGTAACATTCGTTAAAACAGATTTCCTATCTTCAATCTCTACTTAATGCTCTGGTTTGGATCTTAAAATTGACTTAGTATCATACCACATTCACTGAAAAAAAAAAAAAACAAAAAAACAAAGGGGAAACAAAAATCCCTGAACAAGCAATCCAAACATACATGAACTATTGACAGGTTTTACTACTGCAGATGGACAACTAGGCATGGAGCAGACTAGTCTAAACCAGGCACATCTACAAAAATAAATTAAAAATATATATATTTATGCTTTTTTTCCTGTAATCGCTAAAAATAAAGCAAAAGAGCTCTTGATAGCAAAACAGCACACAGGAGCTTCAAGGTAAAGATGCTATGCAGAAGCTGAGACAATGATGTGATCTAAGGTGGAGAAGGGTGAAGAAAATCTGGTCTTACCAGTAAAGAATATAGGGGATTTACTTCGAATTTCCTCCAATTTTTGAACGAATAAGGCATTCATTTCCCTCTGTAGGGTGCCCACTTGCCTTCGAGAAGTTTCAGAACAGCGCTTGGGAAATTCTGGGCTTCCAAGGCTTTCTAGACTGCTGGAGTTGGAGGATATAGAGCCATTGCTGGCTGCAACCAAGTTGATAGTGCTTCCATACTTGCCACCTGATTGGCATTGCCACCGCTGCCGGGAATGAGCCTTTATTCCATGACATTTAGATTCAACGTTTTTCTTCCCTGAGGTCATGAAAGACTGGGTGCTCCTTGTTAGATCATCAGCATTTCCAGGGCTACTGCAAGCCTGCCAATCTGACTGTGGTCTGGACTGAGCTTTAATACCCCAGTTTTCAAGCTCTAACCTCTCTTCTCCACTTATACTGTTATACTGATCATGATGAAGCAAATCTTTAGCAATAGGCCTGGTAGGTTGATCACTCCACTTGCTTTCTAGATCTGGGCTTTCTTTGGAACCAATCATGCATCTCATGCAGTTGGTGGCCACTCCAATCCTACCAGAGCTGTTGATGGCACAGCGTGCAAAAACACTTTGCTTCTCACTCTGGTGCTCCCGGAGCCGGACCCTGTTAGACCTCTGTATGGGTTCACTGAAAGCAGCACCCCCTTGAGCACAACTTTGACTTTTGGCTTTATGAGAAGTATGGGTCTTACCTTTCAACCCTTTGCCATGTACCTCCCCACTGGCACCATCCCTGGGAGCTGGTGACAGAGAAGCACTTTCTGGCTCTTGTGCAAAGCAAGGCTGTGAGGCAGCTTCTGCTTCGTGGTCTTCACTGGCCCCTTCAGAGCTGTTGTCTTTTGTGTCAAAAACAATTTCAGGAAAGCCCTTCTTCTTCTTCTGGCTTTTGGTGGGTGCACTTGCTGTCCGTCTCAAGATGTGGCTGCTAAAGGAATGTTTGCGATGGAGCTGACCAGCAGCATGACTGTCCAGGGAGGCCTGCTTTGGATTTCTGAGAAATAGGCCTTTTAGGCCCAGAGCCTGTTTGACCTGGAAAATTAAGAACAAAAAAGTCCTTAACAGAAATTGGAAAACTCTTTCTTCGGGCCCAGGAACTCAAATTCAACCATCAAGTCACAAAATGATTCTATGGTTCTATACTCGTGCACTGCACACACATGCACTTACACACAGAATATTCTGGCATATTTCTAACATCAGCATAAAAACTAAACAAAATATGGGACAGGAAATAAAAATGTGAAAAATCAGTAGCAACTGTCTTGCAGAATTTCAATTTTTTTGTGTGTTTACATAACATTTTCCAGCCAGGTTTATTTCTGTATTTGTCATAAAATTCTCACTAGTTTATAGCTCCTTACACATTCAAATTTTAAGAATTTGTGTAAATAATCCCAAGGAATTAGTACAACAGAGGAATTAGGACATCCTAGTTCTTACACTGTGAACTCATGTTCTAACAAACTGCTCTATCAGAAAATACTAAACAACAGTCAGGCTTCTGTATCACACTGCAATTAAAATAAAGGTACAAACACCACTAGTTGATGTTAACCTCAAGTGTCATTACCAGCTTTGGGGCTTTGCTGAAGTTAAGACCTGCTGGCAAACAGAGTACTTCAAAAAAAATACAACTGAGCATGTTTTTCAATAAAAAATCCACCTGCAAATTCACACAGCTAAATATGTTAGGATAAGGCCAATTAGAATTGTTAAAGAATTAACTTAAGTTTGAAACATAGCGCTGAATTCTTCAGCTTATGTAGAACATCACACTTGTGCAAAAATGCACATTAGATGCTGACTAATCTAATTTTTCCTGTCTCTTAAACTGGGAATGTGACTACCACTTATATTTCAGACAAGAAATTTGCAGCATGCACCAGAGGTTCCAGCAGGAATAGAACAGAACGTTCTGAAAAAATGAGGTGAAGAAATTAAAAAAAGAAACAAAAAAATAAAACTAGCAAACAAACCTCACACAAAACAAGCTGTAGAAATGGTGGCAATTTCAAAACATACTTTAAAATCATTTAACTTTACTTCTCATGCAACATCAGATGGTTACAGAATTTAAATGATAGCGACATCTTCAGCTAAATTATATTTTTGTCATATTATAGATCTTAACAAATTTGATGTCAAAATGTTTACATCTTTACATCTTGTAGCTGTCAGGAAATTCACAGTGGACACAAGAATATCATATATGTTTTTCAGTATAAACAATACTGATTCCTCACTTAAGCACTATCACAAGAACGAACTACATGTTTGACATGTGATCTTCAAATATTTCTCTTTCTACCTGTGTGATTACATTATGATCATTTCCTACCATACAATACATCCAAAGACACTCATGTATGTTTTCATCACTGAAGAAACACATCACAAACAG
Organism: Perdix hodgsoniae; assembly: GCA_035772895.1. Lineage (NCBI taxonomy): Eukaryota > Metazoa > Chordata > Aves > Galliformes > Phasianidae > Perdix > Perdix hodgsoniae. The sequence goes on along the minus strand of JAPSGF010000049.1, from coordinate 3,563,640 downwards.
ATGAAGTTAGTCACGTTGAAAATAGAGTACTTCATATACTTCAGTACTTAAGTATGAAATACAGAAGCACTGTCAAAATTTCCCCACCATCATACAGTTGATTTACATTTCAGTGAAACTAAAACAATTTCAGCATTCCCATAAACATTCCAGGTGTACTTGCCAACTTTTAAAGCTGATGTGTGATAAATGGTAGATTGGTCTTGATCCATGCATAGAGCCTCATACAAATAAAGCAGAGAAAGAAGCATTACCCTTCTAATCTACTCCTCCTTTGTTGCTTTTATTTTCCAGTTAGACTGGGCTCTCTTTAGTAGCAGTACTTCACTTTCTTAAGCATAAAGAATGAATAAATATAGTACAGAAGACTATGACTGAAAAGCATTGTAAGAAACCCATGGTAAATTTGATTGGCATTAATGCAGTTTACTTATCACATGCCAAAATTCACTCTGAGAAAGAGATAGCTAAAAAGAGACCTAGAATGGACTTCACAAACATATAGAGAGTAAGATAATGAAGGCAGGGATTGTCTCTTTCCTTTTTGTGGAAGAAACAGTGCCAATAATACCCAGCAAAGAAAATGTAATTGAAATATTAATAAGCATCCTGTGAGAGCCAGGCTATTTAACAGTCTGCTTGGATCAAAGTAGACTCAGCTTTCTCTAGGAAGCTTCAAAATGAGATTCTGCATTTGTTAAGCAGTGAGGAGAAAAACGTTCCGCTCCAATTGGTGAAAGTTGGCAAGTACACAAATTTATTGCTATAAAAATCATACAATATAAACATTTGCAAAGTTAGAAAAAAAATGACACAAACACACATATACATATAATTAAAAACAAAGAAAGAAAAGCACTAATGGAATGGGTGACAGGCAATGCAGGGCCCCAGGTATCATTCCTGATCGTTTGGTGCATCTTTGTGAAGCTAGACACTATTGCTTGAATCAGCTGACTGATTCAAGTATGCAAAGATAAATTTGGTTAATGTAAAAAAATAATTCTAAAAACAAGTTGAAAAAGAGAGCCATTTTGATGCAGATCCAGAATATGTGCTTTTAGCCTCTATTCCAGCTTTTATAGGGTCCCTTCATTTTTCAGAATACTTACAAAGAGGCTTCTCCACAATTTAAAAAAGTATTCACCGCTAAAGGTTCTTTTCCACATGAAAGAATTACAGCTTATAAGAGAAGAGATGGTAAACAAAAACTCAAAGAATAGAGAAAGATTATAGAAGGACTTTTATCCTGGATCTGCTTCATAAATGGAGGGCTCTCCAGCTGAGCAATGACCCAACAAAACTGGCCAAGTCAAACGTCACAGTCCATGGTATGAGTTGAGGGGCTTCAAAATGCTAGTAAGGAAACATTGATGCTAACAAAGTTAGAGGCATGCAGGTGCGTGTTGGTGGTCACTACACCTCCCTGAGTTAGGAGGCGGTACCTTCAAGGCGTCTAAAAATGTTCTGCTTCTAAAAGTAGACTTTTTTTGACATAGAGAAGCCCACTGAAATCACAAACAGACAGAGTAAAGGCAAATAAGACACACAACAACAGAGAGGAAGAGTCTCATCTAAGAAAAAAAAGGAGAAAATCCACAATACATAAATAGACTACAGAAGAGACAGACAAAGAAAAGTGCCTCCAGGAAACAGTGCAAGCTAGAAGAAATTTCAGTTAAACACATGTTGAAGCAAAAGAAATCTAAGACACTGCTTTTATGATGCCAGACCACTGAGAGGGTTGAATATCTGCCTCTGAAAAAATGATAAAAAGCTTAATCACAGAATCACAGAATGGCCAGGGTTGGAAGGGACCTCAAGGATCATGAAGCTCCAACCCCCTGCCACACGCAGGGTCACCAACCTCCACATTTAATGCTAGACCAGGCTGCCCAGTGTCCCATCCAATCTGGCCTTGAACGCTTCCAGGGACGGGGCATCCACAACCTCTCTGGGCAGCCTGTTCCAGCACCTCATCACCCTCTCTATAAAAGATGGGTAAAACTAGATCTGTAGCTACAGTGTACAAGCTTTCTTTCCAAGTCCTTGCATTTTAATTAGGTTGTGCCCAACATCAACATTTTAACACTGCAATAATGATGAGAAGCAACAAGGGGTGTGTAATATATTGAGAACATGAAAAGGGGACAAAGCAATCAAGTAACAAATTACAAATTACTGGAGTAGTTTGGAAGCTAGCAGATAAGGACAGGGAAGAGACAGTGTGATACATAAGGGTCGTTTAGCTGTTTGAAAACTTACCAAGAAAATTTACTGACCTCTAAACAGCTGCCAAAGTTTAAATACACATGTTACCCTACTACAGATTATAACTATCATCAGCCAGTTACTCATGAAGATGCTAACAAGAGCAAATTAATGTGAAAGATTAGATAAAGTAAGGATTAAAAGAGTGATAATGTCTCACAGTGTTGCAAAATAAGAGTTGAGGTGAAAACTCTTAAGACTGAGAACACAATCGCTTTTGCAAAGAATCACAATCAGTATCAGTGACATGGAAGCTGAAGTTGTTAGTCATGATGGTAGATGCAGTTTGTCTTAACCTAAAAATCCCATTTGACAGCAGATACTAAGTGTTAGCCTTCAGTTTTTAACAGGACATTGAAGTATTTGCTATCCTTGCAACAGCAGCACAGGCATCACCTGAATGCAGGGCACAACTGGAATACAGAAACTGCACACAACACTGAGAGACAGAATAGAATCTGTCTATTCTCCATCATTTTGACTAAGAATAAAACAGAAAAGAAGAAAAAAGATGAGTAGCACTGGTAAGGCCAGTCATCATCTCTGCTGGAGCTATAGAGCAAATAGATGCCTGCTTTCATTAAAGGATTATAGGTGAAGGACACAGCCACTAAGAAGGTAAGATCAATTCCCACTGGCCTTGTGACCAAGGGTGAGCTTATCCAAGCCTCACTACAAGTCTGGTGAGTTTGAATGATCCAGATTCTTGAAAGATTCAAGAATGAGCAATAGACCTGAACACAGGAGCTCCAAAGTTCATAATCAAAAGTAAAGCTGTTTGAATCTTTGCTAATACACGCATCCAGCGAGTATCTGCAAGCTTTCTGAGAGAATCACATCCCTACTCACATTTATAAAGGCATGACTTAGATGCTATACAGTTCCCTCAAACACAAAAATACAGTCAGAAAAAAATCTTAGCATTGAATTAGTCAGCTTACCGTTACTCTTCCCTGAAGAGCATTAAGTGGCCTTTAACGACCTTCATGTTAGCCTTTTATTTGTGACAGGCACTATGATCAGCTATTAAAGCCTGTTCTCTGTCTTACTCAGACCAACACCAACTACCTCTCTTTCTCAACAGAGCTGCATTCAAACATTCATAATGCAGGCAATAGGGAGTTCCAGGCAGGACTCCCACCTCAATCGGTCTGAAGTGATACCTGCCCAGAGATTCTAGTGTCAGATATCAAATTAAAAAAGCAGAAACTGAGCTTAACATCTCATTTCACGAGGTATCTCATTTCATCCTCATGAAAGCCACACTTTCCTGAAACAGCTCTTTTTATAAACTGAAAATGAAGCTCTCCTAGTAGTTATCTTGGTTTCAACCCACTAAATTACAGCAATTTAAAAAGCTATTTTCCTCTGTAAGAATTATTTCAATTCTTTCTGCATGAACACCACTCACACACACAAAAAAAAAAACAAAAAAAAACCCCAAACACCTTAGAATTCCCATCAGTTCAATGCTGCCTCCTGCTGTCAGGATATTGATATATCACCTTGTTGAAAGGGCTCAGCCTCACACTGAGTGAATATGAACTGCTTTTGAGATTCTCAAGGCCCTATAAGATACTCAGAATCCTGAATCTCATTGAAATTTATTCAGTGGAAGTAATTAAATCCAGTTTATTTCCCCGTGGTGCACTCATTTCTAGCTGGCCCAGGAAAAGTTAGAGCTTTATTTTTAGCTTGAGAGTTATTTACATGAATTAGTTGTACTTCTGTACATGAAGTAAGCACACTATTACTAAGAAATAAACAGTGAAGAATAAGCCCAACGATAATAATGAAGACCAAATCTCCCCTGCACTTTAAGTGCTATTATGGAAGAATTCCTACGCAGATGACGCCTAAAAACTTAATTAAATTTAAAATGCAAAATCATCAGGCAGACCAGGCCTTCATAGAATAAACTTTACAAGAAAAAAGCACTCATGGTTCAAGGGTAACCTTTTTTTTAGTAATGTACACTGGACACAACCACATTTATTCATAAGAACGTGCGTACACTGCAATGAAATAAATTCCTTTGGCTCCCTCAAAGATGTGCTGCAAGAATCTTTTTTTATAATGCATCCTAAGATTTGTCTTTTGGTGTGTACTCAGAAAGATCTTAGGCTACTATGACAATCACACAGATGAAGGTTAGAGTAAATAGGTTCATACAAACCCTCACTCACTGGGCTTCTCTAGTGTGCCACAAAATCCTGTCACTTCATTGACATACACAGCATTACGTTACACTGCACTGACAGCACTTACCTTACCACAGATGTCATTAATAGCCACATGAACAAAGATGGATGCCTCTTCTATACCTTCTAGGTATACATGTCGATAACCTGAAACACAGGATAAGCCAAGATGACAAGGAAGGGAAATAGATGATAGGAAAAGCATCTAGAGACGTTCCTTTTGTAAACAGCAAAAAAGTCCTGAACAACTGATTTGGTAATTCCCCGTTTCTTTCTTACCTGGCATCATACTGCTGAAAGCTATTGTTCTTTGTCCAATAAAATCCCGCCCAATTGGATCATGGTCCCACACAAGGAACCGAATCAATGCAATCTCTGGCATGTGCAGTGTGAACACCAATGTTTCTTCCCACATTGGGTTAAATCCTGGGAAATAAAGAATCAGCTTTTATATTGTTCACAAGGTACATGATGAAAGAAGACTGTCTATGAAAGGAGTGCCTAAACTGCAATGACATGCTAGTTTTCCTATCAGTTTAATCACTGTTCTTTAAAAATCCAGCACTCCTACTCACTTCAGGAGACACAATGGTATAAGAATTTGCAAGAAACATCGATCTTACTTAAAGTTAGCACTGCTTTGAGTATGTGTTCGGACAAACTAACCTTTTTTGACTCTTCCTTTGAGCACTGCCAAGTCCAAATACCTTTCTCACACACAGTGAGAAGTCAGACAAGAGGCTAGTTTCACACCAAGATCTTCAACAACATCATACCAACTCACTTGAACAATTCAAGATCCAAGTCCAATTAACGTCAATAACTATATCAGTTTTTAATGTTTTTTCCTCTATAACTGGCACAAGTTTCACCTGTTTGTGTCTTGATAAAAAAAAAACCTTGCCTGAAAGAGGATGTTTCAGCCACAAGAAAGCCTATAAAGTCCCGTGATCTTACCATTATCATCAACTACTCTAGTTTGTTCTTTGAAGCAATCAACAGGTAGGCCTATAACTTCTACTTCAACAAATGGATCTATGATCTGAAAAACATAAAATAACAAATCTTAAAAAGTAAAAGCAATAAAGGCAAAATTCAAGCACGTGCCTAAACATTACAGCATGGGCATTGTACATTATTGTCTTAATTATAAATGATCCTAAGACTTTTTATACAGGATTATTATTATGCTAATGAGATTGAGGTCCAATCACCTAAATAATTCAGAATAATCATAGTGTATGTGATTCTTGACATAAGGGAGTAAGTCTGAATGTTTTGGAGGCTCTTCCAGAGCAATCACTTAAAACATGACTGCAGCTGCAGGGAATTCAATTCAAAAGCTCAGAGAGTTTTCTTCCAGTATTATGTTCTGCATAAAAAAATTCCCCTGCTTCTCAGGTTAAAATGAAAGTTCAAGAGATTATTCTTCTTTTTCTTAAATATGAGTTCAATCTGAATTAGGAAAAGTTCCATACTGTCGTACATGTGATATTAATAGCAATAAAGAAAGAAATAGAAAGACTATTGAAAACATACAAAGGTTCACCAAACCCTTAGTATGATTCTACTGCATTTACTTTTTAGGGAAGTTTGCCTGGTCTGATGTAGTCACCTAAACAGTTCTATGAAGAAAGAATATTTAAAAGCTGATTGCAATATCCATACAAAACCCAACCATGTAAGAACTCATTTGAGAGTTCTGTCTCTAAAAGGCAGAAGGCTAACAGGAGACTTAATTCTGACAAAAATGCCTCACCCTAGCATTTGTTCATAACTAATAAACTAATGTAAGCGATATTGCAACAACAGACACAAGAAATCAACAAAAACCCTTGAATAATATGTTAAGAGGCTTCTAATTTGACTTATTTTAGCCTGGTATGTCTTCAAGTAGAGTTGTCTATGGCATTATATAACAAAAATGGCATTACAAAACAAAATAAATAACAACTTTAAAAGTCTCACAAAAAAGAAGGCAAAAAGAAGAACTAAATGGAGGACTGGGAGCAGATTTATGTAAGCAGAGGGAAGGACTCTAAAGTAAATTTCCCTTGCTTGGCAAGCTCAGCAGTTTGGTGGGGTTTTTTCATTGTTGCTGTTGTTTTGTTTGAGGGTTTTTTTGAGTGACAGCTCCAGTATTTGAGGGCATTTATAGCACCACTGTGAGTAGAACCTCATAGTCATGAGCTTATTGGCCTGTTTTTGCTTGTCCTGGTGGCACTGTTTTGACAACTGAAGAAAAAAATTCCAACTATTGCTGTGATGCTTTGAAAACTTGAAAACCACGTAAAGATCTGGGATGATAATGATCTAATTTATTCATGTTCTATGCCTCCCAGCAGATAACTACAGGAAATTAAATCCTCATCCTAAACTCAGCTAATTTGGAAATAAACCTTCACCAACATATAAGAACAGTCACTAATAGTTTAATACCTCTCCTCTGTCTCCCAACATGGAATCCCGTGGTTTTGGGAGCTGTTGACCACTGATAATTCTTAGAACCAGCTGTTTCTTCAACTGACCAGGCAGTGGATCTTCAGAATTTGGATTAAAGATGCCTGAATGAATAAGAAGTCATAGAACATTAAAAAAAAAAAAGTAGTAGTAAGGATCTACACTCACTGTTCTCATGTGGTAACTCTGCCACTCATTCTAATAATTTTTCTTACCTTGACACATGCAGTCTGGTTTGAGGACATAACCACAGTTCCCATTGGCACTAAATTTGGCCCGGTTCAGTTGCAGCATTCTCCCCTCTGACTGGTAGTTTAAAGCCACTGTTCACCAAAAAAATGCAAAAGAACCCAAATAACCAAACCAAAAAATTTTAACATTATTATTATTAACAAATTATGTTATCAACATTACTGTTTGTAGAGCCAGGTTAAAGGAAGAACATCTAAGTATATTTTCACTTTTGATTTCTTGGATGCAAAAACTCGAAAATGTATTTTCTGAAAGAGAGTTCTATGATATAGCATACATCAGCTTCAGGGAGTAAAGCCCTGCAAATGAATCTCTGAAGTTGTCTTGAATTTGAGAAGGGTATTACTTTATCCCCATTTAGCAGACAATTGCCTTCACGGAAGGCATATGATTCAGGTATTCTATCTAGGAAGCAGCATAGAAAATAACAGGAAGGACTCAAATGTCAGTAATGTTGAATAAGCAAAGAATTCAAGTATTTTAAGAAATGATTCTTAAAGCTCCCATTGAAACATTCCTCACAAAACAAAAATAAATATACTCTCTTTCTGCTCACCGAGTTGGCAGCCAGCATTCCAGAATGGCTGGGGATTGTAGTTGCTGGAGTCTACACGGTAGGAAGATGGGTAGATGCGGGATAACTGATGTTGGTTGAAGCGTAGATACTGTGCTGGCTTTTGCTGCAGTATCTGGTGGGCTTTTGTTTCACTGAAAGATGAAACCTGCCAGCTGGAAGAGACTGCAAAGAAGCGAGGAAGTGATTAGAGGCCTAATCTCCTTATTTATTTATTATCTAAATAAAACATTCAAACAAAGATAGCATTAATTACTTATAACAATCTATCATAATTTGAATACGTTCTACTTTGAGGGTACAATATTTTTCTTATATTATAGAAGACTAACTGTGCTTACTGGAGGAATTAAAGCTGGGATAAGGAAATTGAATGTAATGAATGGCCTGAATCCTCATTAAGAAGTTAGAAAAGTTCTTTAAGATTTTTTCAATTTGCTGAAAGAAACTATTATTTCTGGCAAGCAATTCTCTGACATTTTTAATTGAATTTTGATTCCTGTGAAAATCAGATGCAGAAAATGTAGAAAGATTATTGAAATATTCTAGGAATATAACGGGGATGGTCTGAAGTAAAATCTAAACTTTGAGATACTTGTCTTAGTTTGAAAAGCTCTTCAGACCATTCTTCCCCAGAAAATACCTAAGCCCTTTGTTACATCCAGTGAGGTAAATGGTGTATAGCAATTATAAATTATAAATTTATAATAAATATATATATATTTATAATAAAGCATTATAAATGCTATGAAAAATTACATGTGCTACTGCTATCTGGAGTAGCAGCTTTACCTCCTTTAAGTAGCTGCCACACAACTCTATACTCATTTTGTAGCTTCTGAATAGCAAGTGGTCAGCCACTTTGAAACAGCACAGCTTTACTGCGTGCAGCTCTTCTGTTAAACTTTCCTCAAGTTATGGTAGACACAAGCACATGAGCAACTTTTAAATACAATAGACGCAAGAACATAAACCTTTCAATTTATTTGCACAGCAATTACTTCCAGCATCTACTTCTAGATCAACCTACTTTCAGTTTCAACATCATGGATGCCAACAGACTTTGTATATTTCACCAGGTCTGAGAGTGCCCGGGACAACTTCATTGTTTTCTTCTGTCGGTTTATCCTGGAATAATAAAACATTTAAATTTCCCATGAAATAAGAGATAAACTTGCCTTTTCATATTTAAAAATAAATCAGAGTAGAGAAATAAAAAGGTTTTTCTTCACCAAGGAGGTATTCAATTTTTATAGCAGAGACTCGCTGTCAAAGCAGGGTGTATTGGTGCAAAGCAGGCTGCATTGGTGTATAAACAGAACAAGTTCTGTTCTTACATGTTAGTGGCAACCATAAATATTCACATATAAAAACCTGATGGAGAGGTCTCTAAATTACTTTGACCAAAGGGTAGAATATCTATTCACACATACATTTTCTTCTCAAGTCAAGTACCAGCAGTAACACTTTTAAATCCCAAAGAAGTAGCAAACGGTAATGCTCTGATCCTCCTCACTTGCTTCAGGTTATCACTAACAGAGTATCTACTAATCTCCTGAAGAAAGTTCCAAAGTATCCTAGTGAACTGTTTGATCTGATTTCCTACTTTTATAGCCTGAATCTTACAGAGCCATTCCACAGAGGACCTTTGATTTCAGGATTTTTGGAAAGGCAGTTTCAAAAGAAAATTCAAAAACATCACATCAACCTTTATGCAATTTTATGTGGCAAAAAAACAAAGAAACAAACAACAAAAAGCAGCTAGCAAGCAGATTTACTTTGCAAATCAACTTTAATGGGTTTGCTGGGCTGCCAGTCAAACAGTCTACATGTCAGCTGGATGAGATGGTAAGAGCTCAAAGGCATATTAGATCTACATTGCTAATTAGTCCAAATGGCACCAACAGATCATTCTGATAATGTTGTGGCTGACACTGGATCTACACTCATGTGAAATTCCTCTCACACAACTGAGGATATCCTTCAACAAGCAGGCTCCCAGAGCTCATCAAACATGGCTATTTAGCAGGTACATTCAGGCAGGAAGCTTTTTTAGAAACAAAACTGCCAAATCACTTGTTACAAACCTGGTGTAATGTACAGAGCCTCTGGCTACATTTCCTTGAGAATCAACATCATCTTCACCTTCTTCCAGACTGGCTGATTTTTTCAATTTGCTTCCTTTTTTCTGTGCCACAACAAAATAAAACCATTATATGGAATGGATACCAATATTTGAAAGAGATTTGCTTTTTTCTATGAAGTATGTGGACCAATCAAGAAGAAAACTAAACTCATGCTAGACCTTCAGTCCTTTTAGACTTCAGTGTAAACTAAAACTAGATGTTATGCAAAATTATAACCAGTTATCTGTCCTGTTTATTCAGCAAATAGAGCAACAGCAAGCCAGATAGTACAAATACAATATTCCTCTCTTACTGTTGCCTAAAAGAATCTATCAAAGATTGCAACATTTACAGTAGAACTTTCTAGGGTGGCTTACCTTACGTTTAGAAAAGCTGCCCATCAATGTCCGGCTGTGCCTTTTATTGGTACTGAAGTCTTCCCCAGATTCCACATCATCCTCAAGTTTATTCTAAAATAATCAAACAGAAAAAATAGTGCAGCAGACCTAGTAGAGTACTATAGAAAGCACGCATAAACATAATAAAAAATAGTTTGGGATGCAGTTCACCCTAAAACGTCAACAAAACATGACCAGACCAAAGCAGGGTTTTCTTGTATGTTTGATGTTTTTTTTAATACAAGCTGAATGCAAGATCTTTTATCCTAGCAATACCTGTCATCACTTTTATCCACAGAACATTCAGAGCAGACAGAGATCACAAAAATACCAAATTCCATGCATCACAAAATATTATTTTTATCCACATAAGCTCTGAGTGCACCCTAGCAGTGTATATTCACTGGTGACAAACTGTTTTCTAACTAAATACATGAAAAGCATAGCTCAACAGGACTTATTTCTGCCATGAAATGTGGCCTAAGTTACATGGTTTTACATGTATAGTCCATGATAAGAAAGAATCAAATTTCTTGCAGTTCCTAAAAAAGTATATCATTCATTGGTGCTTCTAATCTTTAATATAACCTCACAGTTTCACTGTTTCCCTTTCTAATATGACACAGATAATTCTTGCTAGCACCAGAATCAGAAAGGTTCCCAAAGTCTTGGCCTTACAGCAGATTTTACAAAAGTACTGTCTGATACAGCACCTAAATCATTAATTTTAAAAGTACATACAAAAACTCATGAAAAAGAAAGCTTTGGGAAGCTGAATTTTAGCTTTCATCTGGTTTTAATTCTCAGTTAGTTCACCTGCACATTGGCAGACCTCCAATGTTTTTCATCTGCATGCAACAGCATTCCTTAGCTTATAAATTCCAAAATGACAACATTCATGTTCCTGAAGTGTTGGCTATTTACATTTTGTAAAGAACCATTAGTATAAGATTAAAATACAAAAGTAAGCGTATAGAAAAGAGAGAGAACAGAGGGAAAAAAGCTCAGCTTTCATATGGACTTTTTTTACATAAAATGGGAAACAATTTTTTTTCTGTTGAAAAGTCATTTCATGTGTACATTTCATGCTCCAATTGCTGAGTGAGAAAAAAAGCTTCACAAATGTGACAGTGATGTTCACCTGGCATCATCATTAACTGAATGAATTCAGCTATGAAATCTGAAGTTTATAATATATTATTTATTCAGTAAGGTAATAAACCATAACAAACTGAAATGCTAAACACCTCTTTCTCCAAAACCATTGGAGAAAGTCTTTGGATGTCGGACAAAGAGGTATTTAGCATTTCAATTTATATTTTGAAGGACTGCCATATTTCATTATTCATATGCAACAACAAACCATCTCTTTGCACCAAGCGTAAATAATGAAAACAACCGAAATTAAAATATCATTATCATCAAAATAAGAGGAGGCTTCCACTAAATGGACAAAAACATGAAAAAAAAAAATCATCTTCACATGGTAGCTTTTATATAAGAAATATGAGATATTAACAAAATACAGATAATACAAAATTTTCTAAATCCACATTCATCTTGTAAATCACACAATTTTCTTTTAAGGGCAGAGTTGAGCATGTTTCAGTTTCATTAGTACTATGACAGCTGCAGATCTTGCTGGCAAACTAAGTCACCTTTATTCAGCATGTCAAAATAGACTTAAAAGTCCAACCTTAGGCACTCATTTAAAGAACAAGCAGCCTTATGAAACAGCAATACTAAGCAGCTACAGAGAGAGACAAAAGTGCAGCTAAATCTAGGGGGTGAGTGAAGTACAGCACATGTTCACCTTCTTACTGTCTGATTTCTGACCAGTCTTTCCAGATGATGGCAGAGTGGTAACTGTAAAATTGTTTGGATCTTCACAGTCACGGATTTTGGATTCTTTTATCAGTGAGTCAAGTTTTTTCTTTGCTATATTCTCCACTCTTTTCCTATTTGTAGATGCCTACAAACAAAACATAATCATTAAACAAGATACAGGCAAAACAATCTTAGAAATTCCAGCTGGGATTAGCAGAAAATGAAATGTTATTTGCAAGATCAAACCTACTTTGATCTAAAAATTATCTGGAAAACCTATAAAATAAGGATCTTAAGTAGCACTGTGATCTTGATTTCAGTAGTTTTGTAAAATCTCTTGTTTTGGGGTTTTTGGGTATTGAAAACACTCTGACGCATCTGGAAATACAGGCAAAAGAACTAGAAAACAGGAAAACACAAGTAGTTTTCTCTTCCTTTCTTTTCTTTTGCTTATGCTGGAAAGAACACCATCATGCAATAAAGAATAGTGAAATTTTTCTAGCTAAGTATTAAAAGAAATAAAATCACAAATTTGAAAGATTACAGCTAGAACTGGTGCTGCCTAATATGCACTTCTGCTAAAACTGTCCGCAAAAAGGATTAAAACCTTAAAAGCCTGTGATGAATGCCCAAAATTACACCACAAGCACATTTGAGAGATCTCATGCAAGGTTTCCTCTGTCTGGAATGGGGAAATGTAAAATATATTTACATTTAAACAATCACTTAACTTACATCTCCATTCATTATTTTACAGTCATCATCAATCTCATCAGCACTGTCCTCATCAGAAACTTCACCCTCCTCTGCATCATCACTAATGTTGGCTGGAAGCTTCTTCCCCTAATCATTAAAATGATTACACAGGCAGGTTAGCATACAGCTCTTGCTATGACATATTTTAAACAAAACAAAATTAAACAAAAAAATCATTAGTGATGGGAAATTAAAAAAAATCCCATAGAGGTGAAAACCTTAACATTCCAAGCAAACACTAAAATGCTCTTGACTTGTTGTTTGTGTTCATTGAAGGTCAAAGAAAAGAAGATATTCAGCGAAGAACAAATCTTGTTTACTTCTCTGATCAAAGTGAACTAATAGAAAATAGATTCTCTTTTTTCTAAACCTCTTCATTATGCAATTCAACTGTAGCAGCCAGGTTTTCTCCATCTCAGTGCTTTACTACTTCATTAACATGAGCTAAAAAACTGTGAGCTGACTGGATAATAGGTGAAATGATAATATTATTCTAAACAGGAGAGAAGTAGAAAAACTGTCAGAAAGAAGGAATGAGGAAGATGATGTGTAGTTATAATTTAAACTCCATGAACAGGAACAGCTAGCAATTTCCCATTCAACTTGAGCCAAATCTGTTAAAGACAAAATCCTATCCATATTCTTGCATATTCAGCTCAGGGTCCAGAAAAACATCACTATTTCAGTCTCTCAAAAATAGCTGCTTTCTAAGAGTTGTGCATCAGGAGTGTGCCTTCTTGGACAGCCAGCTAGATGCACAGGCATGAAAGGTAGAACTTGTTCTTTAGCTACACATATTTCAGAAATTGTTACTTGGGTTGGCTTACCTAGATAATACTGGTAAACAGCCCCGAACGGCCTTTTATTGCTGCATTAAATCTTCATTATAGATTGTTTATCGAGATGTCATTTAAATTAGCACATAAGTGATAACCAGACAGATTGTAATTATCACAAAAAAGGAGAGATGGAACAAACCAACCACATTTTTACCTTAACCAGTATCTTCCCTTTAAGACTCGCTGGGGAAGGGAGCCTTGTAGAGTCATCATTGTGCACAGAAGACAGATCCAATTTGTCACCCAGAATTTCTGTAAGATATTGGGCCATCTTCTTCTGCTGAATTACACTACAATGGTTCTCAATTGACAAAATAACAGGGTACCTGGAAAGACATAAGGTAGTATCACCAACTGCAGATTTAGCTTTTATGTCATTACGAAGATAAGGGTTATTACTGTCTTAGCCATTCCTATAAGGAGAATGACCACCAATGAAATCTAGACAGTAGATATCCTGATTGATATCCCAGTACTCACCCCAAACTGAATAGTCTATTTTAGACCACCACAGAATAATTAAACTTCTTCAATCTGATTTCATGCATTTTTTTCCAGAGCACACTTTTCACCTTTCTATGCTACCCAGTCCTGACCTCCACTTCCTACTAGAGAGATTCAAGAAAGCTAATCATAGAAAAAACCTAAACATGCAGTGCTTTCAACTCCCCATGTCTCATGCCTTGTGTCTCAAAAGTTAGCAGATTGTACACGTACTCATTCTTGATAAAGGCATATTTGTTGATAGTTTCAATCACATCTTTGAAGAGAATTTTGGAAGTCAAAGTGTATCCATGGTGGACAATTGGTTCACCATCCGGCCCATCCCAGCAGTCAACTGCAGAAGAGAAACAATGATACCTATCATTTTACTATGTGTAGACAGTTGTACGCATTGTTTGAGAAAACCCCAAACAAAAAAAGATCTCTTTTAAGAAGTGCTGAGGAATATTATGAAAGGGGAAGAGATGATATAGCATAAATTTTTTTTCATTATACTACTGCCGAATCTTAAAGGGAATGCAGGAGAATCTTAGCCAAGCTTCTCACATCACAAGCAGAGCCAAACTCTAAGCATCTCTAGCCTTCCTTGGATTTTGCCTAAGCTCACACTTGTTTACAGTCATGTTTCTATGAAATGCTTAACTCCTCTGCAGCACACACTGGCATGTTCACAATCTGACCTGAGCAAACTATATTAGCCTTCTGAAAAAATGTTAAAGCACTTTGATGGTCACGATATTACAGATGATTACAGAAGAGGCAGTCTCAGAAAAGCATTACAAACATCAGAAGAAATTTCAAAACAGCTTTCAGGTCATTACAGCACTAATAATATTTCGTTTTATAAAACAACACTTCCCTAGTCAGAAACATCAGCTTTCTCCTTCTGTTTAGCAAGACTTCTGCTCTGTTTGCCTGTCTGGTTGACATACATTTGGCCAGAAAGCATGCTCCCCAAAACATCCCAGCAAATGTTAGCATTCTTTCTAAAGATCGTTTTTACCAATTTTTTCCTTAGTACCAATGGCACTTCCTCCATTGTCTGCCTTATTTCTATATTCAAGAAAATGTATCCATTGTATAGCAACATAATTTAATGTTTTTAATAACAGAAAGACGTCATTTCATAAGGCTTTTTAGTCCAAACAATTACTACATCTTCCGCTATAGTCTTAAGTCTTTCTTTACAGAGGAAAGCAAAAGCATGGAGCTTACTGATGATTCCTTTACGTTCTTTACCTTCAACACAGCGACAGCCAGATTGTAGCACCCATGCATACATGTCCACCCTAGACTGGGACATCAGCTGATCTCCCATGAGGTAGGTATTATGTGAAGAGGTAATGAAATAGTGACTCAGAGGATAACTCATGTCCTGATTCACTTGGTAGTGTTCTGGATTGAAAATGTCCCCTGATGGACTCCGCATGTAATTGGTGAAGCCTATAAACAAACAATACTATAAGTAAGACAGTTTTATTCTTTTTGTTGCTGTAGCCTTCCTGAAACCAGCTTAAGAACACATCCTTACATGCACCAATATATTCATAAACCTATCAACTAAAATAAAGAAGTAAATAATGCCACTGTATCCCACCTGGCACAAGACTGTTCTTTGCTCTGACTTTCCTCGAAAACATGCCTATATTTAACCAAAACTTGACATTGTAAGTTTATCATTCAAAAGATTTTGATGGAACATTAAGTGGCGTAGTGCATAAAAGTCTCTAAAATATTCCAAAGAAGACTACTTCACCTCAGTAACAGATACCTCCCCTCCCACAAAAAGCAACAACCCAATGCCAAACCTACTTAAAAGCACTCTCTACACTAATACAATTCTATGACTTTATAAGCATGCAAACAAATGTGATTTCTCATAAGCATTTAAACACTGTTCATCCTCTCCCACAACAGCTATGCCAGCCAGCTTACCATCAATCCCCAGAGCTCCTGCCTTCTTGTTTTCCAGGCATGGTTCAAACTTGTTGATAATTTCCAGGCAGTGTTCTCTGGTCACATTTGTCATCTGTAAAAGTAACAACAGGAAGTGTTAACTAACAATCCACAGCTTCTCCTGGTTTTTCTTCTCCGTATGCTGTTTAACAATTGGTCAGATCATCCAGAGTGGCACTAAGGATTTCCAGTTACACAGTGAGATTTTCACTCCTATCAATCAATGTCAGGTCAGATAAGAATTAAAATGCTTTGTGAGAAGTTTCTGCCCTATTGGCAGCTGCCTGATTACATCCAATAAAGACAGGAGTTCTAGTTTGTAGGTCAAATGTGGTTAGTGTTGGTACATACACAGTGCCTCCAAATTGAAAAAGCTTTGTCACAAATCAATGAGACACCTCATCTTTTGTAAAATTAAAGGATTAATTTGCAGTCCAATTTTTTCATTACCAGATTTTTTTTTACTTTAAAAGAAAATAAGAAAATGGTTCTTCTTTATGCAGTGGTCAGGAAGACAAGCAAGAGAAACATTACTATCTAATATTCCTGCTATTTACTGTTAATTTATCCATTAAACATTATTCATTCTATTACTTAATATACTTCTCCTTATACTTTCCCTTTCCAACAAATGTTATACATGCCACTTGGAAATACAGCCCTGGACACCAAAGGGGCTGCCAATAATGTGCCTAAGTTGATTACGGTTTTGGCAACTTGGGATATTTTCTCAGAGGGAAATAAAACCACTAGCATGTCTGCAACAAAATCAGTGCCTTTCGGGGGGCTAATTTAAAAACTACTAAATAAAATCAAAATAAAAGGAAGGAATACATATAAACAAATGAAAACCAAGACTCTATTTGCCCATATACTTGCCCAGTATGTTTGCTGGGTAAGAAGAAAAAGCTCTGAAACAACAGAAGGTTTTTTCTGGTACAGCTTCAAATACACAGAACGAACACTTGTTTTCCCTGCACACACTGTGTAAGAAAGGGCAGAACTAGACAAGGGAGTGAAACCCTAGAGACATGTGTTGCCCGTGTCAGTGATTAGCTGAGCTGATTTGTGTCCTTTGGATAGTGCTCATTTTGCTCTCACCATCTGGAGGATCAACTGACCAATGAAATGGAAACACACCCCAATTATCTAAAATGATAACTGCCAGAGTGAGGTGGCTTTATCATCCATTCATTTCTCAGACAGCTTTTGAAACTCTGATGGAGCTTTATGACTCACAAGCATACAGTTTCAAAAGAGATCAGGAGAGGAGAAAAAAGCAAAGACAAGTCAATGCATTTGTTCCTGCACTGGCTGCACCTTACCATCCAATTTTTTTTTTTTTTTCTCATTTCAGAAACTGCCAGAAGTGCCTAGATAAATGAACACAGGATCGTTCAGGGAGCTCAGGAAGTCATCTAGCCAAAAAATCCCACTCAGAGCAGGATCAATTCTAAGATTACACGAGTTAACTCAGGGCTTTATTCTGGTCTCTAAACCTCCATGGATAGAGTCTGTACAACCTCTCTAGGAACCTCTTCCATTGGATGAAATTCCTCATCATACAGATAAAACTCCAATGTCCCCCTGTTAAGTACAATAAGACATTCTAACTTAGCACAGAGTTTGGTGGTATTTGCTGAGTTGCATAAACAACTATAAGCATAATGTATGGGTTCATTTCAATTCTTGAAAAGAAAAGCTTATAAAACTATAAACTAATGTTTCTGAAGCACCGTAAAATGTCTTAAATTTATAAGTAAAATTAGATAGCATCACTATTTACTGGCCGACATCAAGCCAATATTAATATACAGGGATTATACACACTACCTGGTTCATCAGACAAGAAAACTTAGTCTGCTTTAGATTGGTGCAGTGGGAGGAGTCTAACACCCCTCCCAGCACTGCAATGTTTTAGTATTGAAGACAACCTAATATGCACTACTACATATCCTCAAACACTTCCCAAACATGAATAATCCTCTCAACAGCTCTTTAGAAACATAATCTACTTTGCAAACTGGGAAAGTGTGACAAAGTAGTGTAATGTCTCATCATGAACTCTGCACTAAAACAGAAGCAGAGCCAGAGGCAGCATCTTTGCACTCAGATACTGAGCTTGGGAAAAATACATGGATGGCATTCTCCCAAAGAACACATGGGGGAAGAAGAAAAAAAAAGAAACCATAGACACTACAGTTAGGGGCACAATGACAGACCCTACTCAAGAGGTTGTGAGGGTAAAAAGATTCAAGTAATAGTCTTGCCAGCCTACCAGATGAAAATCAAGAAGCATCTAACTCTCTATTTTTAACATCCACACTCTCCAGAGTGAAGCTGCTAAAACAAAAGCAGCTGCTCACTTTTCACATGCATGACTACCATTCTGACCCTTTAAAAAAGACAATGCATCCCCAGTGGTAAACAGAATGGCATGAGAACAGAATTCTTTTCCTGGTTTAGACCTACCTTTTGTTCGTTCTCCAGAAAGCGTCTCAGGTCATCCGTATCCAGGAAGTCCTTGTGGTTGCTGTAGGTGAGCATTAGCAAGTACAAATCACGTCGTGTTGACATCATCTTGTAGAAGGTGCAGAACTCATCAAAGCCTAGCGTGCCCTGGTTATCATCTGTATCAGCCTCCTGCATTATACAGCAATAAGGCAATGAAATATCAAAGAACCTGAACAAATTTTAAATAAACAAGCCACTGACTGAGAATAACATGTCACTGAAATTAAAGGCATGCTGATGCTGCCTGACAAGGCTGCTCACTGTAGGGCCTGCTAGAACAGATTGGTCAATTAGACTAACACTTGTCATATGAATGCTTTCCCCTTTGGACCTTTTATATGTATGTATTAGTGTATGAGCCAAGAAACAACTTCCGAAGGTCCTTCTTATTGCACAAGAACAGAGGAGGATACTGAATTTCAGATCAACAGGCGTAGCAACATTCACAATGTGTCACAATGTGTTATTAACACTAGACAGTACCTGGTGTAATCATTCTATCTGTAAATAAAAACTTATTTATTACTTATTTCTGTGGCATTCTTCAATTTACCAAATACACAGTGCAGTGTATTCTCTCAATGGAGAGAAAACAAACCAGCTGCTGAATCATTGATCTTTTAGACAAGTTTCATTTTCATTTCTTACCTTAAACATTTGCTTGACTTTTTGTCGGGGTAGGTTGACATTCAGTTTGTGCATTAGTTGGAGCACTTCATTAATACTCAGACAGCCATCACCATTTTTATCTGCTTCATCAAATGTCTGCTTCAACCACATTGAACAGGAGTTAAGGAACATCATGGAATATCAAGGAATATTATTGAACGTAATGTATATACGAATGCTTTCACATTAGGGAAAACTGTATATATGGGGTGAGGAATAAAGGAATGTTAAAGGTAATATACAACATAACCACTTGTCTTATTTCATAAAGAAGTTCCTAGATTTATTATGCTCAGTATTCAACACTGGCTATTTTGCCCAAACTACAGCACAGCACAACTTTGAATTCTGAGCAGATAGAAACGATGCATCATGTTTTGTCTTGTAGGATCAAATGAAAGAGACAGCTTTACACAGGGAGTAACAGATGAAGGAATATACCTGTATGTTTTTTCAGTCCATTCTTGACCAGTCACCTTTTTCAGTCCACTCTCTTGCCCAGACCAATTTTCTTCAAGGACTTCTCTCTCCGTCTCTGGAAACAGG
Organism: Perdix hodgsoniae; assembly: GCA_035772895.1. Taxonomy (NCBI): domain Eukaryota; kingdom Metazoa; phylum Chordata; class Aves; order Galliformes; family Phasianidae; genus Perdix; species Perdix hodgsoniae. Next base: position 3,543,747 of record JAPSGF010000049.1, on the reverse strand, counting down.
GAACGGAATGGGAATCACTTTGCAACTTTGAGCCTAGCGCTTGCTTTTGGTAAAACAAATACTTAAAGGAATTATTGCGCTGTTGAGTGCTCTCAACCGCAGGAAAATGCTCTTTCAACCAGTTTAGGAAGGATATTGGTCTCTGGTTCTTTGGCGTTTTGAGAGGCTGTCTTCATCACTGATCCCTGCCATCAGATATTTTAGCCCTGTGATCCAAGTACGTGCTTCATCTCCACTGGAAGACACCAGGTCAAGGGATTCCATATGATCTCCATAGTAGATGCTGAAGCAGCAGTTAGGATCAAAACTGCCATCAGCATAGCGCTGAAAGATCTCTGATTGCTTCCCCTCACAAACTTCTTGAATAGAGTCAATGGAAACTAGAAAAACAAGACCATACAGCTCATTAGTAACTGTAGGAAAATAATCATGCAGGCTGGCATACAGTAACACTGCCCTAAAAAGGAATCCCTTTTTCTTTGTCTTGATTTAAGTTCTTTCTTTTAATTACACTGATGAATCACACTGCTGCTTGTCCAAGAACATAATAAATGATCTTCCAATTCAATCAAAAAGCAGCAGCAGCTATAACAAAATTAACCTAAACTGCAGAATTTACTGAGAACACAGAGATATGAAACAATCTGCACATTAACAGAACAATACTTCTAGCTTCCACTCCCTAGTATGTTGCCTGAAGATTCTTAAGGGAGACTACCCTACTCATCCAAGAGTGTGACTGATTTGAGGATTGCATACTGAATTAAAAACAGCTGAATCACGGTTTCACAAATCTTACTCATTATGAACAAGCGTAGAATTAGGGAAAAGTAACACCAAGATAGTGAAATAGATACATCCAGCAGACTGTTGCAAAGGCTTCACCCTGACATGGAAAGTAGTCCTAGAAAAATTGGTGGTCTGGGACACATTCAAATTTATTATACTGTGAATACAATCCCTGTTCTAATTCATGCAAAGGGCAGAGAAGATCATGCATGGTCTAGGCCAGACAGGTTGTGTTTATCTTCCTTTCTCTTCAGATAAAAGGACAAAGCAGATAAAAAGTCAATTCCATGTAATTTTATGAAATCAAAATTTCTACCTCTTTGAAAGAGAGGTGAAACAATGAAAATGTCTGCAGTCGGACAGAAAAAAAGATTCATCTTTTCAATAAATTCAAATTCTTCTGCTTTTTAGTTTAATGTAGGGATGTGCAGATGCTAAATATTCACAGCCTGTGCACCTTATAATTACATGAACAATTTATTTCCCTTGTAATGTTCCTGTTCCCAAGCTGATAGAAGATAAATTCTAATAATAATAGTAAGGGGGGAAAAAAGGACAAATTTTAGTTTTGCTTTGTTGCAATTGTTCTCTGGAGATTACAACAAACAGACATCTGTTTGCTGTGGTATGGCTACTGTGCAGCTGGACAGTATATTATACACAGACAAACTGCTAAAGTTTAAAAGGGAAAAGTTATTAAGGACAAAAACATAAACTGGATAATTAAATAAGTTTCACTGTGCTGAAGGCAAGTGATTGTAAGTTGCTAGGAAGCTCCTCTGAAGGAAACAAGTCCCCTTCCCGGTCTGCTTTGAGTTAAATACCTTGAACACCAAAGCCTAGGCTCAACCTGATTCTTTATGATTTTGCCCTGGTTTTTCTTCCCATACTTCAGCTTATCTGAAGTACACATCCCCAAAACCAGTGCTGTGATCAAGTCAGAAGACCACTGCATATTAAGGAGCCAGAGCTACACATAACAGTAATACTGAGGGTGTGCTGTGCTCAGCAGCACGTACAGCTTGTCCTCCTGGCCTTTTATACTGCATATGTGCCTTGGCTGAAGGGTAACTTACCTGGCTTACTGTAACTGCTGTCTGCAGGCAGCTCTGACTCAGTACCAGCACTTACATCACCTGTGCATCCCTGATTTTCTCTACAGCTACAGCAACAAGTATCCATGGGAACATCCTTTATGTCTGACAGTAGAAATGATCAATAGAATTGTTCTCTCTTGCACAAAACTGTAAGAGCTCAGAAGAGCAAAATGAAGCAACCTTTCCTAGCATGGCATCTACATAGCATGTTGAAACTGACTGATGCTCACCTACAGCATGCCTATACATATGTTTCTGACAGTTTAAAAAAAAAACACCAAAAACCACAAATATTTCACTGTAAATACTTTTCTGCCATATAGTAAGCAATTACTCAGGCTACAGGAATGAAAAGGTAAAAGGTAATAATCCTGTAGAGAAATTCTCTGGAGAAAGGAATAAAACCTCAACATTGCAGGGTCCCCGATTCACACAGGTTTTGCCTGCAACTGACTTCCAACATACTAAATTACTGTTACCTGCAAAGTTAACAACAGCAATTTAATCTTCATAAACTACTAATCATTATAAAATAACTTAATGCCCTTTAAAATCCACATACAAAATTTTGCTTGATCACTCGCGAATGAATCAAATCCTTCATGCTGGTTTGGGTTTATTCATAAGGGGGCAAGATTCTACCTAGAAGGACTCAGAATAAGTGGTTCTGTGGTTGACACTCACTTTTGGCTCTCTCATTCTTTCGGGAGGGTCTCCAGCGAATGCATGACTTGTGCTCATCCAGGTAATAGAAGCGGACCAACCCTTTGGAACCACCGCGGAGTTTGATCATTTGGGTACCAGCTTGCATGGAGCTCATACATCTTTCCACTGAGGAGAGAAATAAAGTAATATCAGTATGTCAGACTTTGTTCCCTTTAAAAGTCACCTTTACAGGAAGAAAACATATGAACAACATACAGTTGCTCAGTTAACATCAACAGATGACTTCCTGTGCTGTCTGATATAAGAAGTCATATGATCATAAAGTCAGAAAAGCTCTTGGCATCTGAATTTATCTGTAAACGCAATAGTTTCCACTCTCATATTAATAGGCATGGCACATTCATTTTTCAGAATTGGCACAAGATACACATTACTCTATTCTCATTCCAAATGCTTAATTTGAGCTCCTGCAATACACAAAATATGTGGTGGACATGAAATTAAATTTCACCTGGAAGCCCGGATTCTTGTCCAGCAAAAACTAGCACAACTTCATCAACCTCAGGAGAGTTATTTTCAGAAAATGAAAACCTATCACGCAAAGTTCCCATTCTTGTATTCTTACTGAGTGACACTGGACTGAGGCTCAGAGAGGTTGTTTTTTTCTTTAACGGTTTATAGGAACCTTTATAGTTACTATTAAAAGTTTCAAAGTAACAATAAATCACAAAAACATAGAATATAAATCACTACAGGAAAAACAAACCCCGTTTCATGCTTATTGTTACAAAGATGTTCTAATTAATTATTATTGTTAATTATTTACGGTTCAGCAGCACTACTATCTTTTTGGAGTTTTAGTGGTTGGTGTATGTTTTTGGAGGAGTGGGAGTATTTTAGCATGTGAGGATGAAAGGAAGTTGGAGGAATTGAGTCATTTGAATATTTTTATACATGGAGGAGCTTTGTCTGAAGATCAATGACTGAAGTCCAGAATGGTTCCGGGTGACATCACACGGCTCTGGCTCAAGCCCATCTGTTCATAGATATCCTACAGGCAGCATCACACCACTGTCAAGGTTTGCACTGTTACCTGATCTGGGCAGGATGCATCCAGGTCACATGCTTCAAAACAACTGCTTTTCCAAATACTGGATGGAAAGGCAAATAGATTTCAGAGTCCTGTCTTCAGGGCCCTAGAACATGCAACATGGTTCTGAGCCTACAGAAACCCTTCAGTACAGGTACAACGTGAGAGCAAGCTGTTCCCTTAAAATCTTACTGAACCAAAGCGGCATCCCCAAGTGCCAACAGAAGACTCCCACACCCATCAAAGGTTCAGCACTGCAAATCCACAGAGAGAGAATGATTGTTCCACTTAATAATAACTCTCCAGAAACAGCACTACAGCTATAGCTGGCTCTTTGATAGATAAACCCAAGCTCCATCTTCTCCTGTCAGGAATATCAGTTCCGGTTCAGACAGGAGACATCAAGTCTTCTTGAAGTCAACATATAAATAATATGTAATGCATACATATATCTCTACATATCCAGTACAAGGGATCTTTCTCAAACTACTATGGAAGCTTAAGGATTTTGTCAATGCGTGCCTGAATAAATAAAATATCCTTACTAGAGTCCGGTGGCCTACTCTGGAAGAAGACAACAGGACTGTTGTAGATATTTATTGTGAAGACTGAAAACCAGACAAATATTGCACAAAATGTTCAGAATTCTGGCAACCAAGACCAGAAAACAAACCTACCTATCATTCTGTGGGCAAGGAGGACACAAAATTTCAGAAGTTACACATGATAAAGTGAGCAACATTGCATTTGCATTTCAAGGGGAATGAGAAGAGATTAATAATGAAAATATAACTGTAAAGTTTTGAAGACCAAAAAGCATACTGGCAACAGATCAAAATAACTGCAAAGTAACACAGGACTAGGGCTGTGTCTCACCATACCACTGCGAGACAAAGTTGTCACTAAACAAGGTTTAAAAATAAAAGCTCAGGTGACCCTGCCTTGAGCAATGGAGTGGCAGGCATGCAGTCCACATCTTACCAAAACGGCCAATTTTCCACCATGGAGAAGCTACGATGCTGCCACCAACCCAGAAAAATTCTTCAGCCAGGCGGGCAACTGAAAACTTATTCTGAAGCAAAGGGCTTCTTGTGGCATCCATGGCTGAGACAAAGGGCAGCTTCCAAATGGAACACAAACACTGCAGGCCTTAGCGGAGATTAAGATTCTGTAGTTGCAAACTTTTGATGTAAGGTATAGAAATATTATTAGGAGAAACACTTCAAGATAATCAATGATCTCCAAAATCCAATGATATTCTTCAGGCTGTTACAGAAAGAGCAGTTTAAGAGTAATTTCAGGCCTCCTTTCGTGCTGATTTAGACTACTGAAATAGCAGCAAAATCCTTTTCATTCTGTATGTGTCTGGTTTGGAAGATGGGTACGTTTCAGTTCAGCATTTTAGAACAGACAAATGAAAGAAACTAAGGCAGAATGACATGAAGGTAATTCCATTTATGGACAGAAGGATCTTCTGACAATGTTCTTTTCCAGTGCTACATTCCCAGCTGTGGAGCACCCAAGACAATATACCAGCTCACAGCTGTTGGCTTTCTCCATGCTGCTTTCTTCTGACACTGAGAATTATGTAGCAGGACCTCTTTTGCATGTTTGATGGCATACAGGTTTGCAAGCACTCTTGATGCTGGCTTCACTTGCTCTTCAAAAACAAACAGCAATATCTGTTGCAGTAAGTAAGCGCAATGTCAGAAGCACAATCCATCCCCCCAAGTCACCCTTGCCTTTCACTGTGAATCTGGCGAGGTGCTTCAGCTCTTCAGTCTCCTTCCACTTCGGGAAAAAAAAAGAAAAAAAAAAAAAAAAAAAGGAACGACCCCTTTTTCTTCTAACACAGCTCTTCAAAATATCCTTGCAGAAATCTTCACCTTTTCTTTGAAGGTTCTCCTCAATATTTTAGTGGGAATATTTCTCTTCAGGCAGGAAAAACTAGATACGCTGAAAACACAGCAACATGTTTGCTTGAAATCCTAAATCCCCCGTATGCACTAATCCTAAAGCTGTGGTTCTGCCCTATCCAGTCAAGGGATTTAGGTGACACGTTACAGCTGTAGAAAAATAAGAAGGTTAAAAAAAAGTACTTTTTTTTTTTTTTCCTTAGTTAGCAGCATGTTTTCATCTCACAATCTGTGTGGTAGTGTCTTTGCAAAATGAGATAACCCCAGAGAAGATGCTTTCCTATGAAACAAGTCAGCCAGCTACACTGTACAGAACAAATGCTGTTCACAGAAACATGGAACAGAGTGCATGAAAAGTGGCAGAGATAAAAGCAGGTAAGTATTAATTTTTAAAAAGCACTAAGTTACTATCTCATTCCCTTTGAAATGCATCCAATAAACTCCAAATACAGAAATCTGTCATTTATGTTATCACAACCTCTTAATCTACACTACATACAATATACAATTGCTCTTGCCATCTGTGATCTGCACAAGAAACGCAACATGCTTCTAGCTTGATGAACTAAGCACAAATTGTCCATTTAAAATGTACTCATTAAGTACTTCCCACTCCTCCTTTCACAGTTTGCAAAAGCTTTATAGCAGATAATTCTAGAGATGACTGATTCTCAAGCACAAGTTCACAGAATCACAGAATTATCAAGGTTGGAAAAGACCTAAAAGATCATCCAGTCCAACCATCACCAATACTCCCCAGCTAAATCATATCCCTCAACACAACATCCAAACGTCTCTTGAACACATCCATGTTCGGTGTCTCCACCACCTCCTTGGGCAGTGCATTCCAGTGCCTGACCACCCTTTCTGAGAAGTAATATTTCCTAATGTCCAGCCTGAATCTCCCCTGGCGCAGTTTGAAACCATTGCCTCTAGTTCTATCACTGTCACTGTTGCTTATTTCACTGACTGTGTACAGATATCTTATAGTAGACCGGCCTCAGAGTTTAGCCACAGATTTATTCAGAAATGAAAACCAAACTCAGTCTGGGCTGTGGGTAAAGGACAGCAACATGCCTGCATATACCCTTGCTGCCTTCTTCTACTTACTGAAATACTTCAGCAACAGCCTTCCATTCTCCTAACATATCTTTCAAGAATAAATTAGTGAGATGCCTCCAAGCCAATCACTCTCTTCTATAAAATGCTAAGACATGTATATCCACACAACTGAAAAACGTGAAGCTACAGGCAAGAACTCCTGAAATACTGTTCTAAAGATCCTAATTCCCTTTTAATGGGAAGCCAAACCTAGCATGGCCAGATCTGAGAAATGTAAGCTTAATTACATGCTCTGCCCTACACTTCCCTGAATTTTTAAAGTAAAGGAGCAAATATCTTTGGATAGTTTCCCTGCTACAGATTATCAGATCTCCACTCCCAAAATGGGGAATGCACCTCACAAGGGAGGAGACAATTGAACTCTAAGGTCCTTAACTATAAGGAGATAGAGTTAAGGTAATTTCTGCAGCAAACCAAAAATGCCAATACATCAATTTCATACTTGAGAACTAGAATTCTTCATAAGCCAGGTTTGCATGTGGATTTGTTTTCATTTTAGTACAGAGAAATTCCTGGTTTTTATAATACCAGAAAAGAGGAATTCTCTCAGTGTCCAAGATAAATGCAGATTTATATTCTAAGACCCACAAAAAAGAGGTTAATTCAGATCCTTTCAGTTGACACATCTCTCCATCCTTCAGGCCTAATGATCACAGACGGAGAAAAATAACATTTTTTTAAAAAAAGTCCTATTTCCTGATTGTGGCTAGATACTAGGTAACTGTAGGGGAAAGAAGCAGAAAATAACAAAGGGTTAAACGTGACTTAATCTCTCTCCCAACTCTTAAACTACTGAGCTGAGTACTTAGGATATAAGCCTATTGAAATGGGTTTCTATTCTTGCCCCACTTGACATCCTCAGAAAAATCTTGCTCACCTCACAAAACGTGCAGATTAAAGACTGCCTCCCATGGCACTCAAAAAAAGTTGTTATTCTCCAGGTGTACCAAAGGCTTTTCATGGCCCAAAAAGATTTAAAACTGAACAGTACTTGAGCCTGAAGGCTGCCCTGTGGCTGTTCTAAAAGTAAGATTCAGAAGACACAAAGAACAATGGCTGGAATGTCAAAGGTCTTATCTATGAACATGCTCACTGCCACAAAGGGGCAGAGAAGTCAGTCCGCATCACACAGAGAAAGAACATCTTGCAGAAGATATGGGAACACAGCACATACGGTTTGGAAGAGAGAAGTGAGTAAAATGAACATCTGCCTGAGGTAAATGGGTTGATGATTAATGCAATCCATCAGGATGGGTGGATTCATTTCCAATGCATGTTTTAATGTTGAAGCAAGGGAAAAGCACTAAAAATTTTATTTAACGCAAAGGGAAACAGATAAAGCCCTCAGTAGGGAAGAAAAAAAAAAAAAAACCCTAAAAATTTGAGTGTAAGAAGTTGTAATAGCCAGAGTCTGATCTCTCTTGTGCCTCCTGTACATCAAGGTTCAAGCATAAAACAGAAGAGAAGTAATACTAGAGGTAAATTAGTTTCTCACCATAACAAGAAGTTTGTGTGCGGCACATCTACACTTCAGCTGAAGACAGCACAGAAGATATTTCAGATGTACACAGTGAACTAGTTTTCAAAATGTAAATATATTCTCAATATATTAGTTGCCAGAATATTGAACATTACAGAGCTGGTACTATAACAGGTCTGTAAATCCTCTGGGATTAGATTTGTCACTTCACAGCTATGCACTCTGTTTATCCTTGCATGAACACGCTTCACACTACAGACCCACTTTACCAGATTAACAAACTAACCTCATGCACAAGGCTGATTCTACAATACTTAGAAAGACATGGGCAGCAATTACTGACACATATACGAATGCTAATGCAGGTATCACTATTTCCTATTTCCCACACATAGAAATCTTGCTCCTAGTGGCTGCAGAATAAAAAGAAAATGATTGCCAACCTGCAGTAGGAGTAATAAGATAGAAGGAGGAAACAAAAGGTTTTGATGTCAGCTGGCACACAGCCATTATCTGCACTGTCTCTCTCCCCCACTTTTCTCCTTGCCTTTGTACTTTCCCCTGTAAACAGCTGTCAAAAGGCCCAGAAAACCTGCAGAAATTACAGCTACCACTAAATCTTAGATATCTCTGCATAATATGCCACTGCCTACAGACTTATATAAATTAGTAAACCTGTCTCTGTCATTTGAAACACTAAATGCTGAGATGCTTCAAAAGCAAAATAATAAAAGCATACAACTGGCTGAAATGCACATCACTTAGTACAGTTTAGAAATACATCTGAATAACAGTACAGGCACAGAACACAAGATACATGAACAGCAGGAGCACAGCAATCTTCCCTTGAGCTGAAGTTACAAAGCTTTCAATACTGCTAAATACATAATTTATGTTTCTTCTTTTTTTTTTTTTTCCCCCCCATAAGGATACTGCTTCCTAATGGTCTAAAGCAGCATGATCCAGACGCAAGACCTGCAAACTCAGTTTTAGTTTCCCTTCAGATGGATCCATTTGCTTTTGGGTTTCTGTAACTATGTACTTGTTTAATGTTGCACCTGCATGGAACAACATGAGTGTTCCCCATGAAGAGGGACACAGCAAGCATATGCTGACAGAATCATAGACAATATTTGCTATAATTCCTATGTTTGTCAGGCAACTGAAGCCTGCATTAGATATCTTAAGAATTCACTGAAGCAATCCCTTTTGAAAGGTTCTGCAAACTTCCAAAGAAGGAAAAACCATGAGATCCACACTGAGCTATAACCTAACTTCCTGCGGTCACCCAACCACAAATGAGTGGTGCAGAAGGCCACAGCACCAGCTGGACCACAACATTATCCCAGCAGCACATAAGCTGCCTTTTCCTTAATTCTGACACAACAACCCCACTGACCTTTGGCACAGACCTGGCTCCAGCCTCCCACAGACATGAGGGCCATCTGGCCACAGCTCTGAGCACAGTAATCCTCAGGCAGATTACAGCCTGCAGCGTGCCCCTGGCAGGTGGGAACAGCACTGCTTACCAGCTTCTGCTTCTCACCCGCCTTGCTTCAAAGCTGAATATTGCTGCAGTGGCCCTGAACCGACTCAAGTTATTAAGTATTACAGAAATACACTCTGTTCAGTATGCATCAATTTGCAAGGCCACTGACACCTCTGGGAGAGACACCAGTGGCTGTCACACAGCACATAGCGGAGCATCTTTCAGCGCTGGAAGCCACAGAGGGCAAGCTGTGAGACAGCTGCTTCAGCTAAGAAACCCCAAACACGATCACTTCTAGGGCTTTCCAATGCATTATTAAAATGAACTGATCCTGAAATCTCTTCAATTACTTTATTCATGTGAATCAATATTTGTGGAACTGAGGCTTGCTAGGAACAGCACCAACGTAATCCTAACAATGAGGCAATCTCCTTCCATGATGCTTAGCTCCCTTGAGCTCATCAGAAAAATTTGATGCAATTATTCTAATTAAATGAGAATTAGCCTTTGTGATTTGAATCTTCAAGTAGGGCTGATTCTTAATTAATAGAGATTTTGTGTCACATTTTATCAGTGAACAGTAGAAATATTAATAACCTTCTTCCATTTAAGACGTGTACCATTTCTGAAATATTTCTGTAGTTGTTGCCTATAGTTATTAAAATATAATAGCAATATCCTATAAATTCTACTCAGAATCTGCTAGCACTTTTGGAAAGGAAATTTGATTTCCACGTTATCTTCAGTAAGAAGTTTCAAGAACCATTTGATTCCTTTTACTTGTAAAGCCGTTAATAATGACATTTTGCACATGTACAGACAAATGTCACCATGAAACAAAGATTTTACATTTCATCTGAAAATAGATTCTAAATGTTTATCTAAGGTCAACGTTATTTCCAACAATTACAAGAAAATATCCCTATACAATTACAGAAGTAAGATCTTAAACTCTTTATATTTAAAGATCTAAAGATCTTTCAGTGCTTCACCATCTGTTCAGCGGCATTGGTCATAAACACCGAAAGGGAGATGATGGCAGGCTGGGGGAAGATATCCATCGGTATCACTAAGCACTCTCTATGTTCCTCCCTCGTAAGAAAACACCTAGCTCATGTTCATGCCTTGTTAACATTTTAATTGGTGACTGTTTGTGAAACTGACATGAACAGCTAAAGAAATCACTGTTATCTGAAGGTATGCCACGGTTTACAATATGCAGTTCATCATGTGTTCTGAACAGAAGAGAGCATGATGCGCTGAGCAGCAAAGACAGAAACATGATTTGAAGGTGATGCAGTGCACTGACATTTCCAGTAGCGCCTGTTACTGCAGTGCACAGGCTGTGTTCTTCTACAGGCTAAATAAAGCAAATGCTCTTTTATGTGAGATCTCTGCTTCAAGTTCCACTTCAATTAAGTTGAAGTTGTTTTTTGTTACTGGTTTTGTGTTGCAGTATTTTTTTTTCCAAACATTTGTGACAGAATTACTTAGAAAGCATACTGATTCATCAGTTTCTCATCTTCCTCTCAAAAATATATCACTCCACAGATCCTAGCATCTGTAAACCTTAGAAGCTGACTGTAAGTCTTTGAGAAGACTTACAAGCTTGAAAGATGACCATAATTATATTTTGTCTTCAAGCAGGAGCCACATGCTGTAATTCCCAAAGGACAAGATTAAATCCAGTATGTATGGATGCACAGTAAGCACAGCCTGGTGAGCCGAAGTCCATCACAAGATCAGTGGCTGCAAGCCAATAAAGCTTACTGCCTGATCCTTTTTTAGTCTTTGATTCAGTAGTTACTAAAACATACAGGAAGCAAAGTAATTGCTTCTGGGCTCTTGTGGAAAAAGCATTTATATTTTTTGCTATGGTCTCTTCTATTCACTCCAGTTTGAAACAAAGCAGTGCGCCAGATTCACTTCCCTCTGAGGCTTGGAACCTGAAGACAGGCAGCAGGCATCTGAAGGCTGGTAAAGTCAGTTTGCAGGGTGAACTCTGGAGGTGTGCTCTCTCTCTCCCAGGCCACGTCATGCCACAAAACATTGCTGCTCTCTGCCACCAAATGCCTTGAGCTCTGCACAGAGCACTGCTGCCACCACCCTTTGCGGTGCACACAGAGGAGGCAGGGGCTGAGTAGAGGTAACTTCCCCACCAGATTAGAACCCAACACAGCAGGCAGCATGCTGAACCCTGACAGAACACACTATACCAGATTATCCTTGGGCTGTTGGCTAAATGTTTCACCCAATTTCATGAAAACAGCTGTAACACAAAATGCCTTTAGTAGCACACGTGAAAGCACTCTCTCTCAAGACACCTGAGCTCCATACCAGACCCCTGATGCTTACTGAAATCACTGTGCCATCTGGGCCACCATTAACAACACGTTCAGTTCTAGATACAGTTTGCAACGTCACTTTCTGTGAAAGTTTTTATTAGCATCTTCCAGCCCTCGGTGTCAGAAGACACTCTAAATTTATGGGCTTTACGTGGCCAAGTGGGATCTGAAATCCTCTGGGTTTTAAGATCCCTTTTAGATGCAAAGAACTATGCAGGATGCATTTTTCCATTGCAGTATAAAAACAGTAGCTTAGGGACTTTCTAAAACACTGAAAGGAAATACATATACATCAAACCATAACAATAACTCACTCAATGTCTTACTGTAGAGAAAAAATGCTTTTGATTTATATCAAGATTGATATATTCTCAGAGCAATCCTTATTTGCAATCCTAAAATTAGACAAGAGTTCACGGCAGTTAAACATACCTTTAAAGTGTTATGTTCTTCCTCTGAGAAGCTAGATATTCATCATAACCTCCACTACATTAATTGGATAAAATAAACCATACCAAGAAAAAGATAGTTACACATAGACTATTTTCTTCTTTTTTTCCCCCTCTTAATTTTTCAGCTCTTGTGTAATGAACACATTTCTGTGGCAAAAAAATACATGCACTTAAGTGCAGGCCCACAAGACCAGCTGCATCACCACAGTGTTATACTTGAGGGAGAAGAGAATGGCATTTCCTCCAAGACCACCAATGAGCAGGAAGGTAAACACCCTTTAAAAACAATGCCCATTAAATGGCCTTGCATGTACCTTCTGCTCATGGAACCACTGCTTTTTTAAGTTATCCCATTTCTCTTCAGCATGCTTCCACCACCTGGCTTAGAACGACACCATCTGGCAGAAACACAAAGTTGGTGAATATCCTTGAATCATACAGGTGAATTAACCCTTGTGTCAAGTCTTACAATACATTTCAAGCATTTTGTTACATAAATAACTATTCATAGAATCATACAATCATCACAGAATACTAAACTCTTAAAAGCATCCCACTGTCACTGCTGCAATTCTTTACACATCTCAGAGTAACACAATGGTTAAGACTTTCCCATTCTTCTGATGCATTCTGTGAATCTTTCCTTATTTACCTGAATATCTGCATGGTGCTTACAATGACTGAAGCTGTCACAGATTAAAATTTTTCTTGGTATTTATATTGTTTTTATTAATAAAGTATATCATTGCTAAAGCAGTCATAATAGGCAGAAAAACAAGATCCATTTCTATTTTTGTGGCTCTGGGCAGCCTGGTCTTGTGGTTGGCAACCCTGCACACAGCAAGGGAGTTGAAACTAGATCACTGTGGTCCTTTTCAACCCAGGCCATTCTATGATTTATAACCTAAGATTTTCCAGGAAGTGTTCTATAGACTTTTTACTTTAATTACAATTCTGTGTAATGAGACTTCCAAATCAATTTGCTTTCATCTTCACATCCTTCTTCAGATATTGGAAGAGTATTTGCTGCAGTGATGTGTGTCTGAGCAGGTACAGCCATGCCTGCCTGCGTTACCTTTTCTCACCTCCTGAGCTAATAGCATCACTAGCTTATACTGGTACGAGAGTAACAATAAGTGGAGGAGTCAAAACAGAATTAAAGGATATCAGGTATGGTTCTAGCACCCAAGCATCAAATTAGATCTAATGACAATAACTGTTTTACTTAGGGAAAGTTTTAATATAGATATTATAGATAGATATTATATATGCATATATATATATGATATTGATATTATATATAGATATGATATATGATATGATATATAGATATTTTTGAGCAAATGCACTAAAAGAAAAGCAAACTTCAGTGAGTGTCTTCAGCAGATACACCAAGATATTCATGAACATGTCACAAAGTATTCTGCTAGCTGAACACACGGAGGCAGAGCTACTGATCAGCTTTCCCACTGACATGAAGGTGCTGATAGAACACAGCCACTGAGCACACGCAAGCCATCTCTCTTGTTGCGTAACTACTGTATAAGCCACATGCTTAATAGGCACAAAACACAAAATGCCCACAGACAAGCATGCAGATATTTGACTCAATTAAAATATATCATAGTTAAGGATATGACCCTAGATAAATCAACTAGAAGATCAAGCTTTAGAAAAATAAAAATGGTGTTTTTGAGCACTGGTCTTGAATTGCTATAATTTCTTACGAAGCCAGAGGATTTTCATCCATTTTTGAGTTGCAGGTAACTTTTGCAGCACTGTAAGAAAAGGTTGAGGCAGTTCACAGAGAGGACTGGGGTGCTGACCTCACCCCTGGTATAACTCCACTGGGGACAAACTGAACCCAAACAGTTTCTGTGCACTCATTTAATGGGTGTAAGGAAACTGTATCTAATTAGAAGCAAATCACATATTAAAAGAAACCATAAAACAATACAGTTGACTCACAACTACACCAAGCCTCTTTTTTCCTCTTCTAATGTGGGTAGCAGAAGGTCTATGGTTAAAAATAGAAAGCCTTTCTTTATGGTGACAGCTTGCTACTTAAGTGAGCAGAAAAGGGACATAAATATACCTGGTGCCTCCCTTGCACTCGTGCAGGAAGAAGCAGCCATTCGAAATACATGCATTATTCAAGGTTTGGAGGTAATAAGAGGCAAAGGTATGGAACAGCAAACACTGCCTTAAGAAACTGCTATGTATTCGTTTTAAGGGTTGAAGTTTGAATAACAAAATAAGCCACCAAAAAAGCTCTCTAAACTCTATTTTTCTCCATAGTCTAACTCACTATACAAGTGGTTAAAGGTGATATTAAGGTGGTTAAAATAACATTTCTTCTTACCTTTATCTGGGCTGAGGCATTTAATGGTGCTTGTATCATCCATATTCCAGTGAGAGAATCAAGTGAACAAAACACCAGAGGAAGAAGCAAAGACCATATGCACATCACTGATATTTCAAAAGCCTCTTTTAAATAATAAAAAATAATATTGCAGGTGGGTCTTTAATGCTACATCAGGAAGTTCCTAAGGATGCTTGCTGCTTCTGGTCTCAGCAAGCTCATTTTTTATTCTCTGTATAGCAGTGTATCAGGAGCTGCTGACAGGTAGAAACCAGCACAGGAGCTAAATGAATGTTACCAGCCTTTCACTGCAACTCAAGTGTTCAGCCACCTGGGATAATCTTTTATTAACTCTTTGTTTCCCCACTCTCGGACAGAATTTAAGCATGTGCTTGTTACTCCCTCCTTCAAGAAAGAACTCACAGAAATGGTTATGGATGTTAGGAAATAAGCAGAAGAATAATCCACTTGTCATCCCAAGGGATGATTTTCATTCAGTAGGCAACAAACATTAATGGGGTGCTAATTCATTTATGAAATGAAAGAAACTCATTCTGATTTCAGTGCTGCCCCTGTGTTTATACAGCATCCTGCATACTGCTAAGGTGTCTTCCCATACTTGTTTAGAAATCAAGTCTACAGTTAGTGATTAGAAACATGCAAGCTGTTCCCCTCCTGAATTTGCAGGAAAAGCTTAATGCAGACTTATGAAAAGTGGCTCACAAATGATGCACATTACATTATATGGTGTCCCAAAATACAATACACAAGGGTGTAATGACTTCAGGTCTGCCTAAATTCCACAGAATTTCAGCAATTTAGCATGACAGTGCTGCCTAGAAGTCCTGAACAAATAGTTCCTGTCTGTACTATATGCCACTCAGATACACAGGATAAGAAAATTTGTGCCTCTGAGAACCTGAAATCTAACTAAACAAGACTGGCAAACAAATAGAAAAAATAGATTTCTTTAGGTAAGAAAAACTGATGGACGAGAGCAAGGAATGTATGAGAGTGCTCTGCCCAAATGTGTTGCAGTCTGCCACAGAACCCTGCAGCTCTTCACCACTAACAGACCTCACAGACACTGCTGCCTCGATTTGCCCACAGTAAGCAAAGTCCATCCATTTCTGCTTTTTTACATTGCTGTGCTGCCTTATAGCAATTTCAGGCTCTAATCTCAATTTACTGAAGAACCTGATTTGCTGTGTACTGCTTTTACATTCACCTTTCTCTCACCTGATTCAGTCCTTCCACATAAGAAATGTCAAGGCTTATTCATAGTTTCCAGTTGATACAATAGACTGTCCTGCCAGGTTTTGATGTTATCTTATCTTTACACCTTAGGCACCCATCAGCGTTCCAGGTAGATCAATACTGTGCAAGATCTGACATGAAAACCCTACTTTCATTTAGGCATGAATTTCATTGTCCTAAGCATCTCATGATTTGAGGATTTGGCCCAAGCCTATTTTCAGCAAAACATAATCCTGTTTACTTGCTTTTTTTCAACCCTAACCATATCCCCTGAGATATCATTTCCTGAGCAACTCAGTTCAGGTGCACTTCAGGAGCACGTATTCCAAGAACCTCATGAGGCAGGGGCACTGTGTATTTACTCCAAACCACTTTTGTTTTAATTCCCATTGTATCTGCTACAGTTTTAATACATGCTAATAAGGGCAATTACTGAGGACCCTTGCTGCTGTACTGCACTATGCAAACTCAACCTGACTTAATGCACTGGGGCAGAAGGCACAAAGAACCTGCAGCCATCATCATGATGACATTTTACACACAAAGAAACCATATGCTGTGTAATAGGTTGAGGTTTGGCAGACAGTCCTCCAAGCCTTGGAAAAAAGATGATCATTTCTCATGGAGTCTGCTCCACTACTGATCCACCACACCACTCACTGCAAGGTAAACAGCAGCAAGTCTCTACCCAGAAAACAGCACAGATATCATTCACCAGTAAATGATTTGCTATTAAAATACACCAATCCTCAGGAAAAGCAAGTCAAAAACTAGATTAAATTGGAATATTTTAAAGGCAAAATATGTGCAGCAGCCGTTTGTATTCTGAATGCACACATCAAATCCTCTCAGGATCTACCCTTCCTTCAATGTTTTCCATAAAAAAAAAACACTTATGAGGGGCATCACATTCAATTCTCCTGTGCTTAGGAGGGAAGCTGTTTGCCAGTAATGGAAATGATATTACTCAAAACAAAATACTAAGAAAATAAGCACTTATCTTTCAAAGCGAACAGATTTCAATGTGACAATTATTTTTGAAGTCCACAAAAAAGCCAGCTTGAAAATGAACGATGACTATCAATCAGCATCCATTGATAAGAGAACAAATGTGATGAAATTCTGGTCTGACTCACATGAATTATCTTCTAACACCCCCCAACAAGTGTTAAAAAAAATCTCACTTAAAAAAAAAAAAACTCATTCACTGATAAAGCACTCAATTTTAATCAACATTTGTCACATTTCCTTTTTTTTTTTTTAAATTAAAAGTTAACTATCCAAATGTAGGACATCAATACAATAACTAAATCCTGATTTTGAATAATACCTATTTAAGAAAATGCTTTATCTCCAGGAGGTTTTTGCTAAGCAGTTAAAACAGAGTCACAGAGCAAACATCAGAAAAAGTTTGAATGTATCCACAATACTTCCAAACTTTTCAATTGAAAGCAAAAATATTTTACCATGAAAGACGATCTCACAGTAACTAAGATAAAGTATAAAACAGGAGATTTCTATATGAAAAGCCAGGCAAAAATGGCTTTCACATCCAGAAGTGCCAACATGACAAGGAAAGGTATGTGCACTTGGATGTGGAAAGCACACTGCCAGCATGGCAGAAGCTGAAGGCAGATGTGACACCCAGCCCAGGATGACCTCATCTGGGCACAACCAAGGTAACTGGAAAATACAGCACGATTAATACAAAGAGAAGTTAGTTACATCCACAAGATCAAGGATCGTCTACAGAACTTCTGCCAACGTAATACTCAGCTCTCACTGGAAGCCATCAGACTCCATGCCAGAGTTCCATATAGCACAATTCATCGCATCATTTCAAGGCCTTCCATAAATCAACTTCAATACATGTGGGTGTCAGAGTTCTTAAGTTTTTGTTCCCATAGTTACGAATGTACTTTACCACAGAAGAAACAGCAGGTGGCTAAGACACAGAACAAAATCACCGTTCTTTTTACATATGAAGAGCTGGGATGTTTCAAATAAAGGTTTTATTGCCAAATGTTTACAGGCAGTTACAAAGACTGACACAATCAGATCAGCAAAGTACGGAATCCTTCCACACATATATTACTGAGTCAACAGTTCACCAACACACAGCAAAGCAATTCCAGCCTTGTGCTGATGATGCCATGGCAGTGCACAATTCAGTGCTGAGGTAGTTTCCTCCCATTTTTTCTTTATTTGTTTTTAATTAGGAAAACACATTTTCTTTGATTTTGTTGCACTAACCATTTATTCTTTTCTGAGAACAGCAACCCTAAAAAAAATCCCAGTGTCTGCCAGCTTGCCAAATACCCATTCATTTCATGTCCTATATTAGTTCCTCACAGGTAATCATCTTCCCCCTCTGGCACTGTTGGTAAGGCAACAGTATTACCTTTTTTTTTTTAATCATTCTCTACTTGTTCTTAATCTGGAACAGATTTGATTTGCAGCTTCCCTCATCCCCCTCGATGTCTGGGAGCAGGCTGCTAAGGGCACGATGCGGCGTTTCTATCAAAACCAAATCAAAGGTTTTGAACAGCTTGCACACACACTAAAATGTAATCAACATGGCTTGAGTGCTGCAAAACCTATACTTTTACTTGGTGCTATTTTAGTACCAGTTTTAAAGGGCACTGACCACTGAAATACCCAATCTAGAAACTTCTGCTTATGTTCAACTTTGGCTGCATAGAAGTAGGTCACATAGTTTTTCCTGCTTGTTGTGCCTTTCGGCAGAACAAAGCAATGTTTCCTAAAAGCATCCACAGTGTAAGACAAATGCACTGGTTATAAATGCACTGCATCTTCAAAGCCACCAACCCCACTTTGACAAAGCCGACTCCTGGAAAACAAAGATTCAAATTACTGAAACTTTTATTTTTAGATTACATTTTTGCTCAATTCACAGATTCTTTTTTACTTTCGAGTTATTCCTGTGTTATAATAGCACAAAAGTACAATAATAGCACAGTACTCTTATAAACTAACCTTCCATGCTGAAAAGAACAGGGTACGGTCTCAGGAAGCAAACAAACAAAAACATTTTTTAACTCCAAATGTTGAAATAGTGTTATTATACTTGTTCTTGAAGGGAAAATTCTATAAACATCAGATAAAACTTGAAAATTTGCTTGATTATGTTCAGTCCTTGCTATCATTTTCCTGCAGTTTGATGCTTTTTTTTTTTTACTGATTAAAAAAAACCTGCACAAGTTCAGGCTATTCTCATTATTGATTGATTAAACAACATTCTGAGAAGCACTCCTTCCTTAACCGCAGGGCAGCAACTTGGGAAGCTGGACCTCTGCTGCCCTGCACATCGTTTCCAGGTGTTGTGCTGCATAACATTCTGCTACATCCCAGTCGAACATGAAATGCAAGAGTTTAATCAAACACCACTGAACACCTATAAAATCAGAATTATACATTGCTGTATGGTATAAGTGGAATAGCAGAGGCACACAAAGACTACACCTCCTGCCCACAGATCTCAGAAACCTATACGATTCTCTGGTCAGAAGCATCACTACAAAATCTTTCTAGAGCCTGTGTGGCTTACTACTAGCCAGTGACTTTCAGACAGTAGTAAAACCCTGCATTATCCACACTTTCAGTAGAAGAGTGACAGCATTACACTACCCATGCTGTTTCCAGCAGCTTCTCAGAACCCCTGACTGGGCCAGCAGAGGCAGACAGATACTGCAGAGGAAATGCAAAGGATGAAAGCACAGGCTGAAGTGAAACGCTGAGACAGTGGAGAAATACTACGTGAGCAGCTTGCAGGGTTAGAACTCTATCAGCAAAGGAGGTTTTCTGAATACAGAATATAATCTTACTATCATAATTTATACTATATCTTAACCATCAACAGCACAACACTAGAGCTAGATAGGAATACAAAGTACTGATGCTGTGTTTCTGGGGGTTTGAGACTAGCTGGTGCTTCCAGGTAAGAAAATGAACTAGTAACCTAATACACAATCTTTCCATAATTGCTACTGACAGCAAAGCTCACTTTCAACAGTAGCTATGGCGGGTTTACTGATCTGCCCTTTCAAATGTTCAGTATTCCTATGTTTCAGAGTTCAAGAGGTAAAATCTCAGTAGAAAATAGCAATAGAGCACTGAGAGGCTGTCCTGCCTGAGCTGTTTCAGCTTTTTTTCACTACAGTACATTCTGAATAAATGGTACACACAGCTTCTTCTACTGTTTAGTTGTTCTTCTAATTCCAAGATGAGAAGGAATTAAGTACTTTATTGGCAAATTTTCTTCAAAGACCCACAAGTCATCTTGGCCATTCAGGGTTTTCAGTGAATTTGTATTTTTCCAAGAAAATCTGTATCAGTTAGCTTATGTCTAACCAAGGGAGAAAGGCAATAGAGAAAGAAGGAAAAAAACAGGTTCAAAAAGCTCTCAGGGTCTTAGAAAGCTCTAAGAACTGAAGTTGCCAACCACAATGAGCCAGAACAGATGAATTCTCAATCACTTGGTTGAAAAGCACACTTCACAGTGTTACAACCTCAGCAACACACGTATCTATAAGCCTATATGATGCATTTTCATTTCCTGTGGTGTCCTATAAACAAGTTTCCGACATGTTTTCAAGAGTTATGAGTAAGAATCTGGGAGTGAGAGACACAATCATCTGTTCCACCTGGTTTGAGCAAAAGCATTTACACTTTTTGCAGGAGATGAAAATCTACAGCTGCTCGAGTGCCAGCTGCAGGCTGATACAAGGCTCAGGCTATTTTCCACTGGAATGTGAGCTACTTACTTTAAAGACATTAAGAGAAAAAAAACACCTGTGACTTGCTCTTCCTCTGTGCTTCAGACATTCCTTCCAGTTTTATAATTAAAGTCAAATGTGTTATGTCTTGCTGTACAATCACTTTCAATGCAGCATCATTAAATATCTGGCAAACTACAATTAGCCCATATTCAACAACAAAAAATAACCTTTGGGTGTGACCATGCATACGCCTCATCTCCAACCATAGGTGTTTCTAAAATGCACCGAGTTCCCAGGCAAACCTTGACCGCCTTTAGGAATCAGATAGAGGGAAGGAGTTGTGTTTGAAGTATGACACTACCTGTGGGATTCCTAAAGTCCATATTTTATGTTGGAAAAAAAAAAAAAAAAAAGGAAAGTGAAATATTTTTATACACCCAGAAAGAAGTCCCTACCTGAAGTTACAGCCAAGACGAAATGCATAAAAAAGCAACACTTCCACTCTTCATATAAGAATCACTGCTGCTATCCTGGAGGGGTGGCAATGGCGTTTCTAAGTCACAAGAGGCAGATACCCATCACTCAGCTTCAACTACAGACTTGAGGGAGATGGGTAGTCAGGTCTTCATGCTGTCACCTTCCACGTCATATAAGCCACTTAGTTTCTCTGGCAGGTTGTAAAAGAGATTCATGCCAGTACACGTATGACTAAACACTGATTTTCAGACACAGGAAGAAACCCTGCTTCCCATTTACTTTACAAGCACTTCATAATCTAAAACTTCTGAAGACTGCATTAGCCACCTACCTGTATCTGGGAATGCAAATAATTTAAAAATCCATCTAACTTTAAAGTAGAGATTTTTAAGCTCCCGCCTTTAGGCAAATTGCAAAGTATTCAGTTACCAGGCAAATGAACTCTACATACTCTTTTAAAAGCTACATCAACTGAAATTCAAATACACATTAATGAAAACCAAGTCAAACTTTGCTGTGACAGCTGTATTAGCAACTTAAGAATTGTAACACTGATACCCACAAACTTGGAACTGTTTGACTGTCTTCCCATTGGCTTATGCCTTGCTCTTCAAATCTAAAGGAACAGCATAAGTAGTACAAAAAAATAATTTCTTCAGAAGCAACTTCATCTACTGCCACAGTCACACCTTTCCAATACAATCCGAAAGAGGAAGAGGTGTGTACACAGCATTTCTTATCACTTCTGGGATAGGTATCTCTGATTGTAGCGCACAACGGGACCGTATTCACCATCAAAAACAAACTGCAGCCTGAGAAACAGCTCAGGGACATATGCATACCTGAAAGGCCTGATTTCCCACACATTCTATGCTGCTCAAAGCGCACCTTTGAGTATACACAGCACTGAACAGGAAATTAGGTTTTATTCCTCGTTGTGCTGCTAATGTGAAGATAGCTGCCCTTCCCAGCAGCTCTGCTGCTGCTTCCTTCCAGCACACCTCTCTATCTTCCCCAGTGTGGAGCTAAATCTCATCTACTGCTACTGTGGACCTGGTTATTACAGATGCATTCGTTAACGCTTTGAGATAGCTCACAGATTAACAGTAAATGACATCAGATACCTTCATTTCTCCACATAATCCTTTTTCTCCACTTAAAATATAAATGCATCGAGATTTTTGCTTGAATGCAGCCCAACCCAATTTCTTTACTTCCTTTTTATTCTGGTGGTAATGGAATGGAGCATGTTTACAGCTCCCCTCGCTGTGCCTGCCTGCATTACTGCTTTTGACATACTTTTACCCTAGCAGCCTATTATCTGCAAAGCTCCGTATCCTAAGAAGCTAATGTCAGCATTATTTCAGTGCTGTGGAGAATGAGCAAAACAACTAAAACCAAAAAAGGATAACGACTGCCAGAAACATATGAATTGTCCTTATAAGCAACTAAAAGACTTCATAATAAATTGCATCTTCGTCATATGCTCATGATAAGACACAAGATACCAAAGTCAGGAACGGAGCAACAACAGAACAAGTTAATCTTTTCATTTTTCAGAAAAGAGAGCAGACAGAACACACAGCAGATGCAAAATGTATTCAGTAAGCAGTATTTGGAAGCTAAGTCTATTCTGAGCTAATTTTCTTTGCAGCATCAAAATCTGTAATGCATTCCATCACACCTATGACCTGAATTTCTGAACAGTTTTCATGATGTGCTGAAAAAACGCATAGTGAGGTGGCCTCAATTACAAATTAATAATAGAAGACAACATGTTTACACATATAAAAGTAGCTGTGTCACACTCAGCTCAATTTTTTTAAGCAAACTGAAAAAGAGAAATGCAGTGCTTTGTAAAAGCACCTAGAAGGTAAAGTATTCATGCTCTGTTAAACTTTCCAGACACTTGAGGGTGTTTAAAATTATGATGCATGTTAAATATGAGCAGATTTATCATCCACGTGTTCTGAATGTAATGAATGTTTCACAGTCCTGCATGTTCTACTTAAATACAAAACCTGCCCAAATAGTATACACATGTATGCCTCGCATAGGTCTAACAAAAAAGCCCTTAGTCAGTTAAATATTCTGAATTAACAAGTAATACCTAATTTTAAATATATAGCTTTCTTTTATTTATGCTTTTATAACTTCAATTGCCCACAGCAGTGATTAGAGTAACACAGGCATCCCAGAGTGGGAGGAGTATGTGAGTCAAAGGGAACTTTGGATACCCTGCACTGGAAATTCTTGAATAAAAAATTTCATCCCCACTGAAAAAAATATAGGAAATTTCAGCAAAGATAACATCTACAACTACTTGTAACAGAGGGAGGAGGGAGGGACTTTGAGTAAAAAGTCTCAGCACATTCTACTATCACAGAAATAGAAATATATAGTTCAGCAGATCCTACTGGGACAAGGCTGCAAGTTCTAGAGAGAGAGTATGAATGAACACCCAAAATAAGATACCCAAATCCTACCTGAAAATGTAGGGCTTATTTCTTTACCTCCACGCATTACTTCTGCAATGTTTTATTTTAAATTACCCTGAATAATGGCACACAATTAAAGAGGTCACTGAAGGGAAATAACAAATCCTGGGTACTCCACCTTAAATGCTCTTTTTTGCCGTCAGCTCAACTCTTACTGCTCTATTTTTAAACAGGTTTCAAACTGGAGACCTATGAGAGGAGTGGGGAACAGGCCCTCCTGTAGAAATGCCATCAGGAAGGGGCCAATAACCTAAGCTCTAGATTTTTTTTCCTTTTATTTTTTTTTCCCCTACAGCTTGTTTACTGGATTGTTAAACATTCTGGCAGCAAATGGAAGGGGGTGGGGAGGAAGACGAGCTGCCACATTTCTAAAATTAGCATCTTCTGCCTCTGAGAAGCCTGTGGAGATTTAAAAAATTAGGTTTCTCTGCAAGATGCAGACGGACATGGAGTTTAAGCTGAGTTACACAGTTAATATCTTAAGCTCTGTTTTACACCAGAAAATTACTTCACCGTTCTTTCCCCTGTGCTCCTAGCCGTCATTCAGACTATTACCAAAAAAACAGAAAATACATTTTATACAAAGTAATTGTGTTCATTTGCCCCGTCATCATGAAGCAGCTCCAAAACATCTTCTACTGGAGCTTGCCTACAAAGTCACACATCATTCTGTTTTACAGGTCACCCCCACTGTGCTGCCACAAAGGAGCTGCGAGGCACCCAGCACACACCGTGTTCCCCTGCATGCTGGTTGGTCCTCAGGTGCCCACTGTGCCCTGCTCAGAGACAGCATCGTGTCCTTTGCCAGTTTCTAACAGGTAAATATTCCTACCAGGAGCTGCTGCAGTTAATAACTGCTGTAATATACACACACAGAGATATGGCCGTTACAGCATTAATTCTAATTCTGAAGAATTACATAAAGCAATGCTGATTTTAAAGCAGAATTTAAAATGACATTTTGGTATTTGTTATTTATTAATAAAACCCAATCCTCTGTGAATACACAAAAAGTATTACTTACTTATCTCCAGAAGCAGAAATAAAATCTTTACAAATAAAACCAAGCTATACGAAGATTGCTCTTTGCAGGAACTCTTTTAAGTGGCAAGCAACGTTCATATCAATTAAATGGTAAAATGTAGATCACAGCTTTCAAGCAAATTAGAACTGTATTAGCAGTAAATCACTTTCCAGCTCATTTCCCCAAGCAACAGTTCTGAGGGTCTGGCAGTCCTTGTCTGCATACTGTGCAGCACACGGCATGCAGCTCACGCTTGCCTATGGTTCTTCAAGATGCCCCCTGTGGGGGTCAGCACCTGCCCATGGTGCCCATGCCCTGAAGGCTTTATGGATGGAGAAAATGACTCCCATCTTCAGGCCACCAGCAAAGGTCAGTTGCTGCTGTTACCCAAATCTCAAAGTGGTAAGTGACCTGGTAAGGTCACTTCCCTGCAACAGCCAGTCACACAGCACATTTCGGCCTTCCAAAACTTTGCGTTCTATTATCAGCCTTCTGAATTACTCAACCTGCTGAGAACTTTGTCACAAAACAATTCTGTCTGAGCCTTTTGTCTTCATATCTGTTTGGAGGAAGCATACATGTTGAAGGAAATATTTATTTCTTTGTACAGAGATATTCATTTCCTTGTATAAACTCAAGAAGATCTCAGAAGACAAAAGGAACTCTCTCTAAACTTGCTCCCGAGAGTCACTGACAGGGAAAAGTACTGAAAAATATTAATAACTTTGTGCTGCAGCACAACAAACAGACGCTGCCGTGGAGTGTGGCATTTTATCATGTTGAATGACAGAATGAGAACATATTTTTTTCCTCTCCAGACTTTGTGCACAGCCAACTTGTCCTGTAGCTTTGACCGTGCAGCAGCAGCAGCAGCTTTGACAGGAAGAAGCTTAATGTCCACAATTTTGGTTTAAATTTGACTGCACTTAATGGTGCTCATCATGATGCATAACATGCTAGGCAGAGTAACAGTGACCCACTGCTGCAATGGGTTCTCAAAGGACAGTGAGCATCACTTTCAAACAGATCTCTAAAAATTCAGGAAACAAGGAAAACGCAGGATGCTGAGGCTGCTGAAGAACACAGAGGAAGAACATTCCAAGAGTCCTTGCAGTAGCTACAGACTTGGAAAAATAACATGGAATCTGCTTTTGTCCTGATAACTTTGCATTAACCACACTGACCTTCTCTACACCAGAAGCTATATATTAAAATACTATTGTGTTGTAGATCCTTTTCAGAACAAAACAACTTTGTGGGTTTAAAATAAGTAAAAGAACAAGCACAACTAAGCCAGCTGAAGTCCCACTCCTCTACCAGTTCCTGAGCCAAAGAGCTATTCCAATGAAAGAGTGAAGTATGAGGAGAACTAAGCTAGCTAAGTAACTCAGTTTGCCATGTGTAAAACAGAACACAGCAATTTTATACCTTAAAGCATCATTAACGTTCTGAAGCCTGTGAGATGCACTCAACTAGTTTTATACACTGTATTGCAGCTAACTCAAGTCAAATACATACTAGGAATAGTTTTACTCATCTACTTTACATGCAGTACTGCCATGAGCTTTCCTACAGCACCTTGTGGCAGCACAGCTTTCCCTGGCACCTCACACAAACCTAAAACCACCCCACAGGCAAACATATTTTTTGTTCTATGAATGGGAATACGTAGTTTCCCATGGCACTTTTACAGCCTTCGAGTGAGGCTGGCCTTTTGAAGAGGATAAACCCTGTGGGCTGACTACAGCCTGCTTTGCATTCAAAAACTTGACATAAAAGAATATCCTGGTACCAACATGAAGCAGCTGCTCTTGGTCTGAAATGTCATTTTAATTTGAATTTTAATTTGAAATGAAAACAAGAAAATCTAACTTTCTGTAAATTTTCATGTTTGGTGGAGCTTATAGATGGCTTCATTCAAGTATCCCTGGTCATCTCTAGCTTAAATTTTTCACTACAAAACCCTGCTGCATGTTGGATCTACCTTCAGATTTCACTGAAGATGTCAACAAAAACAGCCTTTTCAAGTACATCCTCACTGGAGATAGAAACATCTGCATAATCTCAAGCCTAAACCCAACAGCACAAAGAAGAGTGTTCAGTAGGCATTAGTTCATGTCTCATTACACCCTAAGCACTAGGGTTGTCCTACAGTCATCACAGAGATGCTGTAAGTTTTAACATCACATAGGAATTCAGTGCAAATAAGTCTCCAACATCCATATCTCTACATACCACTGCTGAATTGCACACAGCAGCACTGTTCTCAGCACCCCACATGCCTGCTCTGCCATATCCACCCCAGGGCCCAGTTTTGTTTACCAGGGAGCTGAGCATCCCTAAATGTGACCAAAATCCTTCTCTCTTAAGAGCAGCCTGTGCTCTCAACAACCCAGCAAATTTAGTCTGCCCTCACTATCCACATACCGTGGTTTGTTCCCTCTTGGTAATAAATTATTAACGTCCCCCTATACACATCTGTTACTCAAATCACCAGCTAAATAATATATGAATAAATGAAGAGATTCCTCTTAGGGGAGAGAACTGTGGGGAACTAAACTTTGAATGATGTGCTACAGCAGCACGCATCAAAGCTTTACTATCAGGTTTGACCCCAGATGGGTTTTATTTTTTAAAAAGAGCTAGAACTAAACTTTTATGAACACAAATGGCTAAACAGCAGTTTGCCCAGGAAATTCATGGGGGAAATACAGAGCAAAAATGAAACCTTAAATTAAGTAAACTGGGAGAATCAAAGGCCATCAAAAGATCTTCACTATATTATTATTATTATTATTATTATTATTATTTTAATCATTCTTAACTGTGGCTGAAGTCCATAAAGGAATTGTTAATGTATTTCTGGTGAAAACTGACAATTCCCATTAACAAATACAATGTTCTGGTTAAAATAACTGACGCAATTTGAAAAAATACAAAGCCTGAAAATTAAACAAATGTTGAAAAAACACTGTTGTTCAAGGAAGATTCTGAGTCCACCCTGCTTTACTATAATTCTAAGATTATTCTAAAGACACTGACAGTCCTTGACAGCATTCACCTAGTCAAACCAACCACACAACTATGCCTCGTAAAAGCTTAAACTTTGTCATTCCTAGTAGTGCATTATGAGACATCATGCATTTATAAACACGTGCAAATAATTTAGTTTCTGTTGTGCAGAGATCTTACTGCTGCTTCAGGCAAGAAGAATCTGCATTACAATATATCTGCAGATCTGTATTTCAAAACAATGCATTTGGAAAGTGCCGAAAGTGAACACTACACTGCATTAGTCTGCATCTTTACATAAGACAGCCCTGAGGTATATCCCTGGAACAGTCAATTAAAGCTTGTTAGACTAAAATTTGAATGAATCTGAAATGAACCAAAATTTCCCTAACAGATCAAAGGATGAAGAAAGTTCTTTATGTCATAAAGGGAAGGTAGGGGAAATTACTTCCATTCTTACATGCCTTATATGATTACACTAAAACAAATACTTGTGGATAATACCAACTACATTGATTCCTTGAGTAGTCTCTGGTGCCTCATCAGATATTTATCTGATCATTGGAAAGCACGTTGAATTCTCTACCAGCATTATACAGATAAGCAATTTTCTTTTTTCTTCCATGTAGGTAAGTCAATCCTGGTGGCAGTAGTTTCATTTTTACCCCACTGATGCATTAAGAGCTTCACTGCACTTACAGATCCACTAAGTCAGTCTAAGTCCACTTACTGTACTCATTATCTTCATATTCTGTCCTTTTCTTGAGATGCAGATTGTGTAAGTCTCCTTGATCTACACCAAACAAGTTGAACTGTTACCTTTTAGAAGTTTGTGGCAACAATCAGCACACCACAATTCCAAACTCCTCCAACTGATGCAAACAGTCCTGTAGCAGAACAGGCAGACACACAGAAAGGGCAGCTTTCTTCCACTCAGAAATCTTCCATGACAAAATTTCTACCAGGAAGTCATTTCCTACTGGCAGTTACATGTGTTGTACAAATTTGATAACCTCTTTTATCACAATGAATGGATGTTGCTGTAGAAATCCACGTGACTGTTCCATGAGAGTTGTTTGCTTGGTTTTCTCTTTTTTCCTTTTTAACATTTCGATCATCCACAGTCATTAAAACATGGCAAAACATAATAATGATGTGAGGATACTTCCACTGCAGTATTTCCCATGTACACAGCCATTCTTCTGTCCATTTCCAGCATTCCCATGCCATCATACAACTCACTCAAACCTCCGACTTATAGCTGGATCAGAACTTATTAGTTCCAATCCAAGAGGGAAATCTGCATAGCTTGGGTGTTACGTGAAATCAGTTAACAAGTTTCACTGAGAACTGAACACCAAACTGCACACAGCACAATTAGACGAGTTACCTGGACTCACTGTGGGAAATACAATCAGGGTTTAAGCCAGATAGTAAAGAACCCAGCATAGACTTTCTGAAGATATTTATCAGCAAAATCACTGACACCAAAATTATATTTATAAGCCATCATGGCTATGGTACACAGCACAAAGAATGCAGGCTTTATCCCTATCCTACTTGTCTGTAAGTTGTCTGTGGAATCTAACATCTGGTATTTGAACTGTCAACAAAACAACTCTCACTGCAGGATTAATTTTAAGAATTGCAATAACACTGTGGCAAATGCTAGAAGAGTAGGAAACATTATATAAAGCCCACAGAGAGAAGAAAACATAAGAATAGAACAGTTGCTCTGGAAAAATGTCCCTAAGGTCACTTTTCGTGGACACAGAAAGTACACAGTGCTACAACCTGCAAAACAGTAAGTGCGTGTTCAGCAGAGCTTAGAATAAACTCCAATCTCCTCATTTGATATTTGCTGAGGACTTGGCATTGTACAGCACCTGAATGCCTGCAGGTGCTTTTAATAGTTAGATGTATTCCATGTGTTAGCTGTAATTTACTTGTCAGTCATTTACTTGACTAATTATCTACTTAAAATTGCTCATCACACACAATATCTGAGACGTTATAACCATCATTAAAGATGCAATAGAATTATCTTTAAACAGAAGATACAAGTAACATCATCCTCTATGCAAATATACTTTGGCACAAAGCATGCAATCGAAATATGCACATATAGAGCCACAAAAACACACTGGAGAAAAAATGTATTACTTAAATAGCTGATAGTGGCATAAATGTACTATGTAATCCAGGCAAAGATGAGTGACTACGCAATCAAAACTGATCAGCATAACCTACAAGAGCAAAAGCACTGTATAATCACTGAGAGAACGCAGGTACATCAGAACTCTATGTCAATTAGCAGAAAGTTTTCTATTCCAGATAATGATTATCGACATTATGAAATGGTATGTTAAGTATCATGCACTGCACGGTGGTGTAGTCCCTCTAATTAAAAAGCCAGCGTTCCTTCTATCAGCAAAGTCTGCAAGGTACCCCTCCACGTCTGTAGCTAATGAAAGTGCTTTGTAGGTAAGCAAATTTCACACAATTATGTATTGCTGTATCTTCAACATTACTATTTCCCTGAAGCAGTTCATATTTCATTTCCAGTAAGTGGAATGGATTTTCATTTACTTAAGTCTTCCTATTCATCAGGATACTATGGCCATAATTAATAAAACATGCCTACTTAGAGATAAAAGAGCTTTTGAATGACAGTGTGATGATAAGATTTTAACAAAATATTATCCTCTTAACAGTCACTGGCAGCTAAATTAATAACTCTGGACAAGTCAGAAGCAGAGGAAGAGTAATCAGATGTTATAAGAGTACAACTAAAAAATAACCATGCCCAAAAGCACGAGTATAATTTATCCTCTAGCTAAAATAATCAGAGTATACAGTAAAAAGAATAAATCCACCTACTGTGCTTCTGTGATGTGCTTCCTAAATCCATTGTCTTCGAGAGATAATATTTCTTTTTTCCCAATTGCCTCTAGTAGAATGCAAAAATACTCAGGATTTTCCCTCCGTCATGCTCCCTCTTCTGCAAGTCTCTCTGTGTGAGAAGGCAGTTTAAATTTCATCCCATTTGTTAGCTCAGCCACTGAGGAATCACTGTCACTTTTCGGATGCTACAAGCTACTTTGCTGTAGATAACACCCGAGGAAATGTGGGAGAGAGAATAAGATTTTATCTAAACTGTTTTTTTACTGGAACAATTAACTCTTCATTGGCTGATATCTCCTTCCCTCAGCTGACACAGAAGTGTCAGCTCCTCCTTGGCAACTGGAAATTCTTTATGACAGCTGTTTAATGCTCATGCTCCTTCTTTTTAAGATTTTCTCTGCTTTTCTCTTCCGCTGCTTATCAAGAGACTGCAGTCAGACACCACCACAGCCATGACTGCTTACAGCCATTAGGTGTCCCTTTTCAATTAATCTGAAGTGACTATGGATCACAAGTTCCACAAACTTTGCAACTCTACTCTGATTCTTAGTCACTAAAAGCTAAAAATTCAAGAGATCTATTGGAGAGATTTATTCTCCACAAACCCATGTTTGCTTACTCTTCAGGTAACATTTATAAAGCCTCTAATCCCAACAGCAAAAATAATTCAATGAAGTTATCTGCAACAAAAACAAATCAACTGTCTCCAGAAAAAAAAAGAAAGAAAGCTGATGCACTTGTCTACCGCCTTTAACCTCAAATTTTTGAACAATGAGAACTACTTCTGTTCCTTTGCTGTGAATTTACACTCATGTAAGAATGGAAGATTTTGCTCTTCCTTTCTTAGTCACCCAGGATAGCACTCCCAAGAATTGCAAGAACAAAAACACAAACATATTTGTTAGCAGAACCTCTCATCATTAAAGGTAACATTCATGTTCTTCAGCAGCAGCAGCAGCACCAGTTCCTCAGAAAGCTGCTGTTCTCAAGAAGATATCTTTTGCTATATCAGCTTGACATTACTGATCCTTAAGCATTCAAAGAAATATGGCTCCCCACTGCTGCAAGTAAGATTCAGCTCACTAGCTAATGCAGTTAAAGAATCCTGGCAGCAACCAAAGCAGTTCCTCACAGTTGCCTACAGAAAATTACTATGAGCTGCTTCAGAAGAAAATCAGCCAGAAAGTTTTCTTTCTCCCAAGAATCAAAGTTTTTAACTCCAGATCTGATCTGCAGATAAGATGCTGATATGAACAAAGATAAAATTCCTGGTTTTAAATGTAGGACATTTAAAGATTTGAAGATGTAAGCAATATCTAAGGCCAGACAGGTTTCACATTACCAGAAAGATAGGCATGGCTTGGATTTTAAAAAGCCGATTACCCAACTCTAAACGCAAATCAAAGCCAGGCAATAGACCGTGTTTTTAGACACAGTATCTAATACTGGTTTGGGTATATCTGCATTCAGTGACTTTTAGAGAGATTAAATTTACCTCAGCTACCAGCAGATACAAATTATTCACTTGCAAGAAAATGTAGGAGGGAGAGATTTCATTTACAGTGTTTACAAGAACAGCATCCTTTTGTGAGCTGCCTTGTTTGACAGATTTAATGGTCATATCTTAAGAACTTCCCACAGATAATACCAATGTAGAGGAACTTTGTTAAGGAACATTGCATATTTCCCCAATCTTCAACAAAAACACAAGCTAAGATTTCATCCAAATAAATGAAAGAATACATTTTTCCCTCATAGCATTATAAAGATTTTGTTTTTGATCGTTCCAGCACAGCTTTGCTCAATCCAGAACTCAGCTTGCTCCCTCTAAACATACTGCACATATTCTAACCATCTATTTTTTTTTTTTTATATTTCATGAGTCTCTAAGAATCAAACTATAATGAAGCATAACAACCCTACTACCATATACTCACATCCACTAAAAAGTTTTATTCTGCTAGGAAGCTGTTCCCTAGGCCATAACCATATGGGATGTTCCCCATCCCATAACCAGGGATGCTCACTTCGCTCACTGAGTTAGCCCTTTATAGCTTGCAAGTCTTTTGCAGTATCATAAGCAGATAAGTGTAAATCTTGGAATAAACCGTACGCATGCAAGCATAAGCAACTTCCTATTCAGGTAAACCATGTAACTCTTTCTTTACCTGCTAGTAGATAAGAAATTTGTGGAATCTGAAGTGCTGCAAAGCAAGGTAGGATTGGTTTCTTGTTTGGACAGCCACTTTTGCATTCTTCCTACTTACCAGTCACTAGTTTCACCATTGGAAACCTCACTTTACTAAACACAAAGAATTCACAACTATTACTTTCAATTTTACAACTTAAATATAAAAGTTGAATCAACTTCTTCAGAAATAGAAGATTGTGGATATTTTACACCAAATCTGCAAGTTCCCAATCTTTGCTACTGCTGTTACTGAAGTATCAAGTTTCATGGGCGCAAAGGAAAAATTGATTTCTTTTTCTTCCTTCTGTGATCAGGAATCAAACAGATGTAGATATACTCATTAAAACTCCTGCTAAGGTGGTATACAATAACCACTGTATAATCAGAATGAAAGTTCTAAACAACAGCAGGCAAATAGTCTTACACAACAAATATACAGAATCTGTGTACATACAGGCACACATACACACACACACAGCATTCTTCTCTGATTTCTTTTTCACAACAATGCTACTCATGCACAGTAGAAGAACCACTTTTATGCATTACTGCCATTGTACTGTTAGTTAATAACTGAGTAGCATCCATGAAAATGGCATATATATCCTTTCCAAAGTCTTTTTTTCCCTCTTTTAGACAGGTTTAGTGCTCAAGATGCCAGCTTAGCAGGTGTATTTCAATCCAGAAGATGGCAATAATGATACACAGACTGCCCTACCAGCAGCACTCTCCTTGTAGGTTCTGATGTGTGTGTCTAAACAGTCCCATTTACTCTCTTGAACTTCCCATTTTTTCTACAGGCTTACAAAATGTTTACATGCAATAAGTAATATTTAAGAGGGAGAGAGGAAGTGATAAAATCACTGAAGATGGAGATTTTGGACAGGTAACTTGATAACATTCAGGTGATCTACTTTTATAACCCACGTTCAACCATAAAGCCCTTTCTTAGCACTAACATTTATATAAACATTTAACATGCTTGTGGCTTTGCCTCAACAAACAATTCCACTTTTTCAACAAGTGACATATAAATAAATCTATTAACAGCTCAGCAGTAGCTTGGATTAGACAACACTGTACTCTGCTAGCAAATTGTTCAGGTTCACATTCTAAGCCTAGGGTAAAGAGGCATTTAGTGACACTCCTAGTGCAAAAGTAGCTCTCCACCTTTTACTACAGTTGAATGACTTCAGCAATGCTCAGCACAGAGAGGTAAGGCCAAGCTGCAATATTCCTACTGGCAACTGAGAGCAAGCAAGAAACCAGACCTCTGCTTTATGTACCTTTATGGCTCCTGTTGCTATTTCTTCTGGTTTCACTTACCTGCACAAAGCTCACAAAGTAAGGCTGTTACCAGGTCAAAGGATGTCTGAATTGGAGACAGCAAACTGAAGCAAGCTCCATTGCAGGTGTCAAATTCAACAGTATTTAGACTCCTGCTGCCAACAAATTTCAGTGGGAATATCTGTGCCTAAATGGAAGATAAGACACTAACCACCTTTCTGCATCTTAACACAGAGATTCTGAGAACTACATTGCAATACTCTAGTAATGCAGGCAAGCAAAAACTCCAGTCAAACAAAAACAGGAAAGAAATTCATCTAGAAAGCTTGATAGATTCACCAATGATTCAATCAATAACTGCTTAGGATGCTAAGGCTTAAAAAGCTCATTTGATTCAGCTAATATTCTTATGGAAATAAATATCTATTTCTCAAAGACAACGGAAAGGAGTATATGAAATGCACCTGCTGAAAGATGAAGCAACAATATTTAGTGGTCAAAATGAAATGCAAAGACTGCATGCTGAGCCAAAAGTCTTCCTGGTACCTTCCGTCATGCATGATTAGCAGAACTGTCCTGCATCAGCTGCAGTAGTGGATGGATGGATAAAAGGAAGACCACCGCTGCCCTCTAGCGTTACAGTCAAATATGACCTGAAATGCCAAATGCCTGAGGAACAGAAGTTACTACCATCAGTACGAGATGCTTTCTCAGCTACACGGTACATTACATAAATGCCACAATCCCTTAAAGTTCTGTCACCACTTGCTGGTACATAAAACAGCTCAAAGAATGAATTTCTTCAAAGGCTTTTCTTTTCAAGAATTAAAGATTACTATATGAGCATGGTCAACAGAAGATTTGTCCTTCTTCACACATTGAAAACTGATTTTGTTTTGCTATTTCCATTCCATCAGTCCTCAGATCACTTCAGACCAACACCTCAGGAGAATATACATCGGTTTATGATCTCATCTGCCTGCTCTGGCTAGAGATTACCTTTCACGTTCTAAAGGAGCACTGGGAAGCACTAAAAGCCTAACCTCAGAGCACTTCTAGGCTGATGAGTAAGGATTCAACTCACACAGGATAACTGCAGAAAGCAACCTGCCTGTGGTGCAGGAGTAGCAGATCCCATTTACAATTAAAATGATATGAATGACAGAGGAGGAAGTGAAGTTGCCAAAAACAGTCAAACAATAAGTTAGTGGCAGAATCAGAACTACCCTTAGATATCCTCACTCATGTCTTTGTTCCAGCTGTCAATAGACCCATGATCACTTCAAATCAGTCAGCTGACACTGCACCAAAGGAGACAATAGTGAATTCTGCAAGCCTCACTTGTTCATTTATGCCTCTGCAGCACAAAGCAGAGTAAATGGCAGCTTGCAGTGAGCATTACACTATAGTCTCCATTCAAGAAGGAAAAAAAAGAGTATTGAAAATCATTATTTAAGCTGAGAAAACACTAATTCTTGGTGTTAGAATTTTCTAGTCTCCACAGCTTATACCAAATCAAGGAGGAGATTGCCACATTTAAATTGGATCACTTGAAATAAACAGCATGTCTTTCCAGATGTTACTTAAACTGCATCAACAGAAAAGGAAAAATTTTTGTGGTCACTAACACAAGCAAAACTAGTAGAAAAATAGCATCAGTTCATATTTCATTTTCAACTGATGGGCAATATCACAGTAATATATCTTTAATCAGAGCTACTTTCAAGCAGCTGATGCCAATTAATATAATCTCACTTTTGTCTGCTCAACTAAATTGATATGCTAGAGGTTTCTGTGGCAGAAGCACTGATCACAGACACACAGCATGTTAGAGCCACACGCTGAAGGCCATCCTAAGTACATCTCCAGGCTAATCTGATACACCGTATACCTAAGCAAACAGGATTTTGCGTGCCTGTGCACAGCACTCTTTCATCAGTTTAGAAGGAAAAATTGAGTCTAGACATGCAAGAACATATTTTAAAAATAGGGGATTACTGAATTTTCCATGTATCTCCTTGATTTTGGAATTTCCCAATGCCGCTATAATCTTGAATCACTGTTATAAAGCAAAATTACATGCAAGTTAAATGTATTCCACTCAGATTTACTTTTTACACAGCAATCTTATTCCTCATCTATACACACCTACACAGAGAAGGAGAATTCTGATTCTAAAAGAAATAATAAATTTTGAAAACTTCTTGTATCAACTGATAAGACAAATCAGAAAACTACAGATGAATGTCAAGAGTTCCAAGCCATCTGAGATTATAAGTAGTGTTCAGAAGTAGACTGTAGGTAGCTGTGATACTGTGGGACCAAGTTATCAAATGAGGAACCTTTACTTAACTGCATAGATTCATACCAAGTAGGGATCTAACTCTCTAGCCCAGCGTTGCCCAAATTTTCTTGGGGATACACTCACTCAAATTAGAAAGCTGAAGGTGCCAACATTTGAAAGCATAAGCTTGATAAAGCTGAAATGTCATTTTTGAAAGCACAGGCTACTCAACCAAGACAACTAACAGCTGAAAAGTAGTAATATCACTTCTGTAGTGTTTTTTTAGAATTTATGGTAATACCGAGGTGAAATAAGATGAAAGTTGTCACTGCAATACATGGCATTTAAACTGAGTCATATAAAGGGTTAATTGGAGAGATAAGAACAAACTCAAGTGGGTGTTCTGAACAAGTCTGCTATGGGATTCCTGAGCAGGAGACCAGCTTTTGTTTGGGTTCAGACCCACTTGCACAGGAATGCTGGAAGGGCTACACAGGCACAATAAAGACTTTCTCTCCCTCCAGCTATTTCTGCCATCTCTATGCACTTCGTCCTACATACGCACTCTGACAGAGCTTTATGTACAGAATTATATAAAGGACAGTTCTTGTTCAAGGGGCACTACATTTATTCTTAATACAGCAACAAATATATTCAACTCCATTAATGCTAGCAAAAATTATAGATATCAGTTTGAACAGTGAGCCAGCAGAAATCAATCTTGCAATTGCTGGAAATTTGGCCAGAATTATGAAAACAGTTCCTGTGAGCACCCAGCTAAAAAAAAAAAGTGTTGTCTGCTTCATGACTGTTGGCAGTAGAAGGAAATATTTCAAGAAAATAAGTCCTGTGTTGAATACATTAACTTCTAATTAGAGTCTTGGGCTAAATCAACTGTCTTTCAATGCAACAAGCTCTCTTCTTCTTCAGATCCATCCTGTAGCACAAATTCATCTGCCACAGACATCAGTTACACAATTCCCTTCCTCCTACTCAATTTCCAATCAACACCTGATGTGCAGAATCACATCTGTAATCTCCAGAGCTTCCTAAGATAAGAACTCATTTTCCTCTGAGCAAACTGTCAACGCTCAAAAAAGACCAACAGCCAACAATAGTTATTCTTTGAGCTCTGCATCTTAGATTCGTTTGGACAGATTCATGGCACAGAGCCACAACCTGAGGCAGTATAAATCCCTCCTCCCCAAATCAACTTCAAGAAGGATTTTCCAGAAGCACTTGAATCAAGGAACAAAAGCTGCAATCAGTTCTGACAGTCTAGTCCTATGATGCTAATTCACATTTTAAAAATATCTAGCCCAAAATGTTCTGCTGTGAGAAAGAGCTTGGGTTCTCCTTGTTCTTCCTACAGCCTTCATAACTGCATTCTACCACAATTCCTCCTTGTTTTCCCAGAATTCAGAGATCCCTCTGGAATTCATCTGTTAAAAATTAGAGTAAAATATTTAGGGGCACCTGGTGCTGCTGAATAAAGGAATCTGGTTGAAAGCCAAAAATAGCTAATAATCAACTCTACTGGTGTCATTCACAGAAAATAATACTGCTACATCCTATATGCAGTTACAGTGCTGCCATCATTTACAAGAAAAGTTACTTTGATAAGATAAATATTTTTCCCCCTCACAAAAGTTTCAGCATATCTTACTGCCCTTTAAAAGAAACACAGCACTCAGATACACATATTTGCTCTAGCAAAGCTGCACAGGCTATGTTCTCAAGCTCTTGTAAGTTCCTTTCCTCTACAGTCTGTAAAGGCACCAACATTACAATACTCTGGTAAAACCCCATCATCTGTGGTTTCAAAAGCAGATGGGCACATACATCCAAAGATGATTACTGATCTTTGAAAACATTAGCCTTCATATATTCAACAAACCAGCATTTCAAACAATCCCTACCATAAGGGATCAGCTGAAGTTCCAAAGGTATCACATGCACATTTCTATAAAATGCCTATCCCACTTAAGTCACAAGTCTAACAGTGATTCAGAGCCACTTTGTTACTGACACAAGCCCACACTCTTTGAAGATCTGGTAAATAAGAGGACAACTCTCCTTCAAATCTACCTGTGAATTTTGCCACATCCCAGCTTATTGCTACATTATTATTATTTGCAGCCACAGAAGACAATGCCTCAAGATTCTAATCAG
The DNA here is from genome assembly GCA_035772895.1 of Perdix hodgsoniae. Lineage (NCBI taxonomy): Eukaryota > Metazoa > Chordata > Aves > Galliformes > Phasianidae > Perdix > Perdix hodgsoniae. The sequence goes on along the minus strand of JAPSGF010000049.1, from coordinate 3,505,094 downwards.
CACAGTAGGTGGAGGTATTATTTATATCTTACGTTAACTCTGGAATGGAAGTGCTTGAATAGGTGGGAAAACTGACATCTCAAAAACACTCTGATCATTTATTCAAGTACAAATGTCACCATTTACATGAAGATACAAGCCTGCCTAGCATATCTTGGAAAATGCTGATAACAGTCAATCTGTTTGTTGTCATGCAGTAACAGGTTTCATAACATAACTCATAGCGCAGCAGGTACTTCCTAGCCTTGTGCATACCACCAACTCCTGGACATTACAGGAACAGGTCAAACTTAGGCCAGAGCACTGGCATCTTGTTTTTCTACACTTCAGTTAAGTTTTCTTCATCATGTGAACTATACAACAAAATTTAGAAATTCATCCCCCTAGATTACAAGAATAATTCCCTCAAACAAATTTATGGAAACTTAGTATTTCAATGTGAAATCTCAATACCATAAAAGAAATTGGGAGTAAACTTTTTCAAATACCAAACTATTAGGTGGGAGAACCTTTCACTTACCTACTGTGATGATGTTTGCAGAGAGGAAATGAAAACAGCTTTCATTATGGAGCATGAGTTCTTCTCTTTGTGTTAGATCTTCTGCTACAGATTTTGGAGAAGGCAGAGCCATCTCTAGCTTTCAGAGCAGTTTAGCAACACTGCTTGCTCTTTCAGTTGAGTAATAAAAATCCACAAAAAAAATAAAAAATTCAGAGGATGTTGTTGGCTTCTACAAGAAGTCACAGCACGTGCCTTCTTTGGAATTCCATTTTCAGGAGATTGTCCTGGTTTAATTCTGCAGGCACGTATTCCACATCTTGAAGAGTAAAAAATACGGTGTCAGTGCGGACAGGGAATTACAACTGAGCTCAGCCCTGGTAGAATGGATGTGATGGTCCTTCCCAGCATCACACGAGTTCAGCAGTCAATCTTTCCAGGATCTCTAGCATGCCACAAACCTGGAGAAGACAAGATTTTTTTAATAATGGAATTTGCTATAACTGTTCATTATACAAGATTTATTGCAGCAACGTAGTTGGATTACGTATAGTGGACCAACTTCAGCAGCTGTTTATCACCAGATAGCTCCTTGCATAAGAGAAGGTGCTGACACCTCTTTCCCTCACCCTGGTATTTTCTATAATCATAGAAAATTATGCTGATGCAGTACCTTCTCCAGAAATCAAACTACTCTGGGTTTTATTATGCATACATATATATTTACATAAGTATACACACAATTTATACATACTAAGACATTTTTCAGAATTATTTAACGTATCAATGAAGTCCCCAAAGAGCAGCTTTGATTGCTGGCTATTCACTCAGTTCTGGCTTTTGCCCTTTACAGCTCTCTTCTCTTACATGCTGTCAAATGCCTACATACTTGTACCTCTTCAGATGTTGCCTAGCATTGTCCTTGCCTCCTCCCACCTCTCTCTTGCTCACTGGTTACAAAAGACTCACCTTTTCAAAATTTTCAGACAGGTAACTTCCTCCAAGAAAGGAGGTCAAGGGCTCTCTCCAAAAACAGCAATCACACAAGGCAAAAACCTGGGATCCTTCCTTATGCTGTTAACTGTGTGAATCTATGAGTGTCTTCTTCAGTGTGTAATTACAAGCTGAGCTCTGAAACATTGCCCAAACATGTTTTGTTGTGAAAGCACAGATCCAGTTTGGCATTATTTTAGAAGAGACAGGGCAATGAGGCATCATTATTAACTTAAAGTGTGTAGAAATCGGTGGAGGGGGAGCTTTGTAGAAAAAGAGGGTCAGAGATGTCTCTGTCAGTTTGAAGTACCTCTCCTTTTGTCTTTGGTCCCTCATTCAGCATCACTGGGAAGTCATTTCCTCTCTATGATCATCTTTGCACCATGTCCCACCTTCTCCATTGTCATGTCAGAAAGTTCTCTTTCAGAGGTAGCGTGGCAGTCAGTGAAGTGAGATCCATACACTGAGCCAAATGCAGAGTAACTTCATATACAGAACAATAATGATTAACAGTGCTAACACTGAAAATCCATCATTATTAAAATCACTTATTTCCACATTTAAATGGGAAGTATCTTGAAGAGTACCCTGTAGTTCTGAAATAATGTTGGGCATATCAGCAGGTGAAATTTGTTTGGTAAAGAATGTTAGTTACAATCACAGCTGGAAACCAAAACACCACTCTTGTAGTGTTGATCCTACATTAAGCAGAAGCCTGTCCTACCCCCCGAGGGCCCCCCAGACCTGAATTATTCCAGGATCTGAAAGTAATTTATTACTTGAAGTAGAAATGGCATATGACACATCATAAGAGTTAATGATCCCATAACCACAGGCCCTTATGGAGATTAAAATTCAGGAGAAGTATTTTTTGTTAATGGCTTCTGTAGAAACATCAAATATCCCAAAGCTAATAAGTTATCATACTCCTTCAATGGCACCATCTTATCTAGCACTGATGTCATTAAAGCACACAAACATTATAACAATACAGCAGCTGTTCTCTGATAGTAAGCAAAGTTTAAGACTAAAACTTCACATTATTACACTTGTGGCTGCTATTCACATACATTATTTATACTTCGCACCTATGTACATTTTTGCTGAAGACAGAAAATATGCCGAGACAGAGCACAGACAAGGAAAGTTCTTAACACACAATCCTGCCCTGTCTACTCCTACAGTTTCTCCTTGTACTCAGCTTTTGTTTTGGAAGGTAACAGATCTTTCTTTCCTCACTTACCCATCCCACTCAATAAGTACCTTCAGAATTTCCTGAGCTTACCAAAACACGCAAGAAAGGTAGATTCATTACAGGGAAGAAGTTTAATAGCTAAAGTAAGATGGATAAATGCAGACAAATATTCTGTCCATTTTCTTTCTTTCCACCTGCTCTTGGATTTACAGTGAGTTAGAAAAGTCCTAAGACTTAAGTCTTTTGAACTTTAGGACAAAAGCAAAACCAGAAATTAGAAGGTAACTCAAGAGTTAAATCAGCAGGGGTCACATCAAGTATCCACAGAAAAAAAAGTAAAGAGCACTCACCTGCACTTCTGAAGTTACTCCACTGCATACACAGAGCAAGTACTTCTACAGGAGACAGACACTTCCTCACAGCAAGTATCTGCTTTGGCAACTTGGGCACATTTTCCTCCTAACTACTATTTTATATCCACCAGGCATCCTGGTACATCTGCATTACATGTCTAAACTTAAGATTAACCAAGGAAGCCACAGCAGGACACATGAAACTGTTTTAACACTCAGACTATCTATCCACTTCCTTTTCAGAAAGTTGAGCTTCTTGGTGGTTACACAGCCAGGCCCTTTCACCTCTTTCCTTCAGGGTTTATTTCAGAGGTCCTTCCTTTGTAGGAAGTTCAATCACTGTGACTCACTATATACCAAAAAACATCCATGAGAGTGAGGAAGACTTAACAGGAACAGATATTTCTGCTGGTATATACTGGCATCATTTCAGTGAAAGCAATCAAGCTACAATACATTATACGAGGATGTGGCTCACTGAATATTTTGATGCCGAGTCATGTCAAATTAATATTCTTTACTCTCTTCTGATCTGAAAGTGAAACTACCATGAGTGACCTGATCATAAAATGCTTTTTCTGCAAAAGATGCTCATTCTCCACTCTTTTACACCCTTTAGAGCTTCTCCACATCCTCAGAAATTCACCACTACCACCACTTCAGAATACCTGGTTTGATTTTGGTTTTGTGTTTGAGTTCTGATTTTTTTTTTCCCCCTCTAAAGAAAAAACCAAACCCAGCCCCAAAATAGCAAGCTGAATGTCCCCCATAAGTCCAAGGCAGCCAACAGAAAAGCACATAATTCATCCTTAAACAAATACAACAGGAAGCAAATTGGCGTCTCAAATCAAGAGTCAGTGGATGGACTCCATAGGAAGGTAAATGAAAAACTCAGTTGGCTTCGCCAGAAAATTTCTTGTGACAATTACATGATGAAAAATTCTGGCTACTGAGAATACTTCATCTCTGTTATGCCAGAAAACAGTCTGGTCTCCAAGATCAGCACAGTTCATTGACAAAAGTCACAAAACACACAAAGGAGAGCCACACTGTATCTGGGGAGACTACATGAAGACCAACTTATAGCTCAGTTTGAGAACCCTTCTCTAAGCATTGTGTCAGATTCCTTATTACCTTAAACAACAGAAAGTCTGTTCTGTTACAGGACAGATATCACTCTGGGACAGAGAACACCCTGCGTACAACATGATCAATCCTTTAGCCAGTTTTATATCAAAGTAGTATTTAAAGTTTAATCCCAAAAGACATACTTTTGTGCTCAGAAAAGTATCTCACCTTTTTCAGAATTCAAAAGAGCTCTAATATCTTCCCAGAACAAATTCACCAATACTGAAGATGAAACAGAAAAACTAAACCATCACTTCAAACTCAATAGTTTGATCAGGAAGCAGATCAAAAGATCTCACAACCTTATCAAATGGGGGTAAAATATAAAACATTAAAATCTGAGACTTAGAGCTCGCTTTTAAACTCTACTGCAGTTCCACTATGACATGCTGTGCATTTTAAAGAATGTAACTTCATTCACTGAGCAATTCCATATGCGATAACTTGCACGCCCAGGCAAGTTCCTTCACATCCAAAGCAACTGCAAAAGGAAAGAAGTCTGTTTCAGTATTATGGAACGAGGGGGTAAGCCCACACCTTAGGGTGTGATACAGCATTCTTTTTCGCAAGGGACAGAGAAAGCACAGAACAGATCAAACTGGCATGAGATACAAACCCCTCTGGCAAAAAATAAAGCAGTTTAAAATACAAGAGGGAGCAGAGAAAAGGCAACCTAGAAAAAGGGAAACGGCAATATTTTCCTGCCATCTTGATGAACTCACCTTATACCCAAAACACAGTCATTCCACTTAAAAGGAGCACTTAACATTTGTCAGCTTTTTTTTTTCCCCTCTCCTTGAATTACAGGAGCACACGCAGAAGAGCCCTGCATTTTTACCGAATGATGTAACTGGATATTCCTTGTAAGGAAGACCTGTAAGGAGACCTATTCTTAAAGCCCAAAAATATTTATTTCAGGTTTATACTGACTATGTCATATGATTACTGCATTTACTTTATAAAGCTGAACTTAAAATTGCAACAGTTTCTCTAAGCTATGTAAAGGATAGACTTATTTGTGATCTTTCCTATTTATTTAGAGCTGCCATTAAAAAACAAAAAACAACAACAACAAAAAAAACTATTTCACAATCTTTACTTGCTGCTAGTCAGTTCCCAAACCTACCTGAAATGACAAAGGAAACAGCAGAAGGCAGCCCACCATGTGCTAAGGAACAATTTGCATCTGTTATCAGTATGGAAAAGCTGATTTTTTTGTTAGAAAACAAAAGGGAACTCAATGTTAATAATCTATATATCATCCAATAGCTTGGCTCAGAAGTACTTGACTCAGAAAGTTTCACACTGCATATCACAAAGAACAACAACAACACAAAAACAAAACAAACAAAAAAAAACACCAAAAAAAAAACAAAAACAAGAGAGGAATAGGGGGAGAGAGAGATTCCTGTTAGGAGACAGCCAGGAAGCTATTGCTGGGAAGAACAAGCTTTTGTTGCACATGGGAATTTGTGAGTCATATTAAAAGAGGAGAAACAGATTATGGGCTCTGATGCCATTTATGTTCAAGAGATTTATAATACTGATAACAGTAATGCTCCTAATTATGTTAGCAGTCTTGGTAACTCTATAGAACCCTACAATTTTTTACTTTTGCAACCTCATCTAAAGAGAAAGGAGTTTTTTTTTAAAGAGCAGCATACAACTTTTACTTGAGTTGCTTTAGGTCTGTACACCGCTTTACTGCTGTACTAATCAATCACTTGGATATTAAGGAATAACTTGTGCTGGAGGAGGTGAAGAGAAGGCAGCAATACCTGATCTGTATTTAGGCACCTTGCATGACAAATTGGGTCAGCACTGAATTCTCAGGACTGACAATTCAAAATTCATTTCCAATGACTACTCCTAGAATAATGCTGATAAAAGACCACCCTGCATGCACTTTCCTAATGCCACTGCCCATAAAGATCATCTTTCATCCTTCTCTATCTAAAGCCACCAGCACCAAATCCACTAAGAGTTTTCCAAGTGGACATTACACAAACAGTAAATTTTACCTTTATGAAAGACTTATTCCAAGCCAATTGAGTTTATGCAAGCCTTCCTGGCCATTTCAGCCATCAGACACCTATCTTATGCTTTTCTTGAAAGCTCTGGCATGGCCTCACTCAGCCAACTCCTTTTATGCAGCCCTGTCTGATCACATCTTCGACCCACCAAATTAAACAGAGAATATATTTTACTCCGTTCTCATACCAACCCCACTAAACAACATCAGCACATACCACATTTCCAGAATTCTCTGCCCTTCACTTTCTTGCAGACTCTTCAGCTTCACCTTCTAAGCACCTCAATCATATGCTTCACCGTAGCTTCCACTGTTTGCCCAAACTCCATTCCTTGCTCATTTGTTTAAAATAAGCAAATAATGGATTCCATGCTGTTAGCCAAAGACAGAGAAAAATTGCAGAAAATTCATTCCAGTGTCTACATGCACTGTCATTCTACACTTGATTTTCCTATTGCAAGAGAACACTAGGAAATTTTGGAAGCAGCTTGTGGAACGTGTGTGTAAGGGGTGGGGGCTGAAGGAGAGAAGTGGAGAGACAGGAGCTTCTTTTCAGTTCCTTTATAGTGACTAGTCCTGCAAGGAGGAGACATCCACTTAACATTAGATTTAATATAAAAAGTAGTATTGCAGGTTTCTGCATAAGGGCCCTTGGCAAACACTACCTGGAAGTGATGGGAACTGCATGCTTTCTGCAGCACTTACAATCTCTCCCACGAATATTAACATATAAAGCTCCTTCAACTTCCCACCTGATTTCCCTCTTAATTTCTGAAGCAGTCCAGAGCTCCACAACAGCTACGCAGATATAAGAAGATTCTCCAGGAGCCATTCCTTAATTAAATGGAAACAAGAGAGGCTGTGACAAAGAATAAAAATGCAGGGCCAGATCAGAAACATGTATACAAAATCAATCTCTAAAGTTGCATGCTGCATTTCTGCCTCAAAGAGAGCTGTGGACTCAGCTAACATTTCAAGTCTGTGGACAAGTAGGCTGCCCTTCTAAAATGAATTCAACAGTTATTTCAACAACTTAACTCTTTCTGGCTTGAAATCCAACCTTGGATGGACCAAATTGTAAGTTCTTACAAATCACACCCAAAAACCTAAAGGCTAGTTTCAGTTAGTTACTGGCTTAGTAAGACAACTGACATAACTCTTCTTGTTAACAGAGCCCTATGCAATTTACTAAAAATCTACATTATCATGGCCATTTTGCAGCTGGGGAAGTTATTCATGACAGGAAGCCTGAAGCATCATCTTCCCATCCAGAACTCTATCCATCACCCCATCCTTTCTATTTTCTCATCTCTCAGGTTAAAATTTCAACATTTTGGTTTAATTCGTATTTGGAAAAATGGAAATAAAATTCAAGTGTGGGCTTCAGCTAACACTGCTCCTTTGTGAGCTATTATGCCTCACACAGCACAGCATAAATGAATACTCTAAAAAAATACCGAAGCATTAGCTCTGCTTGATTGGAGGACTACAAGAATTTGTCAATAATGTAGACACATGCAGTCTGCCAGATGGCAGCATACAGAAGGTAACAGGGAAGGAAGTCAGAACTTCGCCTAAGCACGCGTAAAGATTTGTCACAGCCTGCAGTTTTACAAGTACCCAGCCAAAGTCTTTACTGTATACTTAGGTGTGCTGAAGGCAAGTGCTCCACCCCCAGCAGAACAGATTACACAATGAATAAAAAAGTATGGAAATTCCCTACAGATTTAAAGTCTGGGTTCTAAGCAGTAAGGTGGACTTTGAATCAGATCCTTTCAAAGGGAGGATTCTCCACTTCTGCAAATAGATTTTATGTCTACTTTAGCTACGGAAAGAACTAATTGTTCTCATCTATAAAGTACTATAACTAGCTTCCAGACTTCAGTTGTTTCCTTTAAAAACAAGAGGGAAGGACAAAATTAGAATTTAGGCTATTTTATTTTTTATATTATTATATGACTTGATAAGAATACTGCAATAAACCCCTTTGAACCATTACAAGGAAAATAGAGCTCTACTGTGCCTATGAAAACAAAGTGCACAGGGGCAAAGTTTCTTTACTAGGCAGAATAACACAAAAAGCCAGAACCCTGCTTAATCCAAACACTGAAGCAGAATTAATAGCTGTTCTGTGTTGGCCTTCTGTATTTGGGGTGGGCAACATGGCTAGAAGTCAACTCACCGCTAGTATATATTGTGACAGTGTTTTGCTCCATTTAGCTTCAGGTACAGCCACAGACAAAATAAATCAATGTAAAAATAAAAAATTAAGAAAGTCAAATAAAGAATTTTCAAAGCAATCCAGCCAAGATTGTCCTTGTGTCAATACTCTTACCAGTATGCACTTCTACTGCCTGTATTCAACTTATAATGTATACAGAAAGCAAAAACATGCAGAAACCAAACTTTTAAGTAGCATATAAGTACAAGTATGCTGCAAACACAGAGTAAATTCAGCTACTGCATAACACCTGCTTAGAAGAGATCAAACAGTACACATAAGTTTCCCTAAGGATTTGAGGAGTTCTCCCATTCACTCATCTGCCTACACATTAATCAGCCATGTACCTTCTTGGAGCATGACAAATGTGTTGCAGTAAATTCAGATGATCCTTGCTAACTGGGAGAATCTCTACCGAAAAATCTCTTCAGCCTCATCCTGTTTCCCTCACAAATGTACTTACACAGTCATTTTTCCAGCTCTGGACAAACTAATGGAACTAACAGGAACAAATTACAGTGACATGCACAAGTAAATTGGCCTCTTTTAATTATATTTAGTACCATGTTCTGTACATTTTATTTTAAAAGCAGAGTAAATACTGCAGCAAACAATATAATAAGCTGCAAGAAAAGTGCCTTTCCAGTGTTCTGAACTGGAATCCAGAACTTAAAAATGCATTCACTGGGTATCCTTTATTCCTAACCAAAATGTTTTTACAATAAGAATTTCAATCTTACCTTGGCAGCTGCAATTTGTTAACATTATCAACAATCTCCCACTGTAGAAAGGACTACCTGCAGCAACATTCATTCAGATGCTCTCTCAGACAACTTAGGATAACTATGGAGTAGCTTTTAATTCAGCCTTATCTACAGAAATGCTGAATGCCACATAAGAAGAAATAAAGTCTTTTCAGATTAATGTATAAAGAGTCTGGCCATACACTACAAAGTTCTCATGGTTACAAAGCAAGAACAAAAATAAACCAAAAGCAAGGAATAACTGAAAACAGCGCTTCAGTCTCAAGGGTGTAGATTTCATAGATTTTACACAAATTTACAGGCATGTCATTTCATTAGTTTGCTGCACTTACTTGCCAACGATAAGGCATTAATTAATAAACAGTCCATGTAGTTTGCAGTCCTAAAGGACTTGTGGCTCCATAGGATGAGAATTCCATGAGTTACAAAGACAAACAAGGCTAAATTACATTTCTGGGACTAAAAGAAGGATGAGACAAACTCACCAAAATAACCTCAGAATAAAGTTCTCCCATTTTTATGCAGGAAGACATTTCAAGCAAACGATCAGAAAGGTTGATTCTTTGGGTGAAAAAGAACCAAGACACAACGGAGTACAGGACACAACTAGATCTAAATTAAATAGAAAACTGAGCTATCAGTGCAAATTTTTCTATGTCTGCTCACAGTCTCCAGTCTATACAGACAACCTTCGGCACCCAGAAGCAGACAGCCCACCTACCCAACAGCTCAGACATGAGCAGGCAATTATTTGTTCTTCACACACTGGTACTGAGGTAATTGCAAGGCAGTTTTGGTGAGGATGCAGTCACTTGAATAGCATACAATCTTTCCTGCACTTGGATAACCAGTATATCTCATCAGCAGTCACCGACCTTCCTTCACAAACCTGTCCTTCAGCTGGTCTAAACTGTTCCTTCATACATAACAGTTCCTTCTTAGCAGGCTAGAAAGAGCGTAATCTAGATAACATTTTTCTCCACTCAGTAAGAACAGAAAATGTCATTTAACAGGCAAAATTTCAACCGCTTTCCTTGAAACAACAACTCATTAGATTCCAAAGACAGCACGATTTTCACATACCACAGCCAGCAGTGACCCCTACCCTGCTTCAATTTTATTATTTATTATTTAGTTGAACCCACCTGTATCATGAAACAAAATATGTTTCTAGCACTTATCACTATCAGGATTTGGGGTATGCTTAAGATCTACATCTAAACTCTGCAGCCTGAGGCATTTACAGCACACAGCACAGCCATCCTTGTTATCTGCCAATCTCTGCAATGCTAACTCACTTTTTTTTTTTATGCCAAAAAGAACTGAAAATTCCTTGTCCACAGTCCAAACCAATGACAAACGAAATCCAGACCACAGGCATCCTTTCAACAGGTCACACACACCTTTCTAAGTCATGATTCACTACTCTTCCATCACAGAATCACAGAGGTTATATTACTTTATGGTATTTTACTTAAATATCTAAAGTTTATTTTAAAATTGACCTCTCTTATTCAAGTCAGTTTTAATTTTGTCTCCATATTCCTGCAAGAGCTCTATGTTCAGGTCATCATTTTGCAATGAATGTCTTAGTCTCTTGCACTGAAGAGAACTGGCCAGTTTGAAAAGTCTGAACTGCTAATTTAAAATGCAGATCCCTTCATCCCTACAAGCTCTAAAAAATCTATACATGTAGGACTAAGAGAATGCCAAGGTCCTACATTTTCCTATCAAGAGAAAGCATGACTAGAATAAAACAAGCACTAGACATGGTGCCTTTTCTATTCTCTCTCTTCAAGAGGAGGAAAACACAAGCAGCAGCAACCTCTGTTGCAGTCATAAAGCTATATACATTCCTGTGGTAGCATATCATAACATTTGCTGCTAATTTTCAGAGCGCACATAAGTGTTAAAAGCACACCAGAACATTCCTGACACGGAAGGCAGAAAATTGAAACAAACAAACAAGCAACAAACCTTTGTCTCTCCTCTCCGGACAGTGCAGTCAATCTGTCTCAACTTCTTCGCATGTTACATCGGAACTTCTATGAGCATGACAAAAAAAAAGTGGAGGGGAGGGAACTGCAAAACCGGAGAGAGAAGGCTCCTCCCCTGCGTTTTACATGTTGAGGGCTCTCAGCTAACTGATCACAAAGCAGCTTTTACAGCCCTTATTCAAACAGTTCGGCTCCAGGGTAACAAGTTCAAAGTGGGAGGAGGCAGAAGGAGTCAGAGGGCGGTAACAATCTTGAACAGACACTTAGTTGCTTTTATATCCGCAGAACCTGTTCTTCGGGTTGGAAACTGAAACATCTGCTTATTGCCGCGTTTGAAAGCTGCACTCCAAACCTCTTCCATAATACTAGCAGGTCTGCAGTGGTAAAACCGAGCTTAATAACACACAGACATGCAACATGTGGGAGGGAAAGTTAATCATTACTGCGCGGTTCGTTTGTTTTACATTTTGGACTTCCTTGTGTTAATGGCAGTAAAGCAGTCACTCCCTTATCAGGTCTGTTACAAGGAAGAGCTGGGAAGTGTGCAATGGAAACAAAGTCTGCACAGAAATTTCTATCCCTCAAAAGGCTGTGAAGATCTTAGGGGAAGTAGAGAAGGCAAAAAAAGCGCTGAATGTCCATGTTTAAATTAGTGACTAAATATCAATCATGAAGTAGACAAATATACACACAACTTTGCTAGTATGGATTTAAGAAACTTCAAATGATGCTTTAATTATTGCAGCAGTTACTCATTTTTCCTAATACAGGAAAATACCGCAGATGCTGTTTGCTAAACAAACAACCAGGACTCATCCTACACAGAGGTAAATTTCTTCATGATGGTGCAGTAACAATTAACTGCCTCAAAGCATATTAGAGCAGCTGCATCGGATATGGAACGTTTCCCTTTTTTGCACTCAAGATCATAACTTTTAGACTGTAGCAGAATCCATTCAGTTTGTCAAGAATAATCACGTGCAGAAAAGTTAAACACATTTTTAAACAGTTCATTGAGGGAACACACAGGGAACAGGGTCTTGGCAGCCTGGGACCCTGGATGATGATAAGGAATAGTTAATATGTGAACTAAAAAAAAATAATAATTAGTAAATAATTAACAAAATGACCTCATGAAACTTTGTAGCGAGGAAGAGATTGAATGGACGCAAAACCAAAGCAATTACCATAAATCAATTAAAATCTGGCAGTTTGGATTTACAAGTGCTGTTAAGGTTGGTTTGGGATCTCTGTGGCAAAAACAGCCACTTACCAAAAAGCAGGAATAGACCCCACCATCCATAATGTCCTCCAAACTACTGGTTTATTTTCTCTTTCTTCTTGAATCAGCTTTGACTACCCTGTTTATTTTAAAGCTCCACTATTGTTTGCCACAATAACAATTATTTAGGAAAAGAAAATCTGATCTTTGGAAGCCTCTTCTTATCTTCAGCTTCACAAATGGTTTCCAATCTCCTAATTAAGAGCTCATTAGCCAGCATTTCAACTTTCAGGCTAAACTAACAGCTTCCTTGGCTTCCCCAGCTACAAAACCAAGAAAAACTTATGGAACAACATCAGCAGAACACCTCAAAAACCATATAATGAACACCAAGTTGGAATTCTCCCAAGCACCGTGACCAGCTATCAGCTTGGCTCAGCCAGCAGCACCAGCAAAACACCCCTGTTTGTTCCCAGCTCCCCCTGGAATTCCTAAGGCCTAATGTTCTCATATGCAATCAGTTCAAGCCATCGTTAACTCCTCCATCGCAGATTAAACAGTGATTAAACTGCAGTCGGGATGCTTTTGTTGCACTGTGTATGGAATCTTGCAGCTGCAACCGTTTTTATGGGGAGAACGCCACTAAGACTCGTAATTCTAAACACCCCCATCTGTTCGCTGCTCTTCTTAAGGACTGAGCTGTCAGATGGAGAAAATACCTTGGGGCACAGTGCGGGGCTATGAGGTGAACCCGGATTCTGAATGAGGCGATGGAAACCCGCTGGGCTGCTGTGAGAAGCAGCGCCCTGTGCACGGCGCTGTGGGAACGGAGGCGATGCGGGCAGTTTTGTGATACAGGAGCTCCCCCTGCTGCTTCCACCAGAGCAAACTTTCCAACGTTTTTCTTTAATCGTGCTAGCTGTGCAGCTGCAGATGGAGCAAGATGTAGCAGCTGTGTTTAGGTCGCGTGCCCTTCCTTGCGTTACCAAATAATATATGTATATGTGTGTGCGTATCGAGCTGCGCCTCGAACAGTGGGACAGAAGGCGTTATTGAAGCACCACATAAGATTCACCACAGCTTCACAGCGCGCTTGGAGCAGTAAAACAGGCGAGCCGAACACTGAGCTTTGAGGAGCCGCCAGCATTCCGCTCGCCGGTGCGTGCCGCCGCGCTCCCCATAGGACAGCGCCCCCCTCAGCGGGAAGGCGGGAAACGCAGCGCCAACGGCTGCTCCCCTTCAGCTTCCCGCCCAGCCGGGGTGACGTCATCAACCTGCGCCGCGCCATGGCGCTGGGCCCTGCCGGGCCGGCTCGGCTGGTGCGCTGCGGGCAGAAGGACGAGCTGTACCGGAGCGGGCTGCGCAGCGGGGCCGGAGCCGCGCTGCACGGGATCGCGGGTAACGTCAGCCCTTCTGCGGATCGGTGCCGTGCTGAGATGACGCGGGGCGGGACGGCTCCGTTCCTCCGGCCGGTGCTGAGGGCTCCCGGCTGCGCGCTGCCTCACGGGGCCGGGCGGGGGTGGAAGCGCTGTCGGAGGAGAGCTTGGATCGGTACGAGTCTTACTTAAAAACTACGATCCGGGTCTCTTAGGGGCTAAGAAGTGGCTGGAGTGGAGGAGAGAGGTCGAGCTGCTCTCCGACGTCGCCTACTTCGCCCTCAGCACCCTGTCAGGTAAGGCGCCGTGTGCTGCCCTGCGGTGTTTCAGTGAGCCCTGGCAGGCACGGGTTTGCTGCCAGCCCTTGTTATTAACTGTCAGGAGGCAGCGATCAAACGCAGCAGTAAATCCATACAACATGGATACAATATATCGATCCAGATACCTACAGACTCCTGCCTTAAGCCAACAACCATTGCAGATACCAAGTGCTGATGCGAATACGTTGCTCACTTCAACCAACACAGCTATCCCTGGAACACCCACACTTAGCAGCTGTTCTGCCCTGAGCAACCTGTTATCCCCTCAGCCACACACTAAAACTGCTTGTTCTCTGTTACTCACATCCAGGTTATCAGACTCTGGGTGAAGAATACGTCAACATCGTTCAAGTTGACCCGACCAAGAAAAGGGTGCCTTCTTTTCTTCGGAGGGCCATCTTCGTTTCTCTTCATACTGTAGTACCCTATTACTTAGAAAAGGGATTGCAGCACCTGGAACATGAGTTGCAGATAGAAGATGATGGGGCTAGAACCTTGCAAAGCAACCCAGCACTCAGCTTGTCCAGTAGGACCTTAATACGAAACTGGATTCAGAAACAAGTCAGGGAGCTTACAGAACAGAAGAAGAAAACAATCCTGCAAGTTGTGTACATTCTTAAGCAATCCATTCCTTTGCTTCATCGACTACATCTGGCAGTGTTCTACATACATGGCACTTTTTATCACCTATCTAAAAGAATTGCAGGAATTAGATATGTAAGTGGATCTATTAATTGTGTGAAAATCATGTGCACTGCAGTATTTTGGCTCCTTTTGGGATGCAGTGTGCAAAAAAAGGATATAGAATTTTTGCTGATTATAATACATGCAGTGCAGAGTGGGTGAGAAGGAGATGAGGGGTGATTATGGGGGAAGGCATAATTTTGTAAAATTGAAGCAACTGAACATCTCTATTTGTGTGCATTTTGCAGCTGCACTTTGGAGGAGTACAAGAAGATCAGAGCATTCGATCAAGTTACAAGTTCCTTGGAATAATTTCACTCTTCCATCTTCTTCTGACAATTGGTGTTCAGATATACAGCTTCCAACAAAAGCAGAGAGCGAGGCAGGAATGGAAGCTACACCGCAACCTAGCTCTCCAGAAGTACGTTCATTTTACTTAATAGGAAAGGTAGAAGCAATAGTGGGAATATAATGGCTGGAATTACATTTTGACTTAAGATAGAACCTAATGTAGCATAACATTGGACTCGCTCACTGTACTAAACAGCTTAGATTTCATGCCTTGCTTTTACATACGGGACTCTCACAGGAAGGGTTAACAGTTGAAGGAAGGCTTTACAAGATTGTGTTAACAAGTATTTCTTGCAAACAGGCCTCAAAAAACTAATTAATACCTGTGTTGATTAGAAATATGATAAAGGAAAAAACTACTGGGCGCCAGTCCCGCTGCACTTTGTGTTTAGAGGAACGGAGACATGCAACAGCCACACCTTGTGGGCACCTGTTCTGCTGGGAATGCATCACCGAGTGGTGTAATACCAGAGTAAGTACAGTGGGACAAACAGAGCCTGAGAGAAATGTTATGAAATCTCTAGCTCGTTGTTGAAATATTACCTTTTCCCCTCCCTAAGACACCCAAAATCCATATATATAGTATTATATCCTAGTACAATATTACTTTGATGAGGTAAATGAGATGTTTCTGATTCAGCCATTGAAATGCAATTGAATTAACTGGAGAAGTCAGACGCAGTCATAATAAAGACCTAGGCTATAATTCTGATTGCAAAGAACTGATAAGTGTCCTAATTTCCAGTACAATGGAGTACAAACTAGTTGAGCTAACTTAAGAAGTACAAAATATTTACAAAAAAAGCTACTTACAAATAAAATCTATGCCACAGAGCCCAGGCCAGCACTGTAACTATGATGTATTACTGTAGCTGCTTTAGATCTACTTAAATTTTCTGGCGCCAATACTGATATAGCTCTGGCAAAACAGAATCAGGTAGTCTGATTCATTTAATGCTTTTCTAGCACAAGCCAGGCCATTTTCCTTCCCACTGTACAGTTAGCAATTTTCAGTACCTTAGCTGTTGTTCCTGAAATATAATGGAGGCAGCAGACGTTACAAAGTTTCAGCTGGATGTGCAAGTTCAATACACAGTGACAGGGAACTCAAAAGTTCAGAAGACCTTCCTGCACAAAACAGATACTCAATAGTTCATTTCAACTTAACTGAAGCTGGTAACTTGAAAGGGCTCCTAAAACTCAAAGTACCCTGGAATTATTTTGGGCAAAGTGAGCAATAAAGAGACTAGCACTGTGCTAGTTCTAATTCAGCTGCAAGCAGAAGTAAGTGGAATTAATTTAAGCATAAAGAATGAAAAAATAATACCTCTGAAAATGAGTATATGGCAGCATTGCTTGGCAATATTCAGGGTTAGCAGAACATGTGAAAAAACATGTCAATGACCATTCGAGATATTTCACTAGACAGACTTCCTTGAAGGTAAAAATCTGAGAAGTCACTTCTCTTAAAAATTATGAAGTTGCTTCAACTAAAGCTGTTGGAAGCCATGTACAACACCTGTGGATTTGAGGCCGTATTTTAAGCACATGACCTCAAGCTGCAATTTGAGCAACGTTACCTTTGAGCTTCACCTGGTTAAGCATGCAATGCAGACTGGACTGAAAAAAAAAAAACGTGTAGTTATAAGATCATTTTTTAGTTCTTTTTTTAACATAGTTGGATTTTTTCTTTATTCTTAACCTTTTAAATACAGCAATTTAGAGTATCTCTTTGCTTTTTGTAGACAGAATGTCCACTGTGCAGAGAGAAGTTCCATCCTCAGAAACTGATCTACCTACGCCACTATCAACTGTGAGGAAAAATCCCATTCCATTACAAGGGCCTCTGCTCTCATTCCTTCATACAGAGTGGTCATACAGTTCAGGTTAGTCCAAGAACAAGACTTTATTGTAAAACTGGTAACTGCCTGTACAAGGTGGCACTTCATTCCTGTTTTACAAAATAAATCTATTTCTGCCTCTTCCTGTTTCTTGCTTTACGGTTCTTGACCATATTAAAAATGTCTTTCTAAAAGTTTCTTTAAGAAGTGTAATAGTCTTCACTTCAAACAATGAAAAATTTAAGTCATTTTCTCTAAATTTGAGTAACAAATCTTCCAACCATTCATAACACGCTTAAGGCATTACTAACACTTTACTATTTTTAAGACTCCCTTTAGGTGATTAACATTACAAGAGTCCATGCTATAGATTTCAGGGGAAAACAAAAAAAAACAGTACCAGAGTGTACACAAGTCCTTACTTCACTTGCAGTGAGATTTCTGGTGATAAAAGTATATCACGTAACATTCAGTTTTCATAATAAAGTTAACAGTAAAGCAGCTTTCTTAGATTTGACAAAGCTTCCCTAGATCAACAGAAGCAACAAATGCAATCCCAAAGTAATGCAGAATGTCTATTGTTCAAATCAACATTAAGCTTTTAACCTCAGAACTCTACCATTATTATTACAAAGATTTTAATCAAGTATTCCAGAGTCTTAGACTATGGCAACGTAAGAAGTGTTTCAAAGTCCTAGGGTATATGTGAATGTGATGGAAAGTGCAACAATGACAACAGAGCAGCAAGATCCCAGGCCACAGCAAAAGGGCTTGCTCAAATATAACAGCCATGGGCACAGAAACTAAGGAAAAGAAGCTGCTTACCTTCTGAAGGTCTCAGGTATGCAGGGATCTCCAGCAAGATCCCCTTGCCTCTACTTCCAACCCTTACATGAGGGCTGGGAAGGGGTGGATCCTGGCTCCAGCCCTTCTGATCACTCAGGTACATTGCATGCACCTGAGCTCCCCTGGGCTGGCCCTGCCTTCCCACCACGTGCTCCATCACTGGGGCAAGCTGTGACTTAGCATTTCCACTAAGGGATACTAATAGTTTACTATGCCCAACTGTAACAAATTAGTTTTATAACACAGCCTATGTTTTGTCTGCATGGCCTTTTCTACAGTCTAACACGGGAAGAAGCTGATTTCAGCCACAGGCCTTCTACTCTCTTTATGGTAATAGGAGCTGTTTAAGCACAGCCAGTATGTGAGAGTATGAATGAGGAGGGATTCAGCAACATTACCTCCTCAAGTTTACTTCCCTAAGTTGTAATTAATTCTGTTACACAAGCATTTAGAGCATCAGGGGAAAAATAAGATTGTCAGTTATTAACACACCACCTTACTCTTGCACAGTATGTGCAAGAGGAAGTTGATTCTATTCAACACAGATGGAGAGGGAAATCCATGTGATCCACTGGCAGATCATGAGTTTGTTTCAATACATCTTGCACAAATAGCACCAAACATGGACTGGGAGGGGCAAGCTACAGTAAGAGCACTTTTTTAACAGTTATTTGTATTGCAGAGATGTGAGCTAGTTAATTATTAAATTTTCAAACGTTATCGTGAATCCTCAAAATCAGATGAGTTTCTTTCTACCTATAAATCGAATAAAAAGTTACTGTGCAAGCACTTCAGCATTATTCTACAAAAGCTGATTTTGAAAGCTGCAGGATCTTCCCCTTCTTACACTAGAAAAATTTCAGGCATCCCCATGTTTAAAACTGTAAAGACAACCATGGCAGAAAAATGGTCCATATGACTCAAAGATGTGCTAAGAAAATGACTGCATTATAAGCATTCTCCTTACCACAAAAAACAGTGAGGAAAGATATCTTCACATAGAAACAAACAGGAATCAATCAGTGACTGGGAAGTCACTGTGAAGCTGGTGAGCCAAGTTCTTCATGCATTCTGTAATGGTAATTCATCACTCCTCAGTAATAAAAATAGAGCAAAGTTTAACAAAATGCTGTCAAACTTGCCTGGCCTTTGGAAGCTGAGAGTCACCTGAGGAATTACACAGTTGTCCTGATGTCATCCACAGCATGTATTTGAAAACTGCTAACCCCACTGACCACTGAACAGCTATATATCTATTAATGAGAAGAAATCTGTACTTATGCTGCCACTTAAGTTAGAAATCAGGTGAAGGTAAAAATCTGTAATTTGCAATGGCTGTTTTTCATATCTCATAGCTCAGGAGTCACTCCAATTGCTAACATTTAAAAAGAGATCATACAGATCTCCAATGTCTTACCCATGTATTCAGAAACTCCAGCAAACCTCCAAGCAAGGGCTTTCAGACAAGTGGGCAAAGAACTACAAATGTCAATGACGGGTACTTCTGTAAGGCTCTTTCTAGATGCAGTGTTTCTGTAATTTGAAGTTAGACTAGTTTCCATGTTGATAAGAAAAACACACACTGACAAACAAAAACCAGGCCAACATCAACTTAAACTACCTTTCACTTTTCAAGGTTCAGCAAAGGCTGAATCCTAGGGCACCATGACTTCATTCAACAAAGTCATATAAAGGGGTTCCTACATACAATTTCCAATAAGGCATGAGTTGAAGTTGACACTATTCTCCATGTAGAATCTTTTAAGAGCTAAACTTTATCTACATTGTCCCAGTGAACATTCCCTGAAGATCTGAAATAGGTCACATGAAGATAAATTCTTAGGGTCATCACTACTGCGAAGAATCCATAAATACTATTAGATCTTTCTATATGTATAATATATATATAAAGATAATAGAGAACAAGCAAAGGGGGACACTGTCTTTTAATAAATTTTGGAATTAAAAAGTCACTTAATAAAACTGCAGTTGTATCACATGAAAAAGTTTACATGCAGGTCATTTATCTGATTATTTTTTTTTAACTATAGAAAATGAAAATCTGTTAAAACCCACAAAGTTTGTCTCCTATGGCCAGTCAGAGTATGTTCTGAAGGGGCTGCATGAAGTTGGCTTAAGTTAATCAAGAAACCCTTCGGTATGAAAGAAATTCCAACTAAAACAATTAAAATATATATTTATAATTCCATGTCCTCAAAGGAAATTGGAATAGATTTTGAACAAAGCTTTGAGTCATCACGAAGGAACCCAATTTTAGCATCTGCTAGGAGGTGTAATGGTGAAACTGGCATTGAAACCTAACAGAAATGAGTTACTTTAAAAGCTGTGTGTGTTTTTCTCCCTACTGCAAAAAAAATCCTTACATTTGTAGATTTCTTCTTCTATTTATATTTGACTCAGTAATACCATGCATCTATTTAGATCTGCTGAATTTTTATATGAAAATAGCACATGGTCATGAAGCAGAAAACAGCATCATGTGTGCCACCTGATTTTTTCTACATGTGCACAGCACTTCAGGGTGATACTTGAGAAGAACTATGTAAAAACATCAAACTCAAAGCCATTCATCTCTCCAGTGCAATGGATCCTGAAAGAAATCCGTTATCCCAAATCCAGGGGATTATCCAAAGTTTCTCCAACTTCTTACAAAAGATAAACTCAAAGCAAGTTGGTTAGAATGCCAGTTTCTTCAAGCAACTGATACTTCAGATAAAAATAGCGAGATCCTCTTAAAATGAAACTTCAACTGCTTTGTCACAACTCAATCATTTTATGAAGAAAAAAGGCATTGTTACAATGGCTCAAAAATCGTTCCTTTAGTTGTAAGCAGAATTGGTCATAAGGTTGATTGCACCTTCTAGCTAGCAAAGGTCTTTCCCACATCTTCTTTCCCTTTGTATTTCCTCTTGCCATGTGTGAAGGGTATATATCTGTACTTTATCATATGCTGTGAAGAAAAAAATACAAATTTTTAGAGGCAAGAAATACAGATAACGTTTACAAAAACCATTTCATAATACAAGATATAACTGACACAGTCCTCTAGGGAGAAAGTTCTACAGTACTTCAAAAGCTAATCATAAAGGTTAACTGGTTTAAATAATGCTATGAACCCAGTTCTCAAATTTGGTTATACAACATACAGAGCACAGTAAAGTTTACTCATTAGGGGACTGCAGGGAACTCCTGCCACTTAGTTTACATTTGAGTAATGGTACTTCACCAAAATTCTGAGTGTCTGGAAAGAAAATGGTTCTCTTTTTAAAACATCAACAACTATTAAGAAGTTTCTTAAAAGCATGCCTGAAAGATTTGCATGTTTTTCTCATAACTCATCAGTTTGATTTGTTATCCACCAGAGACTCTAAAAGACCCCTTCATTAAAAACAGCAATAGTTCACCTCAGAAAGGAAGGAGGTCAGAAACTGTAAGACTCATTAAAATTCTTTTCTTTTTTTATTTAATACAAACTGTTTTTGAATTAAGCATCAAGTTTTGTAGGTGTACTATATGAAGGTTTTTCCCCAAGCATTTTTGTTTTCTACTAATATACACCTAACGTTTAAGTATTAGTGTTCAAGTTTCTCTAGAAAAAGAAATGCACACAACATATTTAATACTTGTAATGCAGCTAACTGGTTGAAACAACATTGTACATATTGACATCACAAATGCTATTCTCTGTTCTTAGCAAGTTACCTTGATTTGCCTCTTCATAGTGATACAAAACAGCATAATGAAGTACATCACAAGGATTGGCCAAAAAACAGGAACGTTGAAAGCCTCAAAGAATGTACATGCCATAGCAACCAGGATGCCTTTAGTGGCCGAGTGCCTTAAAAATAGCATTAACAATTAATCCTTCAACACCAGTCACTGTTAATTAATGCAGATATTTACATGTTTCAGAAACAGAACGTGGGCAGATAGACCGACTCACCAGAATTTAAACTCTGGGAGCCTCCTAATGAAAGGCCGAAATTCTTCATTTTGCCTTGTAGGTAAGGAAGGACCATCATCTGAAGAAGAAAAAACAACAATCAACTCTCATTGTTACATAGATTCCAGTTACTATTGCGGTTTTAATGTAACAGGGTTGGCTTCCCATTAAAAAAAAAAAGATAACAAACAAGTGCCAGGTCACTGAGTTACTGCAGGGAGAATTTAAGTCATGTACACCCTGTGTCAAAGCAAAGATTAACACAATATGGAATTGTTCAAGACCTGAAAAAAATCATTTTGGAGACCATTTTTACAGCAGTTTCTAATTTAAGCTGTATGGAGTTTTTGCAAGTTGAAGAATACAGTGCCAGACTGAAATTGCACATCCTTACATTATTATATCAGACAAAATGAGCTGGAAGTTGAATTAAGTTCAAAATGACTGCAGAATGAATTCACCATACCTGAATCTTCCATTAAAGAGGGATCTACCTTTGGCGACAAGAAAGCTATAAAGAGATTTAGATGGTAGATTCCCAAGGCATATGTCACAATGTACCAACCCTGAAGAAAGGAAGGAAACAAAGAAGATTAAAGACCTCCTGCACACCACTCTCAGATATTTTCTATCAGACAACTTGGTTTCTGCTTCCTTAATAATTGCTTCTCTATGTCCTCACATTCACAAGAGGTTTTCTTCTTAAAAACAAAGCAACAACAAAAAAAACAAACATGTTTTCCACTATTTCTATACTGATAGAAAACATAAGAGTTTTCATTTAAATTTACTTAAATACGGACTAAACTTATTAGAAAAATAGCAAAAAACTTTAAATCTATCATTCTTCATAAGTTAAACATTTCTTAAGTTTCCTTACAGTAAACCTAATATATTAATTACAACAAACCTTAACGTGAGTGGTACGCTAATGGATTTAATAAAAGCTTTTCTCGGACACCTGGTTTCCATGTGCAAAACGCAGATATAAAAGCAACAAAAAGCAAGAAAACAAGGCTTGCTTTGTTTATAGCATCTTTGTAGGCATCAGTCTCTTAAAGATTTCTATTACCACTGTCTGCACAGTTCTTGCATTCAATATGCAATCTCCAGTTTTCTGAAATCACCATTCTCAAGCTTTACAACAAACTGCAGACTGGCATGAGAAAAAGACATCTGATCAGTGGAAAAATAGCCTGCTGATGGCCTGCAGAAGTGCTAAAAAAGCAATTTCTCACAGTTTGCATGACCAAAGGTGACCATGGGCTCCTGAACAAGTTACTCAGCTTTAAAAATAAAAGTTTGATGGCTACAAAGTTTACATTACATAATAAATTTCTGAAATTTCAAGAGAATTACTGCAGTATTTCCACTTTACATTACCATCAAATAAACTATCTTATGCATTCACAAATTCTTTAGTCTGAAGGCATGAGTTTAACACCAGCAAGAGCTTCCTCCTCAGAATACCTGATCTACCCTTAGTGTATTCTAATGACACAAAATGTAATTCCTGAAATCGTCCTAACAGAAATAATAGAAGACTAACAATATCTAAAACTACCTGATCAGTAAGCCCAGTTTTCTTACCTGCAGTAAATAAACTCTAATCATGTAGATAAAACTCAGACCCAAAGTTACGATCCATCGCACTGCAGTATATGGAGTAGATTTGTCTAACCAGGACTGGTAGATCTAGGAAGAAATACAAAGCAAGCAATGTAAAAATATATGCTGCCCAGTGAATAATGCACATTTCAGGGCAGCATTGGAAATAGTAAGCATTTGTAAATATATTTTGGAAAGAGTAACATGAAACATTCTTATTACAATTAACTTTAATTATAAACATACTTATAAATCTTTGAAAATGCAAGCTCTACATTTCCACAAAGGCCAGAAAACCCCAACTCCTAATACTTGGGGCATCAGAAAGAAATCCAGATCTTAAACCTTTCATTCTTTATCTCCCTTAAGTTCACTTTCCTTAACATGATTATGACAGGGAACATAAAGCAACATTTTTTGATGATAAGAGTGTATTTCCACTGTGCAGCATCATACATACACATTTGATATTCCATTAAGCTATGCTTTAGAATATTCCTTGCTTATTTTTACAACATTTCAAATGGATTTTTTTGTACAGATTCCAGTATTTCAGCAGTTCCTCCAACCTCAAATTCATTACACTTTGCACTGAGTTCTGCTTCTGATGGAGTCAGAGAAATCCTGGAGAAAACCAACCTGCCCAAGTCTTGTGAAAAATCGATAGACCACAGAAGGCTTTCCATGAACAGACTCACCAATACTGTCCCCTTCTGACATGGTTGCTGTGAAAATAAAACAACACATGGGTAACATTCCAAACAAAAAGCTAAGCGCTGTGAAACTTCATAGTACAGAATGTCTTATGTTCTTACATTCTTTTGGACAACCCTATTTGAAAAAAAAAAAAGTATTCTTAAAGAAGACATTTATTCCAAAAGAAATTCAGTTCTAGAAGAAATTGTCAAGAAGGCAGAGAAAAGGGTACTTTTACAAAGGCAAGAGAGGATCCAATCCATTTTAGGGAAGGAAAAACAAGTCCACACAGAAATGCAGGAATGAGCCTTGTTAGACATCACCTTGATAAGGCAGGAGATGAGTTATAACATCTAAGCATTGATATGCACTGCAGCACTGCCCTCCTGTCACCTCAGTGTCTAAAGACAAAGAACAAAACCAAAATAAATAATTCTTTTTCAAGCTGCTCAAGACTTTCAAATACAGAGTAACTAAACAGCAAAGCATTTACGTTCAGGACTTTGTACACAAGTGGTTACAGAAACAAACATTTGTCATAAGCACCCAAATCGAAACACTCCTAGCATGAATCAGTGAGTTTATCTAAAGAACCCTGAAGTCACAGAATAGTTTTGTGTGTCACTAAAACTGCAAACATAAAGAACAGAGCAACAATTCTGACTCCAGATAAAAATAATTCCTTTGTTTTGTTGTTTTTTTTATGGACACATTCCTACTACCATTCAATATCTTTACTCGTGAGTTAAGTCCAACTAAGCTTTATCAGTCTACTGAAGATATAAAGCAAACAAAATGAAATTGATTCTAAACAGAAACACATCTGCCACATCATCAAAAGCAATCCCTGACATTACTTCCTGGAGTTCCCATCTGGGGGTGGGACTGCACACCTCTGGGACAGCTGGAGGACTTTCACCACGATATTAACATCTCCAGACCCTCAGATGGTAGAACACACAAGTGAAACATCGTTAATTCAGAAGAATACAGATTTAGATGCTGCAACAGAAAAATTGAGACTAAGGACAATCTGGGCAGTCAAAGACTCTTGAAGCCATTTCCCATAAACACCTGAAAAACAGATCCTATGGAATAAACGGGGAGTAGGAAGAAAGGGGTCCTGTAATACCTGAAAAGATAAAGGGAAAAGAATCACGAGACTTCAAAAGATTCAGTCCATTTTAATTCTAGATATGGCTAAAAAGAAAACAAAACCCAATGGAAACTCATACAAAAAAAATGGACATGTTAATTACAGACAAAAAGGAAGTAATTATTATTCTGCCCGTTCACTGCACTGCAGAAGAAAGAAATTACTCAGCAGTATTAGCTGAGCATCATTTTCTGCTTTATTTGGGGTGGATTTGAATCATCCCAAGATATAAAATCACAACAAAAAAAGACATTCAATCTATTGATGATTGAATAACAATTTTCTAAAGATGGCAAACATCAAAACTCAAATCAATATTCACATCACAACATACCTGACTACTGCATGCTACAAGGAGACCTACCACTCCAGTTGTGCAAAGACTGACCTGCAGACCAAGCAACAAATCATGTCTACAAAGCTACCAATGGCTTGCAAATGGAATACAGGTTTTGCTTGGTGTAAAGAGGCACCATATGTGCAACTACATGATTGTTCATCATCCATACAGCTCCTCCATGGCAGGCCAAGCAATGCCAGCAGCTAACACTGCCTCTTTGGCTCAAAAGCAGCCAGTGCTGTTGCCTTAAGTAGTGCAGACTATAGCATCACATGGCAAAGGTTAAGAATTTGACTTAGCATCTCTCATCATTTTAAAACATTCACTTAAAGAACACCTGTAAGCCACAAGCATTGAGGAGAACCACCTTTAGCAGCAGAGCTGGTTTACAGCTAAGAACTTAAGCCATACCTTATAGCTATATGGGATTAATTAAACCCAAACAGCAGTAATTACAGAATCACAGAATGGCCTGGGTTGGAAGGGACCTCAAGGATCACAAGTCTCTAACCCCCCCCGCCACAGGCAGAGCCACCAACCTCCACGTTTAATACTTGACCAGGTTTTTCAATTCCTCTTTCACAATGAGTTATGGAAATTCTAAAGCCAGGAGGGCATACAAAGACTGATACAACGAACGGCAGTTTGCACCCAGCAGAGCACAGCCCAAACTGCCACTGAACAACAGCAAGCAGGTGAGCAGAACATCAGGCGCATTTTAGCCTCTGTTGTTACAGCAATACCATCACAAACCTAATTGTATCCTCGAGTTCCTGAGGCCGGAAGTCACCTAAGCCACCCGTCCCAAAGTTGCACAGTTACTAAACTTTCAAACAAACCTCTGACCACAATAAAAGCTTTCTTAAGCATAAAACACCAAGGGAACAAATCGCTAGCAAGATCATACCACAGCTGATAGCAGTTTCCCCATCGCTTCAAGAAAATTTCTCTGTAAAGCGACGTCCCACAGCCGCGTGCCGCTGACAGAACAGCCTCAGGACCGCCCCAAAGCTTACAGCCGGGCCGCTTCCCCCGAGGCGCCCGGCCGGCCCGCGCCCACCCACCGCCACACGGCAACGGAGCCAGGAACCGAGCCAGAAAACGAATAAACGAATAATTAAATGCCAAAGGGGCTTCGGTTGGCAGCGTCTGGCGCTGAGAGAAGCAGGAAGGACCCCCCCCCCAAGGGGAAAGCGGAGCCTGCTGAGGAGAGCCCGGCGGTGGCGCCGAG
The DNA here is from genome assembly GCA_035772895.1 of Perdix hodgsoniae. Classification (NCBI taxonomy): domain Eukaryota; kingdom Metazoa; phylum Chordata; class Aves; order Galliformes; family Phasianidae; genus Perdix; species Perdix hodgsoniae. The sequence goes on along the minus strand of JAPSGF010000049.1, from coordinate 3,478,277 downwards.
ACTCAGCAGAGCGAGCACAGGCCCGGAGCGAACCAGGATGCGGCACGGCAGCCCCGGCAGCTCGGCCTATCTGCGCCTCCTGCTCCACACACGGCGCCACCACCGACCCGCGGCCCCCGCGCCGAGCTCCCGCCGCCGGGCCGCAGCTACTCACAGGCGGCTGAGCCGAATCCTGCCTTCCGTCCCCCCTCCCCCCGCCTCCACAGCCCCAATATGGCGGCCACAGCGGGGGGCACATCCACTTCCGCTTCCGGGGCGAGAGAGGCGGGGAGAGGACTCGGAGCCGGCCTGCCATTGGTGGCCGCGAGAGGAAGCGGGGTGGCCGCTGGAGCGTAATCTTTAGCGTTTGCGCAGGCGCAGATCGCTCCGCTAGCCCTAGAGGGCTGCCCTCCTGGCCCCGCCCTCTTCCCTCTCAGCCAATGAACGCCAGGCTGCTGCTGCCAGCGTGGAGGCGTCGGGAGCTGCGCGGGCACGTGGCGGCAGCAGAGCCGCTGCAGTTGGCTCTGTTTTCCAGCCTCAGCTGAACGCGCGCGCCCGGTAACGCGCATCCCTGGGCGCGAGCTTTGCTTTGGGCCGCCTCAGCCCGCAGCCTCAGCAGTTTGTGGAGTAAAAATACTCGAATCTTGCAGTTCTGTTTGTTAGTCGTCTGTGCGGAACTGAAAAGCAAACAGATCTACTGAAAGGTGTCTTTGCACCTATCGTCACCCTCACATTTCTGTATAAAGTATGATAAATAACGGTAGGTAAATCTATTCCTCTAGCCTTCGAGTTTAAAAATCTTTATTAACGCACATACGCAGGAGAGTTTGGGATTAAAACGAATAGAACAAGATCAGAAGTACTCCTTAGGCAAAGATACGGGTGGCATAAAAAAATGTGCACAAGCGCCGTCGTGCATTTGATGAAACAATCCGAGCTAAAACCGCGCAGCAAAAATGGTGCGCAGCCGTTTCTCCCTCCGCGAGCCGGCGATGCGCGGTGCAGCTGCGTGCAGTGCCGCCTTGTGCCGCTGGGCGGCGCTGCAGTTCGTGCTTTGAGGCTGAAGGCGGCCCCGCCTGGGGCTGGCGCCGCTTTAGGAGCTGCTCTGTCTCCGCTGCCGTGCGGCGCTGGGCTCGATTTTGAAGAAGGTGCGTGCTTAAAAGCGAAATGATGCTTTTGCAAAGCAAACAAACAAACAAACAAACAAAGTCATTGGTGGTATTGACAACGCCATCCTGATGGTTTGTGTGGTGTTTATACAGAAAACAAGCTTAAGGCAGCTACTTGGTGCAAGTGTGCATTTGTGTTTCAAGTATTCACTTGCAACGTGTATTTAAACACGTTTTAAACAGGAATAAGACTGCCAGCAGTAATATACTTTGGGGATAGTAATCACGAACTTAAAATATATCAAGTTATCAGACTGCTTATTGTCACAATTTGCAGCCAATTTTGATACAGCAGAGGCAAAATGCTTTAATGATCGCTTAATGAAGAAATGACACAAAATGTAGGATAGCTCAGCCCTCGAGCGTGTGCACACTGTCTCACTTCCCTGACAGATAGATGTGGAATGGGTCACTGCCAGCTGAATTCCAACAAAAAACAAGGCATGGTTCCAGCAGAACGTGAGTCTTCAAAACATGGAGGCAAACAGAAAAAATGTGAAAACTCATTAGGGGAGCTGTGTATGGCAGCCCGGGGACGCAGTAGGAGAAATGCCAAGTCACAGCTTTGATGGAGCACCTGGTGGGAAGGCAGGGCCAGCACAGGGGAGCTCAGGTGCATGCAATGTACCTGAGTGATTAGAAGGGCTGGAGCCAGGATCCACCCCTTCCCAGCCCTCATGTAAGGGCTGGTATTGGAGCTGAGGTTCTCTTGCTGGATCCCCGTGTGCCTGAGGCCCTCTGAAGGTGAAGCGGTTTCTTTCCTTATTTCTGTGCTTGTAGTTGCTGTGTTATGAGCCTACGTTTGCTTGTTGCAGCCCAGGAAGTTGTTTCTGTAGTGCTACTGCTGCACTTCGTATCATGTTATATCACTACAGATGTAAACATAGTCATGATAGAAACAGTAGAGGTTTGGTTGAGTGCCTTTATATATGGTAAGGTACCGAGGGAGACTCAAAGACTGGAGCAGTTCCCGTCCTGCTTTGCACACAAACCTCTACAGGTGAGATCTTAAAAGCCATTTTGTACAGTTAGAGGTCTTGGTGAGCGTCTGACTTTGTTGCTGATCACTCAGTGCTTCCATGCCTTGTACAGACGTTTCCGTGCTTGGGAACTGTGTAAATGTAGGAATTTTGGGAAAGGAAAACAACATTTTTTTCTAAACTGAAATAGTACCTTGGACATATTGAAGTAATTTTCTTGGAACAGGAGGAATACGAGCAAGTCTTTAAAGCTCTGGGATATTTTAGTGTTCTTCTGTGGTATAGAATATGCTTGTGATGGCATGAGTGTTGAATTTGTTCATTTTTCCTCTCCAGTTTTAACTATTAATGTGAGTTTTTTATCTTTTTGGAGAGGTAAATTATTAATAAAAGGATGCTATTAATAGCATATTGTAGAGTTTCACATTGGTGAAATGTCCAGTAAACGAGCAATAGCTATTACTGTCTACAGACAGCCCAGTAATAACAATATCTCAGACTTATGCACTGCTTAATCGTTGAACTAATTTTGCTTCAAGGAAAAATGTTAGGAGAGCCAAGGTAGGAACTCAAGCTGGTCAATGGGGGACCTAAACTAAAGCAAGCAAAAACAACCTAACTTAAAAACAAACCAAACAAACAGCCTGACCTGTGTTGCCTGTCTGGTTGTGGTGCTTTTGCATGTGTGCATCTGCATGGCAAATAAAGGGAAACGATAAAATGTAAATGAAGTTTGCAGAGGTTAAAAATATATATATTGGTTTTCCTCAGAAGTGTTTCCTTTCTGTGATTTCTCATTTCTGGCTGCTGCATCCATCCTGGTAAGCAGATGCTGTGTTCCATTCTGTCCCTGTTGCTGCTTCTTTGTGTGTTTTGGCTGTGTTTAGTTTGTCTTCTTTCCCAGAGGAAGGCCTGCTGTTTGATACACCTGTTAACAACACTAAACAGGTGGCTAGCCTTATGGGCTTCTTCACCTGCAGGCTTTCAGTTTTTTTCTGCCCTGGAATCCATGTGAGTTTTGGTATCTGTTTGGAAGAGTCAGAGTTACAGGCACTGTGCAAATTATTTAAGCGCCTGGAATTTAAATTGGTCAGAATTACACTGCATAGAAGTGATGGGGACAAATAGGGCAGGTTTGGCTGCACAGTCTGACCTGCTGTCAGCTGAGGCTGCACTCTATAAACACAAACCTGTTATAAAGCTAAGCACGGTGCAGTCATCACTGGAATCTGTGAAGTACGTTTAATGTGGTGTTTCTGATCAGGGCCCTGCAAGTCTGCTAAAGGGCTGCAGCCTGATAATGGAAGTGACTGATAAAAGCCCCAATTAGATGGTATGGAAATCATAGGCTATTAGAGGTGGGCAAGTTGAGTTTGAAATAAAAAGAATCGCAATAAAATATGTAATAGTCACTAACTGAGAAATGGAAGTCACGTCAATGACCTGGAAATTGTTTCCTGAAATAACAGCAACCCTTTTTTATTCACAGAGATTCCTTGGGCAAGTTGCTCTGCTATATAATGTTGGGTGTGACAAATGTTAATATTTTTAATCCTTAGATTAATGATGATTTATATCTATCAGATCAGTTACTGTTTGCAAATCTTGCTTAGGAAGAGGCTATTCCAAATAAAACTACACGTGCCTTTCCAACACTTGGTTACTCCTTAGCTGTTTTCTTAGGTCTAGCTGTTTCAAAGTTGAAGCCAATGATGAACAAATTCTTATCATCTCAGGTTTTTAATGTGAAATGTGTCCTGCTAATCTGTTGAAGAAGGCTGATGCAGAGCTTGATTAGTGATGACCTTGTGCAGCTGTCATTGATGAACTGCATCTTATTTATTACTCAAAACATTTAAATGCTACTTTAAATAAACTTTGAGTCTAGAACCAATACACAATTATGTGGGGTGTTTTTTTCAGTATAAATTCCTTACTAGTGAACCTTAGGAGTGGGGGATTTCTTTCTTCAATATCAAATATCTTATAATAGACAATTTTGCCCTCATCACTTATTATTTTTCAATAAGTTCTTTGCCTGTTTTGGTCTCAATCAGTGGATGGCAGCATATTTGTCCAGCATATTGTATGTCTTTGAATCAGAAAACGCTAAAACTCAAAGGTTTTTGTTTAAAGTAGAATTTCTCATTGTAGGTTTTTTCCTAAACAATAAAACCTAGAGCGTAATGCAGCCCATCACTGGAACCTTGTTCTCAGTTTCCTGCTCTCCTGTTTGTGTGCTAACTGGTAGCTCTTTTTCTGGAGGCCTCCATGTCACTCTGGTTGTTCACGCCTTTGTTTCTCTGCAGAAATGTGTGATGTATAGATAGTGCTTATGTGGACGTCAGCATTTCCAAACCTTGCATGTGTTGCATTGCTAAGCAACTTTTAGCAACACTTATCTCTCATCCTTATGCCATCTGGAAAAAAGGATTAGACAAGGAAATGTGCCAGAGAGAGACAAAGGCAAATCTAAGTAAGAGCTAGCTTAATTACTTAAGAGAATGGGTGACATTAATAGTAGGCAATCACAGGAATTGATTGAAAGCAGAATGCCTTTACAGGTAGAGATAAGGGACAGTTGAGAAAGGCAGTGTGTTATTCCCCTGCTGCCTTTTTGTTCCTTGGAGGAAGCAGTTGAACCCTACTGTATGTTTATGTACCCATACGACTTCAGTACCTCATTTAGTTCCAGTTACAGTGAGCTTTTTTTCCCCCTTTTCCCAGTTATGTGCTCATGACTGTAACTATCTGACAGCCATTTAGAAAGTCTCTTTTACCAGGCAAAGAAGATTGTTAGAATGCCAGGGGAGCTTGAAGCTTCTGTACATCAGTTCCCAGCTGCTGTGGTTGGGATACCTGCTGCAGATGTTTGCTTTAGGTAGTGGCAGAAGGAGTAGACCGACACAAATATGCATCAGAAGTGCATTTCCAAAGAACTACTTTGTCTGTGCTTTCGTTTTTCAGCTTAAATCCCTGCTTGCTAAGGCTGCAAACGGAGTGTTGGGAACTTCAGCCACAAACTGGAATTCTAATTGGGTTCACGCAGATTTAGAGTTATAGTAACTCTTTGTACATCTGCAGTTATCACACAAGAGGCCAGAAATCCAACTTAATAGAGGGAGGTTCTTAGATTTTAAATTATTATTATCATTATTTACATGGGGTTTAGTACAATTCCTCCAATTCAGCAACCACACAACCACTGAGAACAAGTGACTGAGTTGTTCTTCCTATACCTGGACTTTTGTCTGTGCTTTGTCCATTTTCTGATGGGACAACTGCTGTCTTAGTGAAAATGTGGCTATAAATTCATCTTGGAATCATGTTGGGTAAGAAGGGATCTGCTGGAAAAAACTGTTCATCCTGATATTGTACAAGATTGAGTGATTACATGTAGCAGTTTAGGTTGTTAGAAACTTTAATTTGGTCACACCGTAGCTATTATTTTTTTTGTATTTGGCTTTTGCAGCCCTAGGAATCTTTAAACTTACATTTTATGGGAAGGCTGTATCTTGGGTCAAATGCAGCACTGGTTTAAATCAGTGAAGCTTTTTTGGAATTGTTTGGTACACTTTTTCCACTTTTCACAATCTTTACAAGCAAAATAATGCATAGTTCTGCCTGTGACAAAGCAGTTATTCTTTCTTGCCGTGTAATTTAGTGCCATGTAATATACGAACTGCAGGACCTCACATAATAGCATCCCACAGTAACAAACGTTAGGCAAGAAGTGTTTGATTCTTCCCCCCATCTCCTTTTAGAGGAGTGCCACATAATCCTTGGTAGTTGTGTGGTCTCCCATTCAACTTTTCACAAAAATGTTGGAAGGCTATTTATAAAGAGCCTTGAGGACCACCCACTTGGCTATTGAAAATCTGCTGAAATAATCCCTTCTTTCTAATGTAGCTGTGTTGTAGTCAAAATTTAAAATCCATGTGTATTTCTTTTTAAAGGGGCAATGGAGAAATGACATATTCAATGGACAGGGCACTATAATTCATTGTTCCAGTGACATCTGTGATAGACTGTGGATCAATGGCAGCGCTGCTGGTAAGTACATTCATTATGCTCTCCAGTTATTAACGAGACTTTGACATAATGCTTTGGTTGTCCTTCTTTTGATTCATATGATCTGACTATAGTGTCTGGTATCCTCTGAGCGTTCCTCCTAGCATGTACAGCTCTGTGGAGCAAGGGGGTGGCTGTTTGAGTGAGACCTTTGCTGAAGGGAGAGAGCTGTTTGTTCAGAGTACGTGCAGAACTACAGCGAGGCATCAGGTGTTCTTGTAAAGGGCTTTTATTGTTGTGATGAGGGAGTGTTGTTTTTTTTAATAATGTGAGCTTTTCATTTTAAAAGTGAAGGTGTTTTGGAATTCCAAGGTTGGAAGGATAGCAAAAGAAACAGTTTGGTGTGTGAGCAGTTTGCGCGAGAGGAATCCTGGTTCAAATTGTTATTGGAAATAATGAATTCCTTGGCAGGTTGTAATTTGGCATGGAGCAGAAATGAATCTTATAATGCAAAGCTATGGACCCAGTGACTTACTAGAGACGCTTTCCAATCCATTTGACTTATGTGCGAGGGGACTGTATATGAAAGAGTAGTTAAAGCTTCATTGCAGCTGAAGGTACTCAGGTATGAATGCGTCACATAGAAGGGCGTGATTTGAAAAACCTAAAATAAAGCATATATGCGCATTCCCATGGTATCAAGCACCAAAATGTATGGAGTAGAAGTGCAGTGGCTTAGCTAAGGAATATTTGCTTGTCAAAGTCTTCACTTGTGGGCTAGTAGCATTCTAAAAATGAAGTATTTAATGTAAACATAATAATAATAATCAGAAGGCTATCATTAGTCTTATTTCCATCTTTGATATTAGGTGCACTTGTAATGTTAGACTCGTGCTTTTAGAACACAATGGCAATGTTTATTTTTAAAGCATTTCCTGTGAAGGAGGTGCTGTGGGTTGCAGAAGTCTCGCGCTACAGTGCTGCTTTAATCCAGTCAAAGTTGGTAGTCATCAAAATTCATAGCTATGTTCAAACCCTATAAAATGTTGTGATGGTCTGTTTTGTGATTAGTTAGCAGATGTTAACTTTAACAGGCCTTTTTTTCTGGCACTGTAAGCAGAACAATAAGGAATTGAATGGGTCTTGAAGAACTCTCTACACAATCATGGAAGCATTCTCTTCAGATTACTGTAAGGATACATTTGAAGAGGAAATTTGTTCCACTCCTGTTCATTGGATAGTTAGAAGACTTAATTTTCTCTTTTCTCAGCAATCATTTACATTCTGTATTAAGATAGCACGATATTCCTGTTTATAATTAAAACTTAATTGTTTTTTAACCTTTTTAAAGTGCATTTATATAGAAGCCAAGGTTATTCACAGTTCTTCAGTTTAAAATAAATGTCTAGATATGTATTTCAGGCAGAACGGTAGCTTGGCTTTGGAAAAACAAAAAATGGAAATATTATTTGCAGTGCAGTATCTGGAAGAGTGAAAAATGTCTCTGCTTTTCTTCACAACCTGAGTAAGGAAAAAAAGAAGAAACTGCCTTCATTAGAAGTAATGAACGTATATCTTTCCATCCTTCTGGGAAGGCAAGTCAGCTTTCATGTCATGACTGTCCAAGCCAAGTACAGATGGTGTTGTTTGCACTGTCTTTGCAAGACATTAACCCTCCCAGGGAGCAGGCATTCTAGATACCATAGGCAGCAGTTCATCTACGTGTTTGCTAGCTTTCTGTTGGAGTTTTCCAACAATTTCATCTGTAAAAACATTCAGTGATTTTTTTTTTTTAATCCATAGAAGTGAACTGTTGAGTTATTGAACTGAATTTATCCGACTTTGCCTTGGACAGGATTGCTTTCAATCTTGCAGCTGTTACATCAGGAGAGTGCCCAGTTTGGCAGAGCATAATGGTGGGTGTATGATGTTGGACAGGGAGCTCTTATACATGGAATATTATGGCTAATGCCTACTTGCTGGTATATGCTTACCTGTAAACTTACTATATGTGGACATGAGACTTTAAAACCTACCAGCACAAACAAAACCATCTATTTTATTTCACGATGGATTTGAGGTTATAAGCTGTCTCCTGACAGTTGCTGCTTCTGAGAACTGAGATCTTTTGTCATTAGGCATTCTGAATTTACACTGATTGATTTACCAATCCTGAAGGGTTATAACACAGCTCCAGAACCTGGATCTGACCTCCTATGGGGAGGAGGGACTGCTGCAAGCAGCCAGTGTGATGTGTAAAGATAATGGGTTGGGTGACTTCTCTACCTTTTAATGAACTGGAAAAAAAGGTATCTTTGCATAACGTTAAAATAACTTGAAACTTATAGGAAACTAAATAGGAAACTGCCTTTGTAATAAAAATGGGAGGTTCTTAAGTGATTTAACACAGAATGCTGGTTTTCTGGTAAGAACTCAAAAACAATGCATTTCATGAAATTTATGCCACTTCATAGGAGAAAAAAAACTACCCAGCTTAGGGTTTATTTTCAGTTGTTTTTAATCAGGCAGAACATACTGCTGTGCAGTAAGGTCAAGAGGGTTCAAGCAGTAATTCCTATGGTCTCAATTCATTTAGCAAGAATTAAATGAGGCCTAAAACCAGAAATGCTCTGGAATCAGTATTTTTTCACCCTTCAGCTGATGCTCAGAAGTATTGCTGTTACTTTAAATACTTGTAGTAACAGATTTGTCGGGTGAAGGGGTACCACAAAAGCAGTGGTTTCAATGCCTTAAACTGTGGGAGCCCAAAGCATCGGGGAAAGAACCAACAAACAAACAGGAATAATGTTTTAGGCAGGTCAGGTTTGCTCAAGATTACCCTATGCACGTGTGTTTGTGATCCCTGGATGTGACCAGTACTTCACAAGGCTTCTTGGACCACAGGATTCAAATCTATTCTTAATTATCTCCCTTCTGCAAGTGCTTGGGGTTCGGTGAGTAGGGCTGATCCTATTATTGGCCGTGCTCAATTTGATTAACTGGAGTTCTAGATTCAGCAGTGGTTTAAAGGCACCACACAAGGTGGTGTGGTGAGAGACTGTCTTCTATAGGAGCTCAAACACTGAAACCTGCATGGAAGTGGAAGAGTGACTGTGGCTTCATTGGAGCATGCAAGAGGCTCAGGATAAACCTGCATGTTGTTACAAGCAGTGGCCAGCTGTGTGCATGTCAGTGTTTTCAGTGAGAATGCATGTAAAAAAGCTTTTTTTATCACTGATGGGAGCATTAATTGTCTTCAAGCAGGGTTATGGTAGCTTAAATTATGCTTCAGCTCTTAATACTGAAACTGTTGATGTGGTCAATGAAGGTAGCCTAAGAATCAGCAAAGATTTGTTGTTTTTCACTACAATCTGCTAAAAAAAAACAAAAACTGGCCTAGTTCCCTTTCCTATGTGCAATGATAAAGATTCCAAAGGAACTAAATTATCCTAAATCTGGTATTTGTATGTTCTCGTGGGTGGGGAGAGCAGGGGGACTGCAGGTATAACTATGTTTCTGTTTTTTGTTCAGTTTTGTTATTATCTGACCTGTTTCAACTAACAGTTTCTGCTTTTTTAGCAGGTATTTGTTGTTATTTTGACTATTTTATCTCAAATTCCCTGGTAACTCATCCCTGTAATAGTTACTGTATTTGGAATCTGCTTTCTAAATATCCGTGTGCTTCAGTTCTACTACTCAATAATGAAAAGATTTTAATGGAGCTCTAAAAAAAAAAAAAGTTGAATGTTTCCTCAGCTGCCTCTGTAGCAGCCAGAATGAAGTCTCACTAATGCTTATCCCAGATCTTTGTTGTGTTGCCAAGGTTTTATGTCAACATTAAGAAAAAAAACCACCCAACTTTGGCATCAGAAGCACTCTGACAGGTACCTGTAGAAGTTATTCTGTTTATTTTGAGTCTTTATTTGTTGTATGAGCACAGTCATCTTGACAGATTTGAGCTGTAATTCATCCGAAAGATGGAAAGAGAAAAAATAACCTTGGAAGGGAGAACTTGGAGTAACACCTTGCACGTTTGACAGGAGCAGACAAAGCAGAATGTGACTTCACTGTGCTCTACTGCAGAACTGTAGATAATCTGACACCAGAACCAACTTCTGTGAGCCCCCCACAGGTCTCTCCTTAATGTTGTCCTTCCTGGGTGTGTGTTATGTAGCTTTTTCTGTTTGCTTTCTGATCTTATTTCATATGGACCTTTCACTCTGCTGGAAAACCTGTTATTTCCAGGTGTCAAAATGATCATTGTCCTAAAAAATAGGAATAGGCACAAAAACTATCACCACCATCCCTTATTATTTTTTAGCTTTGAGGAAAGGGAGCCAGACCAACAAGTGAAACCTGCTCTGAGGCACGCTCTAACAAATGGAGGGCAGGGAGAAGAAAGCTGAAGGTGGGACCCTCAGTTGCCTGCTACCTTCAGGAAAAAAAAATCTGTTCAGTAGAGTAAATTTGTCATCTTCTAAACTTTTAAACACGTGAGGCTTCACAAAAAGAAACTGGGATTCAGTAAGACTTTGATAATTTGTGTGCATGTGTGTTTAAATCAGATCCTATGGATCTGGCTATACTACCTTATAGTAACATGTTGAAATAGTAGCTATGTGACTGTCCTGTCTGTAATTTCTAATACACATCTGCAATTTCATTTCACAACAACAGGGCAGCAAAGCGATGATTAAAATGTTTGCTGATTTTGCAATTAGAAACCCTGGGCTAGTCCTAAACATGCTGATTCCATTAGACTTGCAAGGAGTGCTGGGGATGTTGCACTAATTGTGATAAAAGGGGTCTCAGCATGTGTCAAGCACATCTATGTTAACTCAATTTAATGAGGCATCAATTTGAAGTTAGGATCTAACTGTACAAGTCTCTTATCTGCTTTGCTTTACTGCTCCTTCTGAAGCCTATGATACGTTTCCCTGTAATTATGTCATTCTCAGACCTGTTAATTTAAAAAAAAAAGATAAATTATTGGGTGGCAAAAGGAATGGAAAATTTCATAACAGTTCTTTCATTGAGTTTGTCTGGATCCAAGGTTCCTGTATGGCCATTTGTCTTGTCCATGAAAGCAGAAAAAGACAACAGAGATAAAAACTTTGACTGTTACCAAATCTGTTTTTCTAATGAAGTCACTTTTGCTAACATCTCTTCAACTTCAGCATCTTGATTTTTTTCTTAGTACAGTTAACAAACTGTTTAATTTCATTTTCGTTTGTTCTGCCTGTATCTTCAGTCTAAATAAATATTAACAAAAAAACTGTGAAGCCAAACATTACCAAAAAAAACAACCCCATAACCCCCAGATCTTTAATTTCCCTGGGCAGCTACCCAGAAGTAAAAGCCACTTCTGAAAATGTCCTGTTGTGATCTTTTGAGAAAGCTGTTTGTTATTCAGAGTTCAGCTGAATTCAGACACTTCTACCGTTCTTTACTTTGTCTGCTGAAATATTTCTCTGATTTGCACAGTAAAATAATCTGAGATTTTGGATCTGACCACATCAAAGGGATCACTGAGTCCTGATTCGTGCTCATTGAGGTATTCAGCTTAAGTAAATTAAAAAAAAAAAAAAGCATTAATACAAAATTCTTTGAGTCTTTTGGTTTGTTTTAAACTTTCAGATTGGCTGCTCTGTGTTTTGCTTAGAAGAAAAGCCAAGCTTACACATGGAAGATTGCCAGATACTCTAAACCCTATTTTGGTTAAATTACAGTACCCATATTTTGATAACAAAGCACATTGATTTCATATTCAAAAAGATTTTTATATTTAGTCTGTTAACCTTTTGTAGTTCCCACCCACAGCTTTAGACTGTAGAACATTTTTATGCTAATTGTTGTCAGTAGGGTATCTGCCATGGCCCCTCGGTAATTTAAATCCATTGAATCGTAATGCAGGTGCTGATAATTGCAGAACTGTTATTGTTTGGCTGCAGAATGTGTCTCACAATTCTTTGCAAATTGGATTTAAGAACTCCTAAAAATCCCATATTTGAAGACAAACTTGCATTGTTTTAATAATAATAATAAAAGGAAGAATTTTTTTCTCTCTCGTCTTTGGATATTTTTATGTACTCACAGTTTTAAAGCAGTCTTCACTGTCAGATTCTGTTCAGCAGCTATTGTAAGCTCATAAAGATGTCTCTTAGCTCCATTGTTTCTGGATGTTTATAAGCATCCTCGTCTAGCAATTTTTGGAAAGTAGGGTTGTTTGGTGCAGCATTGTAATCCAGCAAATATTATGTGGAAATGAGAGGAAGAAAAGCTTTGTGTGTGAGCCCAGGTTGTCTGGGTGATTTGGGACAATACTTCCTCCAGTCTTGCTTTCGTGGGATGAAATGATGGCATTACTTTGTCTTTAAGCATCCTCTGAGCTATGTTTTAGCCAATGAAATTCTGTCCTGTAGCCTTCATGGACAAATCTTTGTTTTCTATCCGTGAGAAAACAATATTCCTTATTTTACTAGAATCTTCATTATGTTCTTCATAAAAAAAAATCTACATAATGCAGAGTTGATTACGCCATAACACTTTGTTTGGAATATACAATGTGCTGAAGGGCTGCCTGGGAAAATATTTTAAATACAGAGTAGTCATTACTTTTATTAAATGATTATAATTTTAGTAGGTTTGATGAACCCTCCCTCTGAGTGAAGGCTTTGTTTCCATAGAACGCTTTAATATGGATGAGAGTAGTTCTCATGAGAAACATCTTCCGTGAGCTGAAGTTACCGTGCAGAGAAGGAAGGTAAATTTAGGGTCAAAGTAGAAGAAAACTTTCTGGTTTTTGCTGTAAGATTATTTTTTGTTTCTTTTGGTTAAAAACAATTTAATTCGATATTGAGTGGGAACGGTCAAATGAAAAAGGTGTTCTAACCATTCAAGGAGGGTGACCAGTAGTTTGATTTCTTACTGCTGGAAGCTCGAGCCCCAGGGTCCTGTCTGGGAGAGTGACTTTCTCAGCAGATCAGGTTTGGGGATGCAGGAAGGGCTGGGCTCTGTTCTTACTTGTGGTAGAACTTCATGGTGGAGATGCAGATGTCGGAGTCTCTAGTTGTGGTAACGCAGTGGTTACCTCTGGGGGCTCACGTGAAGGTATTTCTGCAGGCCTTTTGTAAATATTCATCTGGACCTAGTTGTCGAAGTCCTAGGGACGCTTCTTAAAAGGCTAGATTCATCTTGAAATAAATGATCTTATTTTGAAGCTTAAAAATGTGTAGCTGTAAATTCTAGCAAAGCATCCGTGGAGGTTAAATGATCTGCAGCTTCGTATTTCACATTTTGTAGTGAATGGTCAGATTTAATTGACTGAAAACTTCAACAGTGAGTAGCTGATGGGAGAAGAGTCCCTTCTCTGCTTGTTTGTTACAGATGATTACTGCAGGTACAAATAGAACAGATTGTTTTTCATTAACAATTGGTTTTAATTTCTGTCTTCATGATTTCATGTATTTCAAGCAGCAGTGAAGGCGAACCATTTGTTAAATACATTGCCTGTGTTTTACATTAGGAATGTTTGGGTTTTGCTATTGGAAACACGCAGTGTGTTTCCCTTATGGAAAATCTGGCAGCCCGATTGTGTGTGGTTTATTACAGTTCTAGGTAACTTTAGCACCATTTTTGAACATTGGCTGTATTTTTAAAGCTGCACTGAGATATAAACTATTGTTTCAGGGGATATGCGTGTGTGTATGCATACATTTAAATAAATTAATGACTGAATTAATAGGATACTTGTTTTGGAACTTCACCAGGCAGGATTTATGCTGTAGAAGAACCAAATTAGTTGAGTAGTGTCAACAAGCAAGGTATGGATTCTCACCTTCAGCAATCTTCTGTGATACTACATGGACAATTCCAGGTGGTGAAGCCCTTTCCAGTGAGAGCTGATTTAGCCACTGGAGGATTTTTTGTGCCAGGAGCAATTTTAATTGGAATAGTACTGAAACGATCCTCTCTAACCTGAGCTATTACAAATTGATTTAACATAAGTTAAATTTATTTTGCTTTCTGCTGAATAAGTCTTTGCTCCTCCCTTTGGTGTTAATGAGCAAAGCTCTTTGGTGAATTGACTTTAATACTAAAGACTAATGCAGTGTATCTGGTCACCTTTAAGTGAGACACGTCCATTACTCGTAGGACCAATGACTGTTTTTTAAGAAGTTCACTTAAATGAAGATATTGCAGCATTTAGTCTGCTAATAACTATTTGTATTACATTAATAAATATCACATCTGCAGTATAGGATCACTGCTGTGTCATCTTTACTGAGTTTTATCTTCCTGACCTCATCCCCCCCCATCCACCCACAACTTCTAGTTTGATGTCCTACACAGGTGATCAGTGTGCTGTAATTGAAATAAAGATAATTAATTGATTCTTCACTCGCAGAGAGGTCAAGCTGCCCTGTCCTCAATGGCTGTTGTGAAAGCAGTCATCCTGCTGGCACCAACTCCTCAAAGGTGGCATGTGATCTTTGTCTCACTGGCAGTAATTAAAACGGACAAGAAGGGGGTATTTAGAGAATGATTCTCTGGTATAGTTCCTTTAGCTTCACTTTGTAAGCATGTGAAACTGGGATTGATAACCCTCGGTAGGTTGTGGTCTGTGTGCTATGCAGTGTTTGCATCTCAGCCTTAGTGCTGTGTTACCAGTAATGTGGAACACCAGGAATGTTACAGATGTCTGTTTAAAAATAAAAAAATAAAATAAAAATAGTGTTTCTGGGATGAGTAATGTGGGATTCTGTCAGGCACCTTGAAGCCATTGATTGTAAACACATTTCTTGGAACGGCTGCTCATTTTGAGATTATTTCAGGTAAAGATTTGCATGAAGAATTATTTTTTAATGTTCCTGTGAAGGACACTGAATTACTTGGTTTGTGTAGTGTAATAGAGAGGGATTAGATGATTCACTGAGTCTTCTGTAGACCTATCTGTGGCACTTAAAATTAAACAAAACAAAATAATAATGTTTGTGCCATGCAATTTCTAAGGAAGAGTCACCAATTAATTTAAGATACAGTGATGCAATGATGGGATTCTCATTCATTGCCCAGGGAATAAATACAGCAAAAGCTGGATAGGATTGTCTGCACTGAGAAAACATGGGATGTCATTCAAAGAATTAAGGTGTAGGTGAAGTAACTATTTACTTCACTGACAGTAAGGTTTTAATTCTTCACATATAAGGACAGAAATGCTTCAGATTTTAACAGTTCAAAGCAACTTCTGGTTTGAGCTGATTTTATCCATTGAGTTGTACGTTCTCACTTCTACGTCTTGCGTGATTTGGCAGGGTTTGTTATAGGGAATACCAACAGTTTGGTGACCAGGATCCAATTCTGTTTACAGAAATAAATAATAGGAAATCATGAGAGAATGCTAATATATGTAAATCAAAACTCCAGCGTTCAAGTGCTGATGATTTTGCATTTGTAGTTAACTTATGAATGCAAAGGAAAACACTAGCACATCATAAATTACACCATTTTTTGGCACTTTCCTTAAGCACTATAGAAATATGTAGGTATTTTTTTTTTCTGTAAAAAAGGAGGCAAGAAGCCAAGTGGCAGGAGATCTGCTGAGAAAGCTGAGTCTCAGAGGAGAAAATGGGAGACAGCAGGTATGTGTGAGTCACTATTGCTCCTGCTCAGCTGGAGAATGCTGTCTGCTGAAAGCAGTATTTCTCTTTACGGTGCACCGCTTCTGCTTGGTGTTATTTGTTTGGCGAAGCGATGCCTTTTTCTCAGCTGACCACTGCAGCGTAACCCTGCCTTTCATATTTTATGCCAGTTCATCTTTTACTGCGTTATAACCTCAGCTAGCTTGCAGAAGCAACGTCTCTGCCGTTCAGAGTGGAGACATTTGGTGGTCATAGCAGGAGGCCCTTGGACAGTGAAGGCTGCCTTCGGTGGAAGAGAGCCTACAAATGTCAATTTACAGATTCTCTAGCTTTTGACAAAGCAAACACGACATCTGCAGCTTTCTTAGGTTAAGATGATCCCTCCTGATACAACTGATTCCTGGAGTTGCACCAAAGCTAATTTTGGCTCAGATCAGCACGTGTCAATTGTTTCACGCAAGCATTAAAATAAAGGCAGGAGTAAATATTTTTTCTAAACAGCACTATTTCATCCAAAAAGAAATCAAACAAACAGTTTTTTCACAGTGTTCTAATATGGGAGTTAAAAATACATTTTCAGACAACATTAATCTTTAATATTTAGCATTAAAACACTTTCAGTTATTTTCTCAGGAGGATGCGTGTGGAAGTAGACCTACTCTTTATGTTCTGTGCTCTCCTACAGATATTTTTGCTAGGTGACTAACTGGAAAAATATTTAAGTACTTAAAAATAAACTGTCACTTCAAGTACAGCGAATAAACTGTCCTTTTTATAAGAGTCATTTGAAAACATAAATCCCAAGTATGTTTTCTCATAGCCATTTAATTGAGATGCAACTCTGAAAACGATACTGAATCTTTTCCATGATCCAGCCACAGATGTTCTTGCATTAAGGCTGTGGTATGAGACAACAATAAATGAAATTGCAGCTACTGCAGCAAGTATTAGGGGGAAATGAAAATTCCTGACTCAGAGGAGTAGGGCAATGACAGAAAGACTCCTCATTATAGAGCTTTTCATATGAAGAAGAATGACTGGTAAATGAGGTTTGTGTGACACAAAGAAGATGGAAACAGTTGGACATTCATGCAGAAATTATGCTCAGTGTACAAAACAAACAGAAGAATAGGGAATATTGAATTTGCATTTCTGAACCCACTAAAAGAGTGTGGAGATGGCCTCTGGAATGGATGGCAGATACCGTCAGCAAGAGGAAGGCATTATTTACCTTTAGCGCTATCTACCTTGAGCATTATCTAGGTTTTAGTGACTGACATTTTCTATAGCCTGTTTATTAGTCAACTTCTGGTGTTTGCTTCAGTTTACTGGCTGTACAGAAGCTTGCAGGCTTTCTGAAATGCTGATGAGCAGTTCTGTCACGGTAAGCAATCTCCAGTATTTTTACCAGTTAATCTAATAGCAAAGTGTAAAGTAATTATGGTGGGATTTGCTGTTAGTCACACGCACACAGGTGTAGTTATTTGGGCATCTAAGCAGGGCTGGTCCTGCTGTGATTCACAGTCTGTAGTGCACAGGGTTGTTTGGTTTGTTTTACTTGAAGCAACGTGAGAAATGCTTCTGGTGGAGAGGTGGACAGGACAATGCACACTGCTTAATAAACAAGGGCTGAAGCACCAAACTGTTTGCAGCACTTTGGAAACTCTCTCCAGTCTCATTTCCCAACGTGACTGGGGAGTTCAACGTGCTGTGTTTTGTTGTTGTTTTCCCCTCTGCTTTGAGCATCTTAATGCAAGGTTGTTTCATTTTGCCGTTAAGTGTCCTTGGGAGGTACGAATTTCCCTGTCTCCCAGAGCTTCTATTGTCTGCCTTTGGGCCAAAGATACTCCAGCATTTTTTCCGAGCACTTGAAGAAATAAAACTTCTTTGTGCAATGTTAAGGAGAGAGAAAAAAGGAAGGCTGCCTTTCAGTCAAGTGTACTTTCATACCCTATGTGTGTGCAAGGAGGGAGTCCACTCAAGGCACTTGAAATGATTTGCTTTGTTTTAAGTATTCGTACAATTAAAGATCTTGAATTAGCTACATAATCAATATATACAGGGAGAAGACAACGCTGGACTTTCAGATGGGTCATTTCATGTTCTTGCAGCTGTCTCACACACTGGTCTTCACCACTACCCAGTAATTCCTTCAAATCTACACTAAGTCATAAATTGTCATTAATTAGCTTCACCTAGAAGTCAGTCCCTGCCTGCCGTGGCAGTCACTTCATTATCTTCTGGTATATTTCAAACAATAGAAATGATTGAAACAGGAACTCCTACATTTCTATGGAGATTAAGAATGGCACACCACCCTGTAATTTAGGCAGTCATGCAGCAGTTTGCATTTGCATTGGCAGAGTAGTGCAGATTGCATTGAGTTGCTTCATAAAAATATCTTCAGGTTCTGAAGTCAGGACTTCAGGTTTGGTTTTTTTTTGTCTCTGAGTTCTGTTTGTGGTGTTAATCAGGAGGGTGTGCTTTAAAGCAACACAACACGTTCACAGAAGGATGTCCCTTTTCAATGTCAGCGCAAAGCCACCTTTTCTGTTCATGATTGGTCAGAATTATTATTGGATTATTGGTCAGAATAGAGCATTAGGGGGATAAAACAGGCAAGAGAAGTTTAAGAAACTCATTCAGTGCTAAGAGCTGGTAGAATTGTTTTAGAAGAGCTGATGTGGGGCCTAATTCTGCAGCTGTAACTCATGTCAGTGGTGCACTTTCTTTCAGGATGTTGAAGGAAGGTAATGTTTACAGAACAGGATGCTTGTTGATAATAGGTCTACCAACTTTTAAGATGTATTTTGTTTTAGCTTTATAAAAACATTTGCTTTATACACAAGATAGTGTATTGTCAATTGAGATATACAACTTGTTATCAGCTCGTGATAGGGCAGAATACTGTAGCTGCACTGCAGACTTGCTAGAAACCTCAGGGTAGCAGTAAGCCAAGTGTTTCTGTTATGATTTATACTTTGCACATGCATTTTTATGTGCATTTCCATTAAAATGTATAGATCCTGGGTACAAGTTGCAAGCAAGTAGGAAGTTCTACCTGGTGCTCAAGACTCATTACTTCTTCATTACCTTTTTAAATACATTGTTATAAATAGATTGGTCTCAGATGTTGAGGTAGAAGCAACCTGGTATCTTTGCCTAGCAGACTTCTCTCTAAGCATCAGTGTAGTCAAGTGGGCGGTAAATAAATTTAATGTAATCTTGTAGTTTAATACTGATATCTTTCTCGTACGTGGAGGATCCTTTGATTCACCCAGTCATTTGATTGATGCGGGAGAAATTCCTCACATTACGGAGCTTTGTAGTGTGATGGAGTTCTTGTCAATTCATGAAGAACATCAGTGAGCTGAGCAGGATGGGCTTGATTTAATGTGTGAGGAATGGGGCTTTACCCAGCGAGATATGAAAGTCATGTATTAATCTCAGATTGGATTGGCTGGTGAGAAGATGGAAGAGGAAATGTCAACTTCCTTTATTACTTATTCTGAGCAATATTAATTACCTATTTTGTGATGAAAAAATGCAGCCACATGCAGAACCTAGCCAAGCACCAACCCCTAATCCAATCAGCCTGATGTATGCAGAAAGTTTACAGAATGACCTTGTGCGTAATTACTCATTTGATGGCTGTTAGTAAATGGCACAAATGGAATCTGACATACATTATAACACATTAATGAATGCCTTCCTCCCTCCATCTTCTGCTGTACAGAAAAATGATTTTAATTAAGACTTCCGTGATTAGTCATTTAATCAGTCATTAGGCCAATACAGATGGAGTCAATTAATTTTTTTACACTTGAATAGAGATTTGATGCTACCGCAAACCATACAATCTATTTTTTTAACATTGTATCATGGGCAATTGCCTTGATGTCTGTCTACTAAGTGTACATTATTCTTGCAAAAAACTGGATAGCATTTACAGCACATCAGTGATGACTTCTATAGGTGTGTTTTATTACATGCAGTCCGGATTTCAGCAAATTCGTTCAGTTCTGAATTTAGACTGATGGTGGTTCTTGTATGAAGCATTTTAGTGTTTTTTTTAAAGAGTAGTAGGGAAGAAATGCCTTTGAAAGTTAAACGTATTCAGCACCTCCTAATGAAGTATTATCATTTGTAACATCAAAATGCATTTCAGTGCTAGCTTTTGTGCAAAAACTTGAAATCTCAGGATGGTTGTAGTTGGAATGGACTCCCTGAGTCATCCCTCACCTGGAGCCATTTGCCAAGGACTCATCCTGGTGGCTGTTGACGATGTCCAGGGATGGAGACATCCTCTGATCTTATGCAACAATCACTGTGAGAAGAACAACTGCAAATAGAAGAGTGAGAGTATTTGTGTAGGAAGCACACAGTTGTCTGGTACATCTCGTTCATACCTTAAGTGGGGCTGAATAATTACTACCGAGTGGTTAATTAATAAGATCCTGATGTGAGATTAGCCAGTGACACTGGAGAAGATTGCAAAAAGGGTGACTTGAGTCCCTCACTGAAAAAATTAAATGGTTAAAAAGGACAACTGAGTGCTGAGCAGTGTGACCTCTTAATGGGGAACAGGAAGGTGATTTCTTTGCAAAGCTCTGTGGAATGGAGGAAACAGAAGTGGAGACCCTGCCGCATGATCCGTTCAATCCAACTCCATTGTAAATTAAAAAACAAAGTAATTAAAATTTGCAGTCGTAAATGGGGTTCAGAGTCTGCTTGCAGCAGGCTTCTGTAGCTGAAGCACTTGTCCTGTCTGTGGGGCTGCAATGGGCTGTCCAGGCTCTGTTAGAGCAGGTCCTCCCCGTGCCCCTCCTTGGTTCCCTTGTCAATTTAGTGTGCTACTGCAGGTATGCAAAGGGAAAGGAATAGATTGATTTGTGTCTTTTGTTTCTTAAGAAAGCTTTTAAGGCTTGAAAAATGAGCCCTGTCTTGTCTAGCCAAGGAATAATAAATAAAAGCAGGTGTGAGGTGTTGGAATTGAAAACAGCTGGATGTGACGGATGTGATCTGACTTCTCTAGAGCTTCAGTCTTTAATCCCTGTGGCTCAGTGTGAATATTTCCCTACTGAGGCAATGCAGAAATAATAAATAGAACACAGCATATGGAAGAGTTCCTAGACTGAGGAGGGAACAAACCTCCATTAACTCTCTTTATGCTGACTTTTCCTTCACTTTTAAGTACACCTCAGCAAGCTTCCATTATGCGCGGTGCTAATCTTCAGTGTTTGCAGCAAGGCACGTTGTGCTATGACAAAAAACTATGTTGAAACTGGAGCCTGCCTTAAGTCAGAGCTGTTTCTTGAAGACATGCAGTGATCACCTCCACATTTTCGGTGTGACTTTTTCATTGGGAAGTGAATACTTCCCAATTAAACACTGCATCATCCTTATAAATTATAATCAAATTCCCCTCTGTACCAGTAATTTGATCTAATGTTGAGTTGATATATGGAACAGTCTGGCCTTATTCCCTATCTTGAATCTTGTTAAATCCTGACCCTTGTGATCTGCCCGAGGATGGGTTTGTCTGCTGAAAAAACTCTGCTTTCTAATTTAGAGAGTTCTGCACACGAAATGTGCAAGAGGAGCAATTCAGTTGATTAAAGCTAACGTGATAACTGAGATGACATCAAATGATGCAACAACTAAGAAAGCAGTGCTGAGAAGCAGGCTTGGTACAAACCTATCCTAAACAATACAGTGTCTTTCATTTAACCTGGGTTCTAAATGTGCTTTGTCTTGGAATAAATTGTTCAGCATCAGTGTCAAGTAGTAGAAAAGAAATAAAGAAATGCCGACTGAAGTAAATTGTCTGAGGGTTCTTTCTTTCATGTTTTGTATTTGAAGAGTGGTGATAAGGTTTATTTGGGTCAC
The DNA here is from genome assembly GCA_035772895.1 of Perdix hodgsoniae. Lineage (NCBI taxonomy): Eukaryota > Metazoa > Chordata > Aves > Galliformes > Phasianidae > Perdix > Perdix hodgsoniae. Next base: position 3,456,608 of record JAPSGF010000049.1, on the reverse strand, counting down.
ACTTAGAAGCTGTAGACCCTTTAGAAGAACGTTTTGGAACCCTGCTGTTTTGACATATATTCCAAGAAGGCTGGAGCCTGAAGAAAATCATAGAAAACGCTGTGATAGTCTACCAAATCACTGGATTTATAATAGGGAGCCAGTGGTGAGAATTCATTATACATTCACACCTGCAGATAAAGAGCATCTAAAATCGGAATTTTTATTCCACTCATCTTTGATCCTGATATTATTAGATGATATTAGCATCATCCTACGCTGTATTCTGGAATTGGAGCAGTTATGAGTTCCATCCATTAACTTTTTCATAGAAGTCATTCTTTCTGTACAGCAACTGCATCCCACATTTAGAGCAGTAGTTCTGGATACTGAGACTCCTGTTCCTTGCATACAGGCTGGAAATACATACTAAAGGGCTTTAGCAGCCATCATCATCATCTGTGATGCTTTACAGTGCCACAAAGAGGTTATAACAAAGCAGTAAGGATCTGTCACCTGGAAGTTTTAAATTGTACCCTGGGGAAAGTTGGAACGGGAACGCAAATTTGTGTCTATTGTTTTAAGGGAATTAATAGCTTGCTCAGATGAAGGCAATGTTATTCAAAGCTTTACGGACAAGTGCTGTGCAAAGGGTGTGAAAGCAATTAAATACCTCATAGCAGTACTAGAGAGCCCACCAAGATGTAAAGCAACCAACATTAAAGCATCCATTTTTGGAGCCCCTCCTTGGGAGCTGTGAGCTGGGGTACCTTCATACAGGTGCAGCCTGCCTCTTTTCTTTCCCAGCTCAAGTGCTCATTCGTGCACTTTTGAATGATTAACTGTGAAGCCTTAAATCAAACTTGATGGCAGATTCTGCAGCCCCTCCCGTGGCATATTTGATCCATGGCTGCTGAAGTTCTAACAAAGAGAAAAGAAAATGATACTCCATTTCTAATTAAAGAAGTAATTTTCCTTTGCAAGTAGACTTTTTAGCTCAGCTGCAGCGTTAAGGATCAATGGGTTGTCAGATGTATGTCTTTCTAATAAATGCTAGCTGAGATGACATTAAAGTGATAGACTGATCACTGTAATCAATGCAATTCAAAATTGCTTTATGACTTTAATGAACTTGGTTCCTTTCTGTGATTCTCCTACAGTTAACATTGTATGAGCAATGAAGTACAAGGTTACATCCTCATTTGATGTAAAAAGTAATGATATAAAATTAAAATTATTTCACGTGGGTGCAGGTTTTGCTGTTTAACTCCTATTTTTGTGCAGTTCAGAGGACCTCACTATGAAGCGTGATGGCAAAAAGCAATAGGAACAAAAAATACACTTAAAGCAGAAGAAAACCATGCTAAGCTTCCCCCTCCCAGAAGGAAGAAGTAGTGGCCAAGGTGTATTAAGCTTTTTTTTTTTTTTTGCTGTGAATGCTGACATCCCAAGATGCAAAAATTATTCAGCCCAAAGGCAGTCAGAATTCTTTCTTTGTATTTAAACGTGAACGTGTGGTTCATCTGTAAGGAGACAGTTGTGTATATCTGGTGCAGTGGCTGTGTGCCTAATGCGAGCCTAGGGTTATCTGAAATGATACTGATGTGTTTTAGCCTCCTGTAAGTGCATCTGCCCTGGGCTCTGACAAAAAGGCTGCCTTGCTGCTGGTGCATTACATGAAGGTGCAGGAGGGTAAATGTGACACCAGAGAAGAGCCTAATTCTGAGCTAAGGGATCTTCACACACCGTATCCTCTTGGTATAATCAGTGCCTTTAAAATCTACTTATGTGCAATACTTTTGAACTCTTTTCTTGTTCCGGATTTATTTTTTCAAAACCCCAGAGGTTCTGTAAGAACTCCTAGGATCCTTGTAAACCCTTTTATTTCTCTTAAAGCTGGCAGACTGACAGGCTTTAGTTATTCTTGGTGCTAAATTATTTATCTTCCTTTTCCCCCCTAGGCCTGACTTCTGAATCTTTAACTTGACTCCTGGGACGTATCTGACGCCATTTTTTCCCCCATTTAAAGTGAAGCAATTTTTATCTTTTAAACTTCTTTATCGTTAAAATTGTAGGTGTGAAGTTTGAATGTGTAAGTGCGTTTGAGATGAGGTGACCATCTCTAATGGAGTGATGTGATTAGGTCATACATGTTATTTTGTGTTTAATTGCATGCCATTCTCAAATAGCTTTGTAACACAATGTAGGATATGGTCGTGACTGATTCAGGAGGTGCTTTTTATAATTATTTTTTACAGTTTTTTTTTTATCACAAATGTTTATGTCTTTGGGCAGTGTACACGTGGGTGATATTTGACCTATTCAGACAAATAAGGCAACATGGCCGAATACCTTTAAAAACAGAATAAAGGATCTGAACTTTACTATGATATTGTTTTGATAGTGGCCAAACATATCACTTTAAAGCTAACACAGCAAACATTTCAGGAGGAGGAAGAGTCCTGAACTGTCTTCTGAGCTAATAATAACAAGCTAGTATCAACACATATATAAGCATTATTATGAGTAGCAATAATCTTATTCTACTCCTTAGGTGACATCCAAAGAATACATGCTATAAAAGGATCAGCGCCTCATAAAGAATTCTAAGGTATTACAGGGTAAAGAGTTTCTTTTTTCCTTTCTATATTACCACATTCATCAACTGAAATGCTGTAGAAACTGGTTTATAGTGTAATTTCAGGCATGGATGTATTGATCATGAATATTATATCAATTTTTAAATCACTTCTAAGATTAGTAATAAGCCAGTCCAATCGTCCTAAAGCTGATAATTTTGAAACATGTATCTTCAGTATCTTGAGTAACTGTCTGATGTGTCGTGTTTCTGCAAGTTTAGGTGCAATTTTAATTAGAATTCACTTGTTTCTGGCATTCTCTGAAACTGTTATTTATCTTGCCTATGGTTATAAACACGTTTCTGGAAGCCTACATTTCCTACTCGTAGCACCAAGAAATCGAGTCTTGTATGGAAGGAAGTGTTCACTGAATTTTGTTATTAGCATAAATATAAGTAAATAACATGAAGTGTAAATGAGGGCATGTATCCATACCCCAATGTAGCAGAAATGCTAAGTCACAGCTTGCCCCAGTGATGGAGCACCTGGTGGGAAGGCAGGGCCAGCCCAGGGGAGCTCAGGTGCATGCAATGTACCTGAGTGATCAGAAGGGCTGGAGCCAGGATCCACCCCTTCCCAGCCCTCATGTAAGGGTTGGAAGTAGAGGCAAGGGGATCTTGCTGGAGATCCCTGCATACCTGAGACCTTCAGAAGGTAAGCAGCTTCTTTTCCTTAGTTTCTGTGCTCATGGTTGTTGTATTTGAGCAAATTCTCCCTTGCTGCAGCCTTGGATCTTACTGCTCTGCTGTCGTTGCTGTGCTTTCCATTGTGTTACACCCGGACAAACAGAAGAAGCAGTGCAATTTGCTATCTGAAAATGTTATATCATCTCCTGAATCCAGACCTTCAGTTCACACCAAACAATGTCATTGAATTATGTCAGCAAAGTTGCACCTATTTGAAGTCATGAAACTAGTAATTACTGACTAAGCAGCACTGTATTTCCTTAGAAGGCATTATATACATACATACATACACACACAAATAAGAATAATGGAATGGAGCATCAGCTTTACTAACAACCATTCTGCGGTCAAAGAGCAGATTCTTTACAAAACGTCAAACAAAAAATAGGAGGTATTCTTTAAGGAGTGTTGTTAATTTCTCCCCTATTTGATGTCTGCAGCCCTGATTTTTGAAATCTGCACTTTAGCTCTGCTACCCCATGTGAAAATGGTTCTGCTATTCCTCCCTAGCTTAAAGCTGTGAATCTGCATGCGCGTAAATGTAAAATATGCAGTGTTCAAAATGCCTCTTGTTCATCTCAAACTCTAATTCTGTGTTTATTCATCTCAAGTTGTTGACAAGGCGGATCTCCCTATTTTATAGGATTATTCCAATGGCATTGTGTGATGCTTTTCTGTTTCGTTTTAACCCATGTTAGTATTACCCAGTAACTTTCTATTCTATTTTTGAAGTCAGTGACCTCTGAAGGATTTGGAACTCTGAAAGTTTCATTGGTGGAAAAATATCTGATATCACATTCTGGAAAGCCTATGGCTCGTTAACTTATGTCTATTAATGGCTGCAAAATTCATAAACCTTTACATAATGATTTTCTTTAAGTGCAGTATTATTAATTTTTATGGTAATTTTACTATTATTTATGATAGTCAAAAGAGTCTGTTGGAAAAAAAGATAATCACCCAGGGCTTCTAATTTGTAGATCCTTCTAGTGCCTCCTAGTAATTGTTGCAGGCTCTATTAAAGATTAAAGGGGTTAGAAGATTTGACTTTATAAGGTGAAAGTAATTCTTTGAAGGGAAAGTTATATTATTAGTAGTGATTGGAATTGATTACTCAAAGAACTGTAGTAATTCATTCATGAATTCTATTCAGTTTCTCTTTAAGCTTTTAAAATGTATCTATCTTAGTTTGTGGGATCTTAATTTCTTTTTATGTCTGCTTACCATTATGGCAGCCTTTACGCTCACTCAAAAAAACAAAAATAAATACAAAACCTGCGATTAGAAACCCTTCAGATGTTCACATTAAAGGGTTAATGCTGCTTAATCTGACAATTCAGAACTTGTGTCAATAGCAGCCACCTGAAATCCAGGTCTCACTGAAGATTCACCCATGAAGAGACACAAAGGTCAGGTTGGGTTGGGTGCTCCTTCAACGTTATTTCCATCGTGTAGAAATCAACCTCAGATGTCAGGGGCTTCACCTATGGCTGTGTGCAGTGTGTGCCTGTATTTCCGTTGTCTGAGTTTGCCTTGCTAAAGCAAGAACAGTGGCTGTGTTCTCACCTGTTCCAGCGTTTCGAAGGCTGTTATTATTTTCCAGAAGACTTTAAACTCGTAGGTGTGTGGATGTCACAAATTTCAGGGCTACTGTAATGAGTCCTCAGCTGAACTTTCTCTGTTGCTGTTGCAGAGGATTGGTTGCCTGTTTTTCAGTCTCCATCAGGGCAACTTTTCATGGGAGTTGTGTATACATTGGTGCTCATCCAGCTTTACGTCTATCAGCATGCACACAGGGACTATTAATGCTGCTCATGTGCATTAAAGGGAGATGTGTATGCATGCATGTGGGACTCGGCCTATTATTTTTATCATTACCTGAGATCTTTTGAGAGAGAGGATCCTAGAGAGATGCTAGCTATTATTAAAATGTTATTTTACCGTAAATCATTGTTTAAATCACCACTGAGGTATCTCTGCTATTTTATCTGTATAATGTCTTGAGAGGTTGTTTTATATGCTAATGAATGATGCTCCTGAGTGGTAGCACAAGTTGTCATGCTGTCTACTCGATTACAGTATTCTATTAGCAGATTTTGGCACTGGAATTGTACAGTAATTTCCATACTTTGTTTTGCTTTTTGTTGTGACTTTTTTTCCTTTCACTTCTCCCTGTTTATGTACTGAAATGTCTGGAGGAGGTTTTGCTTTACTCTTTCACCATTAAAAATGCCTTATTCCCAGTTTTCCCTTATTTCTTTCATGCTGCTATGTGCTTTTGGGCCGTGATGTGTCCATTCTTGGGCCAGATGCTGTCACCTGCCTTTGAACTCCTGAATTTTTCCAGGAAAAGAAAAGAAAACTGAGAACATTAAAACATGATCTTTGAAAGTTCTCGGTAACCCTGTGATAACTCCTCTCTGTGTGGTCGTTAACCTTTGAATTTCCTCCCTGTAAGGACAGTTTTGTACCTCTGTGGATGGGGAAACAGAAGTGTGATTAAAGTAAAGCAAGGGATGGCAGAGTAAAGTGATGCAAGGGATGCTGCCTTCACAGCATCCAGGGACTTTGACTTTTTTTAGATCCTTGCAATGTGACTGAATGGTAGTTCTGTTCCTCTGCATCTCGTTTTCATGAGATCTTCCTGATTCTGACCATTACTGCATGCTATTATTTGACCTTAAAAGAAAGTCCCTTGCTGGGGAAGAATGGATTTATCTACAAGTGTTGTAGATCTGTGGGCTCCATAGACTTGCTGCTTCCTCTGCAAGTAAATATACACCGGCCTATTTCTTTATTATTCAGAAAGAAGATGTATTGTGTCCATTATTGAATACGTGATCAACTGCTATGTACTGACCAGAAGATAAATCAAAATTCAGTAATCAGAAAGGCTTTATCCTGCTCTGGACTTCCCAGATTTTCTCATTTATCCTCTGAAATATGCTTCTTAATGAACAGGAAGCCTGGAGTATGCAGTCTTTGTGCCAGTAGGCCTCGTTAAATGGCCATTTGTGAATTTGTTTTAAATTCCAGAATAATGAGCTAGGTTTGCTATTGATGCCATGGCAGCTCTCGGTACGAAGGATCAATCTTGCACTACAAATTTGCTGAAGTTTAAACAGCAATCCTTTTCTAGGTTAGCTAATTTTGAACAACCACGTGCTCTAACATCGTGTCCCTTGGGAAAGTGAGCCACACAAACTGTTACAGAAGTGGGATTTTCTTTCTTCGAATGTCAGCGTAGAGTTCTCATTTTTGAACATGTCACCAAACCCAGTGATATTTGTTGGATCATCTCTGAGGAATATGGAGGCTGTGCGTAGTGTCCAAGATTTCAGACGGTCGTAATGTAAGGATAAACGAGCTGTCTTGGTATTTTTTAGTGTTTCTGTGGGTTGGTTCCTTTTAGTTAGTTTGTTGTTGGCTTTTTTTTCCAGTGGAAACTGCATGCCACTGTGTGTTGCTTGAACACTAAGTTTGAGAGTACCAGGGGCTGACAGAGTTCTGCAGGAAGAGAAGATTTAGTGCTTGGCCTTCGTGTACAAAAGTGTTGTGGGGCAAAACTCTGTGAAGACCCTGTTTTGAAAGTTGCAGACGTACGATTTTAGTGATGGTTTGGATTTTGTTTCCATGTAAGCAGAAGGACTTTGCTCAAGGCTAAATACCCCAGAGTCACTGGTGTGAAGCAATCGCTATCTGTTAGTGCTATTTGAAGATACGTTTTTTAATTTGATTTTTTTGACTCTTCTGAGTGCCATCTTCATAGAGATCAAGTAATTTGAAGTTGAGAGTTTCTCCATAGCCTGGTAGGCTGTGCAGAATGGATCAGTATTACACAGAATACGTTAAGACTCCACATAAAACAGGAGAAAGAACTAAAACATCATTTGTAAGGACACACGAATTACATAGATACTCATGTACTGCCATGCTCTAAAGGGCATTTTAAAACAAGCAAACAATGGGAATGAATAGGAAAGTAACTAAAGATAAGCGCTGCAGCTGATTGTATTGGCATGGTGCAGCTAGCATCAGTTGAGATGAGGCTACAGCACTGAAGTTGGAAAATAGCAGCCTCTCATTCAGTAGGCTTCTAGCATGGATAACTTTCTTAAATGTCATTTTCAGATACGTGTTAAGATTGGGATTCTTGGCTTGAAAAATGCAAGCCATCATCCTTTGTTTTCTGCTCAATCTCAGATTTTATGAATAAAAGAAAAATAAGAGACAAATGCATAACAGAGAAAAGCAATAAATAACATACCATAATGACCAGTATTTGCTTGGAAATTGGGAGACAAGTTGTTCCAGAGGCATGGTTTGCCACCGGTTAGTGCTTTTCTATAAGGCACGGGTTGCTGTGGTTGCCATGGCAAGGTGTGGGCTATGTTACAAGCTCTATAAATAGTCCCATCATTGGCCATGGTGCCAGTGGAGATCCTGTCCTGGGTGGTTTTATTTTGATCATGGTCAAAGAGCCTGATCTGATTTATGTGATAAATCAAATGGGCATAAAGTAACCCATCTTTTGGGTTTCTCTGTGATGGAAGTTTTTGCCATAGATACAGTGATTTTCGGATAAACCCTAAGCACTTCTGAATTCCTATGTTTCAGTGATGAGTTTGGTCTGTCTCTTCAACCTTCTGTCTCACAGGCTATCCCTAACCTTAGGAGACCTCAAGGCTTGCTGTGTGGATGCACACAGACCAGAACTGAAATTTAGAATATCTGACTGGGGCGGGGGGGGGGGGGGGGAGGCGGGGGGGAAGCATTGCCAGATCTGTTCTTGTCTAAATTTTCCTCTGTCATTTGTAAGCATGGCAGATGTGGATTTTTTGTCAGTTATGTCAGTGCTACAACCTGTGTAGGAAATTCTCTAAGTGTTTGTTATGGAAACATTTGGTTAATCACCCCTATAGCGTGTTTAAAAAGCGAAGAAAACAGTCTGCCACGTAATGCATGATATTGCATTACAGGCAGCCACACCAGGAGAGAGGTCCTGTTCTTAGCATGTGAATTTGTCACAAAATGTGCTTGCTGGATAGCATGCATGGGGTAATTCTGTCCTCTTTGAGTCCTGGTGAACACTGGTGTAAATTTAACCCTTTGTGTTGATTTGTGGGGTAGCATTGAAAGCCCTGGTAATGTTCTTCTACACATCCTTCTCTCAGTTGCATCACTTTTGATTCCAAAGTCCATTAGCAGGGGTTGTAAATAAGTCTTGTCTGGACTGACTGCTTGTCAGTAAGCTTGACTCAAAGTTGTAAGGAACCTTCTTCTGTTACTGTGAAGGAAAGCTGTGTGTGAAACAATTCCCTGTATTTCAGCATAATAATTACTTAAAAAATAAAAGCCTTCCTCCCAGGCTCTCAGTTGCTCCAAGCAAAGCCTGGGTGATGTGTGAAGGCTGAAGAGATTGTTGCATTCCTATAGGAGCAGTATCTGCGTAGCATCTTGGCTATCTTGCTGTTACAAATACATACATAGAGTTTGGCAGAATGGCAAATGGAGCTGTGTGTGACTCCTGGGGACCTCGTTGAAGGAAATGGCTGAGATAATTAAGAGCTCAATCTGAAAAAAACAGTGCTGAGGCCAGAGGAATACAGATTTAGAACGTTCTGAAGCATTTATCAGCCCTCATTTTGTAGCTGAGTGAAATTTTCAAAGATGTTTCTTCTTCTGATGCGCCACGTAGAAAATGTGCCCTTAAGTGAGAGGGGCTTTTACGCTTTGTGACAATAGCGGAGGGTTTAGTGCAAGAAAATAAGATGAGTGAACAGATGAACTCCATATGGAAATAAATGCTTAGGTTTGGCCTTGTTAGGAGCTTTGCCATCATGCACCATAGCAAGAAGGTACCTGCAGTAACAATCCCCAAGCAGTGGTCTTGCCTGTTTCTCTTTCTGATGCTGGAAGAACATGATGTGCATCTCAGTGAGATAAATCAGTCTTTCTTATTTGTCAAAGAATTTGGTGTTGTTTCACACGTTATGTTCAGATCATTGTTTTACTAAATTCCTTGGCTTCCCTTCAATTTCTTTCGAAATAAACAAAGCTCAAATGAAACTTTAGATGTTTATAGAAATGCAGGAATCGAATCAACGTTTTTTCAACTCTTTGGACTTAGTCTGACAAAGCTGAAAGCGCAGGAAGCAACTGCAGTATAAATCTTTTCACTGGAACTGTCTGAATTGGACATGAATTTGTGATTTCAGGAGTGCTCAGCGTTGGGTGATACATGTTTTCTTACATAATGCCGAGTGACAGTTCTGGATATTGTTTTAAGAGCAGAAGCAGAGCAAATGTGTCATTTCCACATTGGAAAGTTCACTGTAGTTTTGCTGTTGATGTTGCTAACCACGTTGCTTGCCAGTGCTGGTATGGCTTAAACACCTCTTAATTTAGAGCTGGGCTGAGTTTTCCCAACCGGTGCAAGTATAGCTGAATAGCTACTAAAAGCCAATCAGTTTCCTTTGTTACTAAATCTCTTTGGTTAATTAGTAGCAAACATTCATTGTGCAATTCTTCACCCCTTTGAATAGTGGGATCTACCACTAGCCATCCTCCCTTTAACGTCAGTGGAATTATTGCATGAGGATTACACTGTTAGGAGTTTCATAACATCTAACCATCATCCTTATGTCCCAGCTGTTGTTATGACCTGCGTTTCCCCCCCTCCCTTTTCCATCACACTTGGAAAGGTTAAAATAATAATAATATAGCACCAGCTATACCTGAAGGCTCTCTGCTCTAGAATGAGATTTGTGTACGTTTTTTAATATTAAGCTGGGAAGTGAAGGATTGGAAAATGTTACAGCTGTGGTATGAGGATTTCTGAGAAGTGCAATGAAAGCTTTATCCGTAACACTTCAAATATTGCCATTGTTAATGTATTCTGAGAGGGCCGTATACTGACAGCAAGTTTCTGGGGTGTGCAGCCATGGAAATGCTGTCTCTTTGTTTTTCATTCTGTGCAGGCAGTTTGGACAAGCAGTTGCTAAAGACCCTGTTTTAAAAAATGAGCTAACAGTGAACCTATCTGGAATATATTTTTGAAAAGTTTGGAGCGTGTCCATTAGTGTGCAAGTACCAAGAAATATATCATAAAAGCCAGTTGGCCTCACAAACTATGAATCTAATACCAGTTAATAGTATCAAGTTGCAGTTGTTTTAATGTTTTCTATGTAAGGGGTCAGAGTTCCAGCAAACATGTTCCTGGAGTTGCTGGCAACTCCAAGAGAGAGGCTGCTTTATTGCTCTTTCATAACTGTTCTGATTTCCATAGCCAAGAAACCACCATTATAGTTTTTTATTATTTTTAATTTAAAAAACACGTCAGAAAATACATTACACAAGGACACCTGCAGGAGCAGCAAAGTTCTGAAACTTTGGAAACCAATTCTGCTTTGGAAAGAAACATTATCTTTTATATGCTTAAAAAAAATAATAATACAGATTTTCAAAACCTCTATTTATGGCTTTATAGCAGCGATAAATTTTCTTTAATAAGCCATCTTTCTGCATAGTATCTGGTCACATCTTCACATGGCTTTTAAACCAAGAGCAATCTTTGCTTTCGTTGTGTCTTCATTCCCTTTTATTGCTTTGAAGAAGTATTCTTATCCCCAACTTTACGCACACGCTCGGTTTCTAATCTGTATCTGATGTTTTCCCACTAGGTTTATCTCTTCAGTGAGTAGTGTCAGTAACTTCATAAGAGACTGCAGGTGTGAGGGTCAGCTCTTCTGGTCACATTTTGAGATGGAATTACAGGCTTGCAGAAATCAGATGGAGGGGAAAAAAACAAAAACCTCTATTAGATCATCCTGTCCATCTCTTCTGCCAGTTCAGAACGGCTGCTGCATGTTCTCCAGTGAGTTGTTAACTTTGTTCTGGACAATCCTCTTGAAAGGGCTGCAGTCTTTCCTATGATTCTCAGCAGGTCCATTTCACTTGTCTGTTTTCTGAGTCTTATTTGTCAGGGTCAGATTGCATCTATTATTCCTGTAATTCAACTAATAAAAATAACAGCAATTGGCATTTTTGTTCAGTAAATTATTTGGGTTTTGAGACCAAGCCGAAGTCTTCTGGTTTTGTTACATAGCAGCTAAGAATTTATGCAGTAAATCTCACTGGTCCTTGCATCCTCATCTCATGATTTCTGTGTATTTACTGTGATGCTTTACCAAATTGTTTTTAGGAATAGTTCTTGATCTATGGTTCTTTCACAAACATCACTGAGTGAACCAGAGCTGAAATGGCAGCTGGACTGATTAAGCACCAAACATGTGAATTTTTATGTCCTAATAGGTTAAAAAAGTAGTTTTATCTGTTTGTGCCTCAGCCTTGCAGTGTGAAAGTATTGTCAGATGATGAAAGGACAGTGAAGTCTCCTTGCTCAGTAAGGCACTGTGAAGGTACACATGCAAGATAAAAGATTTTACAATTGGATGTGTGAGTACAGACTAACAGTTGATGGTTGCCCCTTATTCAAATGTTGAATATTGAAACACCTCCCTGCCTTTGTGCGAAGCAACGCACGCTGGCTGTGCAGAGGTCGGTTGGTACCAAGCAGACTGTGTGAAAAGACTCCAATGCAGCAGATTTCTGTAAGGCATGGAGGAGCTGGGTTGGGGAGAAAACGGGCCTATGATTCTCTTGTTTCAGTCTGCAGCCATATGTTAATTTTCACATATTCTGTGAGTAGGGCAGAAATGCCTTCTCCATAGGGTATGCTAATGCTATGTGCATCACTTATGTGAATATAGGGCTCATCTGTCAGAGTTTTTCAGATAGGAAGAAAGCATAGCTTATGCTTCTGAGAAGCAATGGACACAAACTGGAGATGCTTCCTTTTCCAAAGCAGCCCTCAAGGATGTGACTAACTGGTGATGTGCAGGAGCCTGATCTCTGTGGTGCAATCAGTGATGTGAGACCATGACCAGCGCTTTGTCTATGAAACTGCATATACACAGAAAGGGAGGGAGAAAATTCTTTGATAAATCCAGACCTGTGTTGTTGCTCAGCAGCGACTGCATTTTATGTAATGCAAGCAGTATGCTGTGATGTAGGATATGCTGTTCAGGAGGGAGGCTGGGTTTAGGGCATGTGTTTCTCACTCTGGATGTAGTCAGGGCTGGCTGTGTTCTGTCACTTGTATCAAATATTATCGCAGTTCAGCCATACTCAAGCTTGCGGGTAATGGAGCCAGGCAGTGGTGTTCCTGTATTTCCAGCTGAGTCATTCTTCAGGGGGAAAAAAAGAAAACTCGATTGAGAAAAATCACTTTCTAGGCACTTTCTTGCAGCCTTACTCAGATGACGACTACCTGTTCTTGATGTGGGAAGGGCTGACAGTGCTTTAACTTTTTTTTTTCCCTTTTATATTCCTAAACCTTTAATGTAAGTAGCATTATTCTGATTGGTAGGAAAGTACAAATTTGACTAATAGAAGAGCTTTCCCTAATTTGCTGTGGTAGCTGAACCCTGAGCAATGAGCATCTGGTTTACTTTGGCTGTTTTTCAAAGCCCACAAATAGTTAAATGACTTTAACTTGACACCAAAAAAAAAAAACAAAACATTTGTCTTCTCTGTAACTGCAGTGTCTGCTCTGCAAGAACTTTTCCTTTTAACCCCCTTTGTGCTTTTTGAGATAGCTCGGTGTCTGTGACCAAGACCCGGACTCAAAGGGGATGTGAGGAACAAAATGCATGGAAATAGCAAGGAGAAATAAGTTGTTCTGCTTCTCCTGGGTTTAAAAATCAAAACCAAACAGAACTCTTCTCACTGTAACTTTGATTCTGACTTATATATGTTTTCTAAATGCATGTCAAAGGATGCAGAGAAGTGTTGGGGTTAAACTGGAAGGGTTCCTATATCTGTCTGGGGGAGAAGGAGAATATCTGTGAGTGTGAGAGCTGCTGAGCCCTGGCTGTGTCCCAAGGCACTGGGCTACGAGGCTCTTGCTGTGCTTCCTGCCCTAGGTGGGGTCACCTCTCATGCCATCTCCTTCTCCCCTTCCCTCCTTCAAACTTCTTTGGGTTAACATCTGGAACTCTTTTTTTTTTTTTTCTAATCAACATAATTTCCTTAGCTAGAGCAGGGCATTCTTTTGATTGGGGAATTCCTGCAGTTTGAGATCAGCCAGAAAAAAGTCAGAGGCTTTGGCTTTGCTTCCCTTCTCCCTCTTTATTTTTTTTCTTATTTCATGAAGAAGTGTGTCTGTAATTTGTGCAATCGCTGTTCTGACTCCACATAAAAACTTAGAATTCCTTAGAAGGATTAGCTGAACACAGCAAGTTCCAGGTTTCACTACAACCTTTGTTCATCCTCCATCCTGTGTTCTTTCCATACAATGAATTTTTGCTGCCTTACACACAACTTGGTTGCGATTTTTCCATTTTTGTACTTGGCATGTAAGAATGAGAGAAGGCTCGGAAAGGTAAATAACTGTGTTTCACTGATAAGGAAGGAATAGCTTTATTGGCATCATCTCGAGTAGGAAAGACCTCAGCAACTGCTTCTCTCCCTTAAAACTGTATTTTTAAGTTTTTCTTTTTTTCTCACCCAAATTTTCATCTTAGTTATTTCTGGTGCAGCTGTGCTGTTTGTAAGCTTCTGTAGTTTGAGCTGGAGATCTGCACTGTTACTTGCCTTATTCTAAGAGTAGAATATAATAGTCTTGAGGAAAAATCAACTGGAAGTGTATACACAGTGATACAAATCGAGTGTAAGGAGAGTTTTTCCCTTCTGCTGTGTGGCAAGAGGTGATGCTGGCATTGCAGTTTGAGTCCCCTGAGGTCATTTGCCTTCGAGGACAGCAGCTGCTTCTCACTTTGTCCTGCAGTGCCTTTTCCTTCCCCTTTGGGGTAGCAGTGAAGTTTTGAGATACAGACTGATTTTTGTGTAGGATTTTATGAGATTTTTTTTTTAAGTCTGTACATGGTATGACTAATCCTATTGCTAGTACCTTGAAAATCTATTGGTCTCATTTCCTCCTTCACGTTTATGTACGTGCGCTTTTAAAACATATTTACAATTGTAACAGCCTACAAAAAGCAAAGTATGCCCAGCCACATTGAAAACACTGAGTTATATTCCAGTGGGAAACTGCCCAACATAATATTCTACTCTAAAGCAAATAATACCCAGCCATTAAGTTGTGTTTCTTATCAGCAGGGTGCTACTGATATTAGAAGTTATGTGAGTGCATAAAAAGGAATATTCTCTAGTTTTCATGAACACCGATGCAGCAGCAGAGATGCTGTATGCTGCATCCAGGCCTGCAGAGCTGGTGTTCAGAGGTTGTTTAAGCACTGGGATCTGGAGCACAGATCTTGAGGAGGCTGGGGATGTCAGTCAGGTGTTTGTTTTGATGACATCCTTATGAGCCATCTCTGCAGACATCATCATTAGCCATGGCACCCCTGGGAGTGCAGCTGCTCACTATGGTTGCTGTGTGTCATTGCTTGGCACGGCCTTTGGTGAGACCTTAAACTTTGACTCCTACCCACTTCCACAAGAAATTCAGAACCCTTGTGATTCAGTGATTGATCTCTTGTAAGTGAAACGATCTTCACATTTCTTTCCAAATGCCTTTTAGACTCAGTTCCTCCTTGGCTTTCCTTAATTTTGAAAAGCTGTTTTAAGTTTCTTGGCCTGATTTTTCCCTCACATAGTTAATCTTCCCCTGGCTTCTGAGAAACTGCCAAATGTTTAAAATCTGCTTTGGTATTCCCCTGTAAAAAGGTTGCATTTACCAGAGTTCATCGCTGCAAGCTATTTCTCAATTTTCAATGCATTTTTTGCTACAAGATCTTTCTAGTGAACAAAAAGAACTCCCATTTTACTATTACTTGCTGCTAGCTGCCCTTGTACTCCTAGTGAATTCTCTACCCTAAGCACTGCTCTCGTTTGCAAATATTTCATCCAGTGGTGGGACTCTCTGGGCCTTTGCAGCCACTGGCTGCTTTTGCAGCTCATCAGATGTTATTGACAGACTGCAAGCTTTGCACAGATCACGCTGGAACTACTTAAAATGGGTTTGTTTCATGTCTTAGTCAGCAAAACCTGTTTGTAGCTTCAGGCTGATATTCAGAATTCCTTCCCTGGAAGGGTTGGTTCCTACTTCTGCTGTGCTCTGTCACAGCACTCATAGCTGACACTTCCAACGTAGTCTGCCCACTCTACATTGATTACTGCTTTGCCTTTTGCTGTAGTACATGTGGTGGTGAATACCCATAGATCAGATGATCCCAAATGTCCTGGCACCGGCCAGAGATTGTGCCAAGGTACAGATTCAGCTAAGGGAGGGTATTTGACGTGTAGGAATCTGGGCAAGGCAGGTAGACTCTTCCATTGGATGTCATTTAAAGAGCTTGTCATCTGTCACTGATCACTTAGCAGTAGTAACGACTTATAGGTGGAAGTCTTGTGATAAGCCCTGTTGCTGTCAGTTAATCTCGCTCCCATTGGATGTGGGTTTGTGCAAAAGGGAATTTGCTCAGCTTCTGCCTGCCGATGCATCCTGCCTCCTGTGGAGCTGACAATCTCCAGCAAGCAGCACACAGTGTTTGTGTAATTTGCCTGGACAGCAACTTGGCAGTGCATTGTTACAGCCCTTCTGTATACCTGCAGAATCTTTTCTAGCTGGCATCGTGAAGTTACAGCCATGCTTGCAAAGCACCTTTCTCACAACAATACACTTCACTAGTTGCTCCTACTGAGCAGCCATTTATTCTACAGGCATATGCCTGTATTCATTAGAATAACTCATATTCATTAGAATAATTGCACCGTTTGGGGGATATTCTGTTTTGTGAAACCTCCAGAGTATGGTGTCTTTTTTTTAATGAAGAGCATTTGCACACTTGTATTGTTTTTAACTTCATTTGAACCTTAATTATTTGATTTGTGAAAGAGTGTCTTTTTAGAAACCTGCGTATGGTTTGATGGAAGCACGTGCTGTGCTATCAGTAAGGAGTGTAGTTGGGATGTCACTATTGCCTCTCTGTTGTCCTTAACCTTTTGTTCTGAAGGAGACAGCCTCTATCATGTTAAAAATATCCTCAGGTTATCCCCATACATTATTAGGATGATGCATCCCTCAGGTTTTCCTTAGCAAGATGTTCAGTTACCAGCTATTCTTTCTAAGGTTTTGAAGTGGCACAGATTAATGTCTATTATTAAGGTCCCAAATACTGTTCAGCAAAATACTGCTCTTTCTTCCAAATGAAATAATTCCAAATTCTTTTGCAAATTCAGATTTCATGCACATCCAGGAGCCTGTTATTTAAGGGTTGTGTTTGAAGAAGGATTTTTGTCTTTCATGGCATGCTTCCTTTCCTCTTACTTCACTTAGATGATCAGTTGTCTTGGAAATTGGAAGTTTTAGAAGTTTCTATTGAACCACCTGGGACTCAGTTATCAGCAAACAGTTGAGATTCTGCTGTAAGATGTGGTTTGATTTTGGGCTGAGAGAATAGAAGACAAATAAGTGCAGTATTCATGCTGCCCAGCTCTTAGTGAGCATTTAACATTCCGCATTTAATTCTTGATCTGAGACTTGTGGCTTCTAAGCAATGTTTTGATTAAAAAGAAATTAAAAAAAATCAAGTCTTGTTACTACTTGTCTCAGAATAAGAACCAATTGTATGTTTTAAGACCTGACTTCTGATTGGGAGTGCTTACTTCCTTTATCTTTGTCTCAAGAGACATTAAGATGCACGCAATTTTTGACATAAGTTGTCTTCACCTGAATAACCAAAACTGAATTTACCAAAAGCTACCAGCAGTATTTCTCACTGCATGCCCTGGGATGCATAGTGTTACCCTTCTGTATTTATCTGCTACCTTCTTTTTACAAAAAACAACAAAAAAATCTTCACTTAAAACTCCCTGAGTTGAATATTGTCCTTTTTTTTTTCTTCATTTCTTCACACATTTGTTTACATATGACCCTTAAATAGCCTCACTGGATGTGCTGGGGGAGCAGACCTATGAATGGATCGAATCTGGCACAGCCAAAGCTCTGCAGTCGCCTTCAGTTGCTGTAACGCAAAAATTCATCAGCAGTGATGTGTAGCAACCAGACCTGGTTTCTAATTCTGCTGATTCCAGCATGTATGGAGGCAATGTAGTGACAGTTCAAGTGTGTAGTCATGGGTTTGTTATGGTAATGTAGCATGCTGGAGGAAGCCCTGTTCTCTAATAACAACGTAGAACATCACTCCCTGTAATACATACGTGTTTCTGCTTGTGTTCCAAGTGTCACTGGGTGGGGCTGTAAGAAAAACCAAGAGCAGCTGTGCTGGTGAAGCAGGGTGAGTAAAAGTTTGAGTTATTGTTAACATATGCACCGCTGCAATAAACCCCCAATTTGATCACTGACATGAGCACAGCATATTGCTGAATAAACCCCCTCTGGATACGTTTGTATTCCAAAACATGTCATAAGGAAAGATTAACAATTTTGGAAAGGGATTGTTTCCTTGGGATGCAGATTTCATTTCCTTGCCTGGTATTCTTGGAAAGCTTTCAAGAAGCTGAAAGCAAGATAATAATAATAATAAAAATCTATGTTAAAACCTGACCGATGTCTTGTTAATTAGCATAGCAATCAAGCCCAAAGGAGCAAAGTGCAAGCAAGGCAAAAAGTTGTGGTCTTGGGGAAGGCTGAGTTTTCCCTGTGAATTAGGCTAAAGAATCCTGGAGTTGTTGCACTTTGGGAAGTTTGCAGTTTTGCAGGGGGGAAAAAAAAAAGTTTTGGTCTTCTAAGAGAATTTGCTTCATCTCCTGTTAGGAAATAATGTGAAGCAAGATCCTGGAAATAAAGAAATCTGACGGTGGTCCTTTGAGAAACGTGTAGGTCTTCCTGGTTTCATCTCTCAGTATTATTCTTCTGTCCAAATCCCATCTCAGCACTCATCCTCTGCAAGTCATGAAGACAAATCATGTAGTGACAATAGACCAAATAATTTTGGGAGAAAAACGAGGAAGAACCAGATTTAAGCATAACATTGGGGAGGTGTCCTAACAGAGACCCTACAATGAGAGTGAGATTTAAATCCTCTGCATTTGTAAATGAAGGCAAGAGATGAACTGATAGGAGTTTGTTGATGGAGTCCAAGTGAAGGAAACATTCTATGAGTTCTGTTGAGCTCTCAGCAGCTTTCTTAGATATATATATTATTTTTTATCACGCACCATCTGAGCTGTTACATCTTCATCCAAAGGCATTTTTAAATAATCTGCTAATGCTCAAAACTGGCTTTAAGTAGTAGCTCTCCAGCTCAGAGGATTCAGACATGCATTAACCCTGATCCAGAACGCACTGAAGCTCAGCAGATTTTAATGCAGCCCTTTGAATGATAAGAAAGAATGCACTAAATGGAGTAGCAGAGAGGATTTGGGCAGGCATGCTTGAACTCCAGCCCTATTTGTGTACATAGCCTGCCCCATTTTCCAGTAATGATGCAGCTGCACTTTTGCTAGCAGCAGCACAGTCAGGCTAGCTACCTAGTAATTAATAGATATATATGAATTTTGTTCCCTTTTGTTTGATAAGCTTTTATCTATTACTAACTTATCATTCTTTATTGTTAAGGAAATTGCATTTTTTCTTGCTGAGTGCTGTTACGTAGTTTGCAAATGTAATTCACACTTTATTTCCTCCAAACTGTTTTGTTTTTATCATAGCGAAGTTGTCAGTTTTAAAGCAGTTGTGTATTATCAAATAGGCCTTTCTCTCAATACAAACATAATCAAATAAAATACTCAAATACCACCACTTTTTAAATACCAACTTCATTTCTTTTCACTCGACAAAAAATCCGCAACATAAGATACAAAAGTCTTTGAGGTAGAAAATGATTGGTGTCATTTGTAAACAGGAATACGTTTGAGTGTTTCTGGCAGCATGGAACCTTCAGCTGACAGTACAAAGATTGAAATCAGTCATTGTAATACTTTTTTTTTCTTCCTCTTTCAAACAAATGTTGAACAAGTGATCATTGTTTTCTGTTCTGTGAGGAGCTCTAGCGTGGTGAAGCACTCACATGGGTTAAGGGTTCAACTGCTTGATGATGAGATGGCAGTGTGGAAATCAGTGATGGGATCCTGTATCACAGCTCCTCCCCTGGGTCATCAATGGGATGGAGCTCTTGAGCTTTTGAGCTGAAAGCCTGAATCCTTACCTTGTAAAATAAAGAACTCCTCTCTATTATCAGCAGTAAAACCTTATTCCCCACCTGCAGAGTAACACCAGGGGAAATGCAAGGATTCATCCTGTACGAGCACGGGTCAAATTTACACCAAGAAGCATTTTCAGGAGTGTTAATCAAGGGTAAAAAAATTTCAAAGCATAAAAGCAAATCAAAACTGAAATGTAGATGAAGGGGAAGACAAAAGAAGCTCACAAAAGTGTATTGTTTTTCGTAGAAGTAACTACTCAGAGCAAGCATGTTTGTGTTAAACAGACTTATTTACAGTCCAGTGTGAGCAACAGAGGAAGGAGGGGAAAAGGTAGAGAAATGCCTCAGGAAGAGTACAGGAGCTGGGAATTGAGGTGGTAGGAGACAGGAGAACAATATAAAGGTGCGAGGTTAGATTTGTCATTAGATGGAATAAACCTTTAAATCTGGCCTGCTAGCTATTGGAAGGCATCTGGGCAAATTACCACGTGGGTTAATTTTCCTAACTTCTCAGTGCTGTAGTGGTACACTGCAAGTGTGCAGCACTGCATACCCTTAGGAAATAAATTCATCTATTTTCTGGGTGTGGTGTGTTTCCTAATAAGCAGCACCAGCATCCTGAAGTTAGAATAATTAGCAAGCTAAAGTAGTGCTGGACCTCATCAGTTCATAGATGAGAAAACAGCCCTAAAGGGAAATGCAGACGTAATTGCTCTTTAACAGGTGATACGTTTCCCCCGGGGTTATAAAGCACCCTAAAAAATATGAGAGGAGTTTGTGACAATCTGGTTTATAGAACAAGTGAGTGCTGTTAAAGGCTGCAGCCTTCTGCCCCAAAGGTGGCTGAATATCAGCAGTGGGAGCAATGATTCCTCAGGTTTGTACAACGTGGGGTCATCTTTGCGGGTGTCAAAGCAAACAGTGAAAATCACTTTTCTTTCTTGATCACTTTCTTTTCTTTTTTATATTCTGTTTCCACGCATGCTCCTCCTCATTCTGCATCCGCCTACCTCCTCAGTGAGCTGTTTGTCTGTCTGCCTACGCATCTTTCTGCAGGGCACCACGTGTTCAGACTCTTTCCAGCCCTGGCCTTTGTGAAGGGGCTCTGGATGGTTTGCTGTGACTCCTTCAATCTGAACCTTGTGAGACAAGTAAGAGACAGCAAGCAGAAGCTTTCACGTGTCTCACAGCTGCCTTCCTATCAGAGTAAAGATTTTATTTCATTCCTGAAAGCTCCCATTGTTTTCTGCGAGGCCTGTGAAATAGTTACTTGCTGAGTGACAGTGAGTAGAAGGGCAGCTGGGCAAGCAGGGATGGTTCTCCCTGAGCCACTCACAGCTGTGCACTGGGGTGGCAGATGTGAGGGTTTAACAGCCCCTTATCCCCCCCAGGACAGAGCACAGGAAGCTGCTGTTGTCAGCCTAGATGAGTCCTGGTGTGGCAAATACGTTTCCAGGTCTGAATAACCTCCACCTTCTCAGAGTCTCATGTGCTCTTTAATACAATTTTTTTCTCAGAAAGTAACAGGGCTTGGATCCAGTTAAAAAAAAGAAGAGTTACAGGATGTAGACGGATGAATCAGTGGTGCTTGGGAATGTAGGCACAAACTTCCTGTAAGCAAACGGCTGGTAGCACGTGTGATGCCTGTTGGTTGACAGAGTAATGAACCAAAAGTTAGTTTGGGGTTTTCTGAGAGTCGGACTGAACACAGTGCAGGTGTATGTGCTAATCCACAAAGCAAAAGAGCTTCAAATATTACTTAAAACTCCTGCAATGAATAACGAATACATTTGAAACAGTTCAAAGTTCCAAGGCCTTACAGTCAGAAATTACAGACCAACAAGATAGGAACATAAAAGAGACCAGAAGTTATTTTACATCTGCTTTGGAAATTCACGAAGTGGAAGACAGCTGAGAGCTTCCTTGAGTTGCATTCTTTATTTTCCCGGGGATGGAGTTTTGTGGGAAAACAAGAGTTAGAAATTGAGCAGCTGCTAATGTTGATTAAATGCCTTTGTTGTAATCATTGTGTTATGGCCTACTGAGGGGTCCTGTGTTGGAAAAAGTCAGGAGTGAACGTTGCATTGTACAATATGCTTGCAGACAACAGGACTGCTCTGAACTGACATGTCTTGTGTAACGTGCCTTAAGAATGTAACACCTCCCACCAAGTGAAATTTTCCAACTCCTAAGAGAATTAAAAGATTGTCAGAGTAGAAATTCGGAGTGTTTCTTAGATTACTGTGAAGACTTGCTTACATGTGATCAGCTTCTGCCCCAAAGTCTCTCGTAAATCACGATGAGTAGCTGGTTTCAGTTGATTTTGTGGATAAAAATGGGTTCAGGTTAATGATGACACGGCAGCTGAACTACTGGAGCCAGGTGGTGGCTGTTCCTGAGTTACTGTAGAATTGGAGAGAGCACACACCATGTTTGCTGTGTGTTAAATCTAGCACAGAAGCCTGCAGAGCGGCAGTGATTCTGAGATATTCGTATGCTACAAGCATTAGAGGACAGATTAGCAGGGCCATAGTGGCACCAAACGAGCAGGAACCAGGAAGGATTTGATTTTCAGTGCTTATAAATTAGTACAGGATTGGAAAGCGCAAAAGGGATGAGCAGAGCTGGAAGGAATCCATGAATGAGAAGACTTTCTGTACTTGCAAATTTTCTGCGTGTTTTCTAATATGGACCCAGGGCAAATCTAAATAATATTAGCAGCAGTGATGGTTAACATTTTGGCACCTAAGATCCTCCTTTACTCTAATGAAAAATGCATAAACCACAATAACAAATAGAAGACAGCATGCCAACGTGTGTAAACTGAATAGGCCCTGAATAAACTCAGCCGTAGTTCATTCATTACCCTATACTTTTTGTGGAACCAGTTCTGCCACGTATACAGTATAAAAAGAGGAGCTTAGCTGTTCCTAGGCTATGCTTTAGGAAGTCAGGGATGTAACTGATATGTGTTAAATGGATCCTAACCTCTAAGAAAAATTTCTCTCTGCCTGCCATTTCCAGGGGACCACCTTCTACCCCAGCCAATCATTATTAAACCGCTATTAAAAGTATTTTCCTTGTATGTCACGTAGGGTTAAGAGTCATTATCTGTTCACTCAGTAGCACGCCAACCATACAGGCCACTGGCATGACTTTTGAGAAGCCAAGCTGAAGAATAGCTGTGTAGGATAAGCACACAATAGCATCATCCATTGCGTTTTTCCTTGTGCCGATTCTTGTAGTCAGAATGTAAGGCTTCTGCATGCAAAAAGGGGATGAAAATTTGTGATGAAGTAAGAAATAAGTACTGTGAGGAGTATCAGAAATGGATGAAAGTCTGAACACTGTGCTGTGTAATCTTTGCATTGCTGAGTTTCAGTAGCTCATCCTAGAATAGCACTGAGATGGCAGCGGGAAGGGCTCAGCCTGCCTATGTCTCATGTCTTCGGTGCCAGATCTGCTCAAGCATCCTAATCAATGCTGTGATCAAATGGAAGTACACCTGGGCAGCAGGCATGGCAGGAGAATACTATTGCTCTGTGCTTTTCTCCTGGTCTCTGTGCTTTACTCTGCCTTAACTAGTAAGGAATAGAACCTCCTGTGATCGCTGAGGCAAACCTATTATCTAGGAAACTTTTTCAGCTTAAACTGAAGACTGCTGCAAAAGATTAGGAGACTACAGCAATAAGTTAAGCTGTGGGGATCACAGTGGGAAGATCATCAAATCTTTCTTTCCTGTGATGGTGTGTTCTTCTACTCCAGCAACAGGATATTTGATAAATGCTCTAAAGCAAAAATCTCCAGCTGCTCCCTCCTAGACAGAGGGATGCTCCAGAAATACAGCCAGTGGGTGGCCCAGATTCTGTCACTTTTGATACTGATGTTTTCAGGCGAGCAGCTATGGCTAGCACCTGCTGTGGTGACTCACATATTGCTAGGTATATAAAGGCACCACAAATGGCAAGCAGGAGCCTGTGGACCTTGGGGGTTCAGGGAAAGCCGGTGGGAGCAGCACAAGCTGTCATTTGGCTTGGATTGGGAACAATTATATTTTCTGAAAGCTGGTCTTGGTTTTGCACAGAGGGAGTTCCTGTTGGGAATGAATATCATTTGCATACTGCTTTACCCAGGCCATCATTATTTGAAATCTATAAATAAAATAGGACAAAAGGAGCTACCTGCATAGAGTCTGAAAAGTGCTCTAAGGAAGGAGAGTAATTTGCTCTCTAGACAGACAGAACTGATGTCAGTATTCATCCTTGTTTCCAAAGCCCTTGAGATAAGTCATCCTCCAATACCCCTTTGTGTTCCCATCAGAGTTCTTGAAATCAGTATTTCTAGGAGACTGAGATTTCATCAGGACCAGACCTCACTGCTCTTTTGAACACAATTCTGAACTGCTTCTGCCACTCCGTCCTTTTTTGGGGCTTAAAATAAGGGACATTGACTGCTATAGCCCAAGCTGGAGGTCAGGCATAGGTCCATCAGAAAGCACAAACACCTTGCTGCACTCAGCTCCACGTGCAAACACTTCAAAATCCTTTGCCTCTCCACAAAACTGCATGCAGCCATAATACTCTTGTTGCTCATATGAAATCAAGCTGATATCTGTAAATGAACATACACCAACATATGCAGCACTGCATAAACACGTACCTGGTTCCAGGCTCGCAGTCCGTGTTCACTTTTGCCTCCTGCAAAACCACCCCAGCTCAAAATAACCACATCTCAAGCTGACATTCAAATCTGTGTGTTCACGCCAATGAAAATACTTCCACAAATAAGCTGTACGAGTACAGCCATATATTGCAATAAAAATGCTCTTACACATATTTACATATTCTGCATGCAGGAACGAAAAATACACAAGCAGTGCATACGTATACATATGTACACAAAAGACAGGAATCACTCAGCAGCTTTCGTGTTTATGCTGGCATGGGAATGTCAGTCACTGAGCAGCCTGCCTCCAAACAGATGTTTGATTGTTTTTGGGTTGCGGTTTAATTGTTGGATAGTGTTCCAGCACTCAGAGGGGATCAAAAATACTCCAGGTCTGCAGCTGCAGCAAATGCCAGCCTTAAAACAAGGCGGATTCTGAAATCATTGCTCGGAGGGAAACTGCTTTGCACAGGAAACCTGAGCCAAGTTCTGCATTAATACTACTTTGAAGTCACAAAATTAATCTCTGCCATTAAGGGGGGAAAAAAAAAATCTGTTTTTTCAGGGCTTTTGTGAGTTTATCTAAGACAAGCCAATTCCTTCCGGGCAACTGCGACAGTTTATTGACTTGCCTGGGCTTAGAGACTTTATTGGGTCTCTCTTTATTTTCCAGAAAATCTTTCCTGGATTCTGTCCTGTACTTCAAGGCTCCTGGTGGAAGTGAGAAGCAGCCACTAGCCAGTCTCTTAGGTGCTAGTCAGTATTTATTTCATTAATTATTTCACAATAACTGACCTTTGTCAAGAGGAATGAGCATTGCAAGAACATCGCTCTACCTGTCCAGCCACGCAGTGGCATTGTTGGATGTGTCACTGAGACTTTGAGAGTGATGGCAGAGGAAATGCTCCACATTTAGCTTTGGGTTGTGGGAAGGAGGAAGCAGAAGGGAGCATGTAGGTGTTCTCTTGAGGTCTAGGAATGAGAGTCTGATAACTTGAACGAGGGGAAGGAGATACTCAGAGAATCTCCCAAAGAAAATTTGACTGAGGGTAATCAAAAATAGTGTGTGTTTGATCCGCTATTTTGGATTTGTTTAAAAAGATAATTGCATCACTGACTCTCTTGATTGGTAGCATTTTTTGATGACAGTTTCTATGAAGTAGGCAGGACGGTGGTGTGCCTGGTGCTGTGAGGTATCCCTACAAGCATCCTGCAATTACCTGCTGCAGGAAAAAAAAGCAGATCAGATCACAGTGCTACGTAAGGTCTGTTGTCCACTATGGAAATGTAGAACAGGTGACTATGAAAGCCTTTTGGTTGAAAGAAATATATATTTGCAAGTTCTTATGGCTGCTGTAAATATGAATGAATCCTCTTTATAACATAAGCATTGTAGAATTAACTGTTTTTTGTCTATACTCTTGAAATTGAGGGATATTCCCTGCAAGACTATAGAGGAAAACTATTGGCCCAGGCTCAGAAGCCAGTTTTTTTAGTTTCATCTGGTGCTAAGCAGTAGATGCAGTGGGACAGGTAATAAATAATTCTTTTGCTTGTAATCTAATCGTAGACTGCGATTACAAAATATATCCTGGATATGTAACCAAGAAGAGAGCAGAGAGATGTTATGCAAACAGCAATCTTCTGTAACAGTGTGCGTGGATTCCCCCAGTGTCTGATGCAGTGCTACCTTGACAACTCCAGCTCCAAAGCTGTAGATTTAATAGGTGTCAGGAGGAAGGTCTGGACCAACGACTTAATTTAATGGCCCATCATAGCAAAATATGACATCATGGAAGTTGCTTGGTCAGCCCCAGGTTAGGTCAGCCTCAGCACAGCTGTCTCAACTAGATTCTCCATTGCAGACTTCCTCAGCTCTGAATTTTGGGCCCTGCTTGGTTTTTCTCACTGTTTTTCCATTTCTACTCCCTTCCTTTCCCTGGAAAAAGAAGAACCGCTGTGATTCCAAGATTTGTTCCAGTTTCAGAGAGCTGCCACTCCTGCAGCACTGGCCGGTCCAGATGGCGTTCCTTTCAGCTCACACGTACTCATCACGGGGCTGGAATTTTAAAGGTGAAAAGACTGAGGTTTAAACCCATTCAAAATCTTCCTGGTAGTTTTAGAGAGAGCTGAAAATGGTGGTAGGCCTGCTTCAGAGCCTGTTATTATTTTTTGTTGTTGTTCTGGAATTTCAATGTAGATTGTTTTTATCTTGCTCTAGATATTTAGGTGATACCCCAACTTTCTGGGCTGAAATTCACTTAAGTGCCCAGATAACAGTGGATTACACTTACTTCAGACCGTGACTAAGCCCTTTAATAAGAGCAATTATGTAGGTAGATGCAACTGCCAAAGAAAGATATAAAGTAACCAAGACATAAAACCAAACATGCTAAAGCAGTCAAATATCTCAGGAGTCTTTCCTGAACCCTTATGTAATACAGGGATGGAAAGGCTGAGGAAAGATAATTGGTAACGAAGCAGAATTAGCTACCTGCATGTAACAAAAGGGACTTGCAAGCTTCATCCTATTCTGCAGGAAAGCCAAAAACTACAATCCAGGAAGCCAGGTTTTCAATTCCTTTGGAATTTACCATTAACACTTTCACAGTGCCAAGAACCAACAACGGTTAAAACACAAAATGGAAAATACCTGGCAGAAGAAGAGAAATTTATTATCTACTTTGTCCATTTTCTGGAAGGTGATTTCAGAGCAGTGCAGAAGAGGCTGATCCTATTGTGTTATTCGTCCTTGAGGGAAGGTTGGAGTGATTCACTGTGCTGGAACTCCAGCAGGACAGAAGTGAGGTGGGTCTCAGCCCTGTGAGAGCCTGAAAGAATATTACAGTTCCTCTGTGGCTTTTCAGGATGACGGTCTCCAAATACTGTATAATAAAATATCTAGACAGGTAGTTGGGCACATTAAGGATGAGTGGTCTACGAAGGCTGAGCTCCTCTTCCTCTCCCATTCTGCTGGGTGGAAGGAGCCTGCTTCTGCTCAGCCCAGTCTGTGTTCAGAAGCCTGCTTAAGTGCTCAGTCTGCCACCTGGGACAAACTTTTTAGGGCTTTTAATTAGGAAAAAAAGTTGAAGGAGTTAGTACAGTTTACCTAATCTACTTCTACTCCACTTCTTAAGTGAGTTTAAGCTGCTAATCCACAATCCTAACATCATTCAAGTGTTGGCTCTTGTTTAGTTAAATAAGTTGAAATGAATACAGTTCTTGAATAACACACCTTTTTTCTAATCCAGAGACAACATAAGGACTTAAAAAATAAACAAACAAACAGAAAAGCCACACAACCAAGCACAGAAGGACCGAATGAAGGCAGGACCAAGCTCAGATGGCTATGATTCAGGCACAGCTACTCTTCTTCCAGCTGCCTTCCTCAGTGCATGCCTTAAGAATAATAATGAAAAAAGTCAAACAACATGTGTGAGAATTCTGCTCCTCGCCTTTTCATGTGGCTGACTGTTTAATTAAGCCAATCTTTCAAAGGAAAGGAAGAATAAGAACTGCATTCTTTCCTCTACAAACTCCCTACAGGTAGTTTTCCAGGGGCACGTGTGTTTTTAAAACAACTGCTTCTAATCCCAGGCTCGTTTGATGCTCTGAGCCACCATTTCAAGCACCATTCCCCACACATCCAGCTCTTTGGGCCAGGATATTTCTTCTTCCCCCCTCCCAGTTTCTCCCTCCCTCCCCACCACTACCTAGTTTAGCCGTGCAGCGCTGTTCCTTCAAAGTTTTCTGGAGGGAGGATCCTGCATCAGCTTGCCAAGCGCTGCTCTGCTGTGGTAACGCGATGGAGCATTAATGGGATCTGCTGCTCGTGCCAAAGCCTCATCCAGAAGGGAGGTGTTGTGCATGTGCTGGCTGCAAGGGAGCTCAGGGAGGGAAGAGCTGAGTGATTTATGCCTTTTGCTTTGCAGCCCTACCCCAGCCCTTTTAATTCTTTCCTGTTTGTTTTTCTCCCTCCTGTGGCAGCATTTAGTCATCTCACAGTGTCTTAGGGAAGTACAAGAGAAGGAAGGAATGTTTCCCAGGAAGGTACAGCGTTCTTCCACAGTTTCTATACCCCACTTTGGGTTTAGCAGATCAAACCCTTAGGTCTGGGCTACTGCGAATGATGCTTACAAGTGCTGCTGTAAGAGAAGGGATACAGGCAGAGCTGGTTTTTAGAAAACACAGAATTGGGACATATAATTCTTTATTCTTTTGAGAAGTTTCCTTTATTTTTATGTGAAATTGACTTGGGATAAACTAGCAGTGGGCAGAAATTTGGTGAAATGGATCTGAACTGTAAAGAACAGTGAAGGCATGGAGTGAGCTTAGAACAGAGCACGGATTAATGCAAGCATCCATCCTATGTTTAAGTAATCCCAACCACCAGGAGCAGGTGCCATGTGCCAATACTGGTAGGTCATATTCCTACTGCAAGGTAGGGTGTGATCCAGCTTTTACTGATACAAAGATTCCCCTTGATCTGTTAGTGTCCATGAGCTGAGGACTTCATTGGAACCTAATTAAAAAAAGGTACGGATTCTTCTAGGATGAAGTTTCCAGTCCCATTTCTCCAGCTCTGCTTAGGCCAACCATGCCAGAACCCCCAGTATGCTGAGCATCCCTGATGCTTCTGCCTTGCTTTAAAGCTATGTAAGCAAAACGTAGTCTTCAGGGGAGACTAATATACGGTTTTTAAAGAATAAACAAGAAATGTTCTCACTGATCTAAGATATAATTAACATTGTTTGCATTGACACAAACGTTCTGTCAGACTTAAGTGAATATAAATGGTTGTTCAAAAATAAAGGTGTTTTTTTTTAAGAGCATAGTCTGCTCTAATGGGATCTAATAACTCTTAATAGTCCTCCATAAAAGTAATAGTGTACTTAAATCTCCACTTGGCAATAATCCGGGGCAAAAAAAGTGCATTTTAAAAATGGGAACAGCTCAAGGCTGCGTGTTCCCAGCCAGCAACGACAAGCTGAAACAATACAAGGAATCCAGATAATGAAGCACATATGTCTTTCCAGTACCATGCGAGTCAACAGCTTCCTCATTTACGCAATCAGAAGGGGAAAAACAGTTCCCCATTAATCCCAGCACCTGAGGTGAAGGGGTGAGGACTGCAGGGCTCAATAAGCCCTCGTATTGGTGTTAAGATTCACAAAAATGAACTCATGTTGAGCTTTGAATTCTTTTCTCTTTTTCCATCCCCTCTCTCTCCTTGGTATATGCATTTTCTAACCTGGGGATGCTGGGAGTGCAGATTAAAGCCAGCCCTAGAGAGTTATATAAAGCAAATGAGGCACGTGGCATGAGGCTGGGCATGAAACATAGGGCAGATTTGTATGAGAAAATATATAAATATATATATAAAGTTTAAAATGGGGTGCCTTTGGCCAGAGCTTGTAGCAGTGTTTCTCAGCACAGTGCTGCTGTGGAAGGCACCCAAGGCTCCTGCTCACAGGCAAATGTCCTGTTTCTTTTTGGGAGGTACTTGAGTGAAAACCTGAGCATTTTGCATTTTAAATTTTGAGTCACCTTTCACCTGTAACCAACTGCAAGCACTCCCAGATCTATTAGTTTAAAACAAAAGTGTGGCAACCTGTGGTAGGAGTATATTCAGGTGGATGAATTCCGTTATATTTAGGTAAATGAATTCCATCTGAATTCAGACAGATTTTTTTTCATACTGGGAGGAAGAATTCCCCCCAGACTGACTAATAGCAGATCCCATTATCTGCAAAGGCCAAAGGGGAAATAGACAAGTGAACGATTTGGCTCTGAAATGAGGTGAACTAATTTGGAGAGGAATGAGCATTTCTGAGCATCTGGTGGCTGGGCTGACTGTGATAGCATGGATAAACTGCAGGAAAAATGAGTGTTTGGCTTGTTTGGAAGTAGGCAGCAGTGGCCCCAGAGCTCCCTAGTGACTTGGAGCATGTACAAGTTCTCTGTATTACCAAAGATTTAAATTTTCTTTGGCTAAGCTCTTCTTTCCTACGTAATGTGTTCACAGCGCTGTTCAAAGCAGCAGTGAACAAAGCCTACTTAGGTGCACAGTCACAGATGTTGCTCCCATTTGTGTGATCTGTGTGGCTCCGTGATGTGTTATCTCCAGGATTAGCGATGGGCGAGTTGCAAAAGGTTGGAAGTTTGCAAATAATGGATTTGGAGGAACTCCCACAGCAGTGTGGTTTATTTGGGTCTTATCAAAACTCTCTGTTCCTGGTGGGTCCATAGCAGCAGCCACTGAGGAGTGGAACAACAAAGGCAGCCCCAGCCCTGCCAGAGCAGAAGGGATGCAAGTTTGTCAAGTATACAAAGGGAAGGAAATTGTTTCTGTCACTGCATGGAGAGAAACTGGTTTAGAGAGCTGTGTTCTGTGGGACCACGTGCTTGTTTCTCAGAATCAGTTTGGATTTGATCTTAGTGGGTAAAAAATAGCTATTAAATCTTTTAAACATTATCATGTTATTACCTGAAGTGAGCTTGGATGTCTGCTGGATTTTTCAGGTTAATGCACATATCAGAAAGTCAGGGAAAATGGAGTGGTTCTAAGTGAAGATCCTTCTTTGGAAAATGAAGATGAAGGTTCTGTTTCTTTTTTTTAACTGGTTTACCAGTGAAGTTTACATACTGGGAAGTACATAAACAAGTGAACTGTGCATGATTGTTGCATGTTTATTAATCACAGAGCTGCTGAGTGATGAACTCAAGGGCGAGCTGAGAGGATTGAGAACAGCGGTGCTGAGCAGCACGGTTTGTGTGAGCATTACACCAGGATGGGGTTACAGGAGCGGAGCCACAGCAGCACTGAGATTGCTGCTTCTGAACAGATCCATGGGAACGTTTCTTCCCAGCTCTTTGCAGCTCTCCCTACCCTGACCTATTATTTACAGTACGCACTAAATTCCACAATGACGACGAGGGCGATTTCTTAAATAACACCTGGATATTCAGCCTTTGTGTTCATGGGAATTACTCCTTGCGGAGCTTCAAAGTAGATGTCTGGGCTTGAACAAGGGGGTAAATTATAACAGCAGGAACTCTCCCAGAGGAATCTTTTAGAGAGGTCCCTTGAATTAACAAGGATGAGGACACAGAAGCTGCTAATTAGTTACAGTGAAATGTTCTTCCCACGTATTTTTGTTTTCAGAAAAGTGATGGAGTGGAATTATGAAATGTGTAGCCTTGCTTGCTAGAATCAGCTGCCTTCTTTCTGAAAGCATTTTGTGAGAGAAGGGTTGAAGAACATAAGAAATAACAGGCTTTACTCTGGGAGTGCAAATTGCCGTTTCTCATTTGTTGCTATTCTCCTGCTAAATCAGCTTGCATGCATAAAATCCACAATTTCAAAAGTTGTTGCTATTAACATTTGATTTCATGGAGGTAGCTAAGTGGCGAAAGATAAAAGCCTGAGATAGCTGTTAAAACAGAGAAGTCTTTAAGGAGAACTGATGTCTTTTCTGGACCAACGACGTATTGCGATCAGAAGCAGCAGACAAGTGATTTGGTGCATCGTGGAACCATGAGAGAAGGAGTTACTGATTGCATGGCTGCTTTCTTTTTCCCCCAGTGAAACCATGTGACACTGGGTCTTCTCTCAGCCGCATCCTCAGCTGTAGCACCTCATCCAGCAGCCCTCACCTCAATGTTCTTCTTCCTGCAGCTGACATCCCCACTCTCGGTTTCCTTGACCGGCCCCATCCATCTCTTTGAAAGCAACCAGCTGGATGAAGGAGTGGATTTTTCGTTGTCAGTAAACATGATTTCTAGTGGACCATCAGGAAGAATGAGTTCCATTACTGAAAATGGATTTGCAAAATTCAGAGTATTAGGAGGATGAGTTTCTTTTTTGTCAGCTGGTAGCGTGAAGGAAAGCACTGTGTAGGAGGACAGGCAATGTCTCTGAAAACTGTTCAGCCTATTTATGGCCACAGAATAATGATTTCATAGCAAAATAATATAGAATTAGTAATTTCTCATTATCCTTCTAGTTTTGTTAGAAATGTAGTGTTCGCTTAGTGTCAAACAAAATTAGAGACATTTTAAAAGCTCAGGCTCGAGCGTTGATATCAGTGTATCGCCTTTCAATCTTGAAGCACTTGAGTTTTTTACTTTCTTTTTCTTCCCATTTCATTGATTCCTTCTAAACCTCACCAATTGAATGTACGTCTGCAGGCTTGCCATTTTCCATTGTCTCAGAAGCAGAGAGAATGGTTTTAATACGTAAAATCATATTAGAATTGTTTTATACATCAGAGCAATTTGTGTGCTCCTGGAAGCTCCCTTAAGCCATTTGTGTGTGAGTTTTACCATAGACATCAGCTGAAAAGGCTCAAAATCAAACTCTGGAGAATTGGGCCTTAAGTTTTTAATAACGTTCATTTAATTGCAAGTATTTATTGAAGTGATTGCACTACCTGTAAGTTAAAGCTAAAGAACAGTTTCTGCAAGACTTTCTGGTGAATTACGGGTATGGGTTACATCTGTATAATCATAAGGAGAGCACTCCATCAAGGGCTGCTTTTGCAGATATTTACAATATAAGACATCACTTCTGCTATGCCCTTGTTTGCCTCTGCCTACCTATGCAAGATATGGTAGAAACCCAAGAGGAAATTCTGGCCTGGTTGCTGTCGCCTTTACATCACAGCCATTCACTGGAGAATGTTAAAGCATTGAGAATTAGCAGCATGTAACTTATAGACTGCACCAAGTCTGTAACCTTGTTGTACTTAGAAAAAGTAATTTCGTTTTGATTGCCTGTTGAAGAAGTCTGATTATTCTTTAAGAGTCACTTTGGAATGGAGCCTGAAGGTACAATATAAAATAATTGAATTGTGAAGTTCCAGCTGGTAACCTTGTCAGTAATTTGAACAAAGATCTTGTATCTGTAATTCAGGGAGTTTTAGATGTGAATATGAAGTGGATTCTACTAATACTTATGGAATTTGCCGCCTCCTTTTTTTCCCCCCGCCATTGTAACTTCTGTTCTCACCAACAAGCTCATTTTAATTGAATTAACATACCAGTTGACTGTAGCATACTGGAATTAGAACTGTATGGTTGGCTCAGATTTATTTCATGCTATATCACAGTATGAACTTGAGGAATGATTTCCAGGAGACTAATTATCACATTATACTGAACTGCGCTGTAATTACAATAAGTAGAGCAACAGGATTCTTTTTTATCTTTTCCAAGTTAGTTGTTGCAATGTTTGAGCCCCTTAATGAAACTTAAGGAAAAAAAAAGAAAAAAAAAAGAAAAAGAAGAATGGCAGAATTGTCACTACTGTTCCTTAAGAAGTGACAGAAATTCTTCTGGAGTATAAAACCCAGAGCCTTGGTACTGTGGCAGTGGCTGTGTCTACTGCAGTTTTGGGAGCTGCTGTCCCTAGGCCAACAGCTATCTTTCCAAATCCTAAATTGTTAATAACTACAATCACCACCTCAATGAGAAAACAACATACTGAGGAATTTCAATTCAATGCTATTTGCAATAATGAAGCATGTACACAGGCAGATTATTATTATTATTTTTTTTTTGGCTAAAATCTGTATTCAGCTAGAAATAATTATATCGATCTTTCCTCGAAATTGAGATTGGACTTTTCTTACTGCAGAGGCAACTTCCAACTTTTTGCAGGCATCAGGATAAATGGTATGTTACTATGGCATTTTGGATGCCTTCTTATTTACTAAGCTTTTTAGTCTTGTGTGTTGCTAAGATGCAAGGCTGATGCACAAAACAACAGGCCATCCTTGTCTTAGATAATAAGGTCAAAGTACAAAGCCAGTAGGATGTAGTCTTCCACAAGTTGAATGCATTCCACTTAGACCTGGTGTTTAGTAGTATTAGAAGTAAATGGTTTTCTGATCAAAACAGGAGGCTGGTTACTAGTGACATCGAAATTCACTACTTTGATTCAATAGATGGTAAATTTGCCAATTGGAAACAAGCTACAAACACATGCATGCACGTGCTTCTATTCTGTACACTCCTTGGCCACCTGCCACAAGCCACAGCTAGTGACACCAACACCTTGATTTACTGTCTCTGAGCAGCTATGTCTCATCTAATGAAATGCTTTAAAGAAGTGGTGCCAACCATTCCATGATGCTGTTATACCTCCCTCCTCTTTTGATAGCTCCCTTCTCATGTCCCAGCTGGTATTCCTTGGAGCTTTGCCTTTGGTAAACTGCCATATATTCTTTGCAAATATGCCACAGCTATTCACTTTTCCTTCTGCAAATGACTCGCATTAGCTTCTATTGTTGTTGCTTGTCACTGAGAATATAGTTCCTTCAACTTGCTAGCTGCTATTATTTTTCTGTAGCAAATTTCCCTAACCATTAAGATGCATTTCCTCCCAAATGTTATGAAAATATATATATTTTTTCATTTAGTTAAAGTTTGTAGAGCTTTTCCCATAGATAAATATATTCCACAGGAGTGACTGGAGAAAATGCAAGAGGTTTCTGTTGTTGTTGTTCTTTTCCATCTGCAGTGCGTTTTCTGCCCTTAAATTTGTGCATGTGCCTTCCCCCTTTCTAGGAATATATGTGGGAAGTAACTGTTAAGGGGAAAAAAAGGAGCATCTATTGATACACACAGATGTATCTGCAGTTGGGGAATATCTGTGGATAATGTATTGTGCAGAAAGAATGGCCTATGCGTGCAGAAATGCAGTTGGGTAGAAGCGTGTTTGTACCCTTCAGTTCTGATTTACATCGATGTGACTCTTATGCCAGTTCATTTTTAAGCCCATATTATCATACAGGTTTCAGTCAATCTGGTTTGTGCTTTGCTGTGATGCTTCAGTTTTTTAAACCATTGTGGAATTTCAAAGAGTAGCAGGGATGTACTTCTAGTAAGTCAGAGGTGTCTGTTCACCACTATGGGGTGGGGGCCCTTCTCACAGGATCCTGGTTCAGTTTGGCAGAGCCTGTGTACATTTGGATTCTGACATGGATCACTTCACCCATTTAAGTGTTCAAAACTGGAAATCTCACCAAACAATTCCTGAGAAGATTCATAATATTTTTAATCAAAGTCTATAGGTACAGTGGTAAACTCATGTTTCTCAGAGAATTTAAGCTTTCTCTGTTAGCGGAGGCCTATCCCAGCCTTCTCACAATGTGAAAAACAGGGTAGCTTGGACCAGGGTCTATGTATGGATAAAGGGTCATTTTTGCCCAGCTAGTTGCCCTTTCTTTGTGGCGAATGATCACTTTATGAATGCTAACAGCTTAAGGAGATTGGACAACACAAGGACTGTCACTGGTAGCCAAACAGCTGGGATGCAATTTAGTGGCAGACCTGTTCGTACTGTCCCCATCTATCCCTAGTGAGACCTCTGCCATTTGGAGCCCCACATTTCCTTGCTGTTCCCTGCTGGTTGAACACCAGCCCTCAGGAAAAAGTGCTGTAGCCAAAACTGGCCTTTATGGCACAGCCTAAACCAGAGAGCACGTGCAGCGTGCCTGCAGCATATCAGTTCTGCTGCAGTTCTGGCTGCATTGATTACTACTGCTTGTGCTATGAGTCACCGAACTTTCTGTTGTCACAGCAGTATGGATATTTTTAGGCTGTGGGAAAAAATAATGAGACCAAATATTTTATACGAATGGCATGATTTCAATTCCTATCTTGAATATTTGAACACTGCATTGGTCAGGTAAAAGATGTTGTTATTGCAGCTGAATAGAAAAGATAAAGTGCACCTACTGTAGTGTAGCAAAAAAAAGATGCATTCGCTACTTAGATTAAGTAGGCACAAATTGGAAAGGAGGGAGATGGAACTATTTTTCACATAACCATAATTGTGTGCTAATTATATCATGGAATGAAAGCAATTGCCCAATTATAAGACAATGTATCACTCTATCACAGGCAGCACTTTGAAGGTTTATGTACTTTAAATTACTGTGACATTCCCAAGGCTCTTCTGTTTACTCATTTGTCTCAACATCTTCTAGCAACAGAAGTACTATGACTAAAGCTATTAATTAATACATTCCTTGCTTCTTTGCAGAAGTTATGGTGTCCTGTTCAGAATGAATTTATGCTGTGAAGTAGCTTGATTTTCCTGTTGCACTGCTGCTGACCACTCTGGGTTTGATAGAAAACCAGGCAGGTTTTCTTCTCAAATCGCCTTGCAAATTTTTGTTCTGTCAGCACATCCTCTGTGTTGCTGAACTTCTGTTCCACTTCTGTTCTTTTCCACTCACAATCCACAATTTTACCATGATGGCATTCCTAACCCCATGGTAGTACATTCTCCAACCATGCCAATATCATTATGTTGATGCCCAGAACGAGGGGAGGAAAATCTTACACCACTCAGCATTGCAGTGTGCCTAATAGGTCAACTAACAGTGTTCCTTTGGTGCTTGGAAGAGGATGGATCCTTCCACAGAACAGTCACCCTCAGGGCATCCATATCTGTAGCAGCAGCACAGGAAGAGGCAGGATCTCTTGAGCAAATGGATGTCAGGATTTCTGCACGCTATTGGTCAAAAGCGAATTGTCAAAAGCCATGAATAAATCAATAGATTGTCAACATAGATCTCAGTGTGCGGGGAACCAGTTAATAAAAGGACTGCCACTTTCTATAGCATCTTCATTTCACAGAGAGATTTAAGGTGCAGCCCCAAGTACGGCACACTGCAATATGCCTTGCTGTCAAAGTAAAAACTGGGGAGTGTTGACTTATTCAGCAGTTTCACACAAGGACAGGCTTGACAGGTGGCACCAGAATGTGAGGTCTGTTTCAGATTCTTTCATTAATTTTTTTTGCAAACTTTAGTGGCTTTTGAAAGAAACCATATTGACAACACTGGAGGCTGCATTCTTCTGTGTATCTGTAAAATATAGATGGGAAAGGGGAGAGCAATCCTACCTGTTTGTAGTATAGTTGGAGACCTCTGTTCTGGCGAAAGGGCATTGATACTCACAGCAGTTAAATAACACTGCAATCACAAAACTGAGTTAAAACATGAATGGCAATCAGCCTTCACTGATTGCAGAAATCATAGAAGACTTCTCAGGCAATTACAGCCCTTAATGTCCAGGGCTCAACTGCATCAGTCCGAAAACTCTTGTGGACTTAAAGGGATTTGAAATCAATCCTCAATATGGGTTACCAGAAAATGCAAAGACAGCTTCAAAATGGCCAGCTGACAACAGCAACACCTGTCTAAATCTCTGATATTCCATTAAAATCATATTCATTGTTTAGAGGTGCTTGAGGGGTTTCTGAACTGTTTCCACTTACTGTTAAAATAACGAAGGAGAATCAGGTAATAATATCTAGACTCTTCATTAGAACTACTTGTTGTTATTATTACGTATGGTGTCACTTTGTTCTACTTACCCTTTTCTGTTGTTGTTTTCTTCTGAAGGTATTTGCCTGATTTTATAGTTATTTATTTTGAAAATTTATCAAAACTTTTGGTATCTTGTATTTTTTGTGAAACAAATTGTATGGATCTTGGTGCACTATTAAATGAATGGCTGTCTGGATGACAAAAGCCACTATTCAAAGTGCTAATAATTGGCACCTCAACATACATTTCCAGCAGAGGCCAAGGACCAAATAGTTTTAGAGGTGGAATGACCATCTGCCTCTTCTTGGTGGTTGCTCATGGTTGACTGAGCAATGTCAGGAAAGCTTGTCTGCTTTGCCATTTTTGGGGACAAGTCAAGGATTTCCGCACCACCCATCTGGTACCTGATCCTGGCCTTATATTCTTTTTTATTTTTAAGTTGATTTGTGATCCTCCACCGTCTTCCCTGTGACAAAGAATTTAAATCCCGTGCTGCTCAGATTTCTTTCAGTGGCACATTAGATGGTGGAGACAAATGCGTGACTGTTTGTCCACTATGTTTTGCTTCCACAGGTGATGCCAGTGGCCTACTTCCCTGATGCAGTATGGCCTTGGTGTTTGTCATGTCTAAGATATGTAAGTAACCAAGAACTTGGTATCTTCCTTCCCTCTACTGTTTTGATATTAATGCTTTGGCACATAAAAAATGCCAACAGATGCCATCAAGTGTAAAGAGACAGGTGGTGTCAGTGCGTCAGAAGAGGGACTTCCTCCAGAAAGATGGCACTTGCTGAGTTATGTAGGCTGCCCATGCAAATCCTTACCCATGTGACATCTCTCTCCTTGTGAGACAGCCCTAATGTCCTTGTGAGCAGGCAAAATGCCATTCTCAACCCATGAATAGAAATTTATTCTAGGTATTTTATTTAAAAAAAACAAAACAAAACAGATTTTGTGTGATAGATTTACAAGTGATGCTTCATGTTTTCATGCTGCACGTGTGTATCACATAGAAATCAACATGACATAATGGACTGGGTAAAGGTCTGAAAGTTAGATAGCAACTTAGTCTTTCATTTGTCACTGCTGTATGACTTTACTAAAGTGGCTTGCATGCGGTTTATCATTATCATCTGTGAAGAAGTTTTGCAGCCAGATTTTCTAAGGCCTTTGTTTTTCGTATTATGCAGCTCATACTCTCACATTAAAGCTAGAACATAGAAAAATATTTCCTCTTACCTCTTTCATAGTTTATTTCACATTATGACCAGGCAAGCTGTGAGCCCAGACCTTTTCTTTTTGGCATCAAAATCCTTAGACAGATAATAGGATTAATTCTCTAATATGGGCAGACAGCTTAATGAAACATCTAATCCCCAGAAAATGCAAATAAAAACTCACTGTTATATTATTTTTCTGGCTTGTTAGTTCACGGTTCTAAAATCCAGAGTGGAAGGTATGGCTCCCTATTTTTGCTCACTTCTGAATCAAGTAGTCCAACTGCCATCCTTATAACAAACGAGCGCAAACATAGGGGATCATACTTTCATTTTAAACTTACTGACTGCCAGATCAGTCTCTATAGGCCACGTTCTACTTCTCTCTCCTGAAGATGATCCCCATAACCTGTGCAGTTCAATGTCAACCATGTCATTTCAGTGATGGATTCACATGATGGGAATGTGTTTTGACTCACATAACCAAAAGCGTTACTCACATGTTCCACTTAACTGAAATGCATCTTTTCACAAGGGAGAGCAGGGCTCATGACTTTGATTCCAGATGTATGAGCTTCTAGTAATATGACAGCAGAGGGCTGTGGTTTCGTCCCTTCTTATACTTTGATCTGAGAGCTGTCCTACCAGACATTTTGAGACCAACGTGTTAAGTGGCCAGAGTGAATTATTTACATAACCCATAACTGAGTGCTCAAGTATGGGTCTGCATATTCTACTTAGAAACCAGTCTGTTTGCCATCTTTTACCGTCCTCACTTAGTCTTTTCTGAGTTCTAAGGGCAAAACTGTACTCAGTTTTTACATTCTTTCTTTACAACTACTGATTGCTTGAAGCTAAAGGGGAGGTTGCAGGAAATATAATTAATGGCAGAACTTGCCTGCTGCAGCTTTTCAGAGAGATAAAGGGCACTTCTCTATTCCTTTCCCAGTGATGCTGTAATCTGTTGCTAAGGCAGTGGCTATGCTGTAACACAGTGTTCTCTCTCTCATTGTATTTATGAGCAGGTGGAGCAGAAATTGCTTGTTTTCCACACAAATAGCTATAGAACAAATGTACCAAAGGAAATGGGGGAGAAGATGGAGAAGATCCACAACATGATTAACAGGAAAGTAAAAGATGTGAGAACATGCCATATCTGAATAGTAAATATATAAATAAGGCTGATCATTGAGCACCTTCTCAGTGTGAGGCAGTCCAATTCATAGAGCATCAGACTAAACACTGAGAAATCGTTATCTTATTCTTAGCTTCTCCACTAGCTTGCTGAATGGTTTTAGCCAAGGTGTTTTTTGGCTCTGTGCCTTGGTTTTTCCATCCATAAAGGGAGTTGCTGATTCTCTGTAAAGATGCGTGAAAGATGGTGAAGAAAAATACTGGTTGACATATGGATTTTACTGTCACAAGAGGTGGGAATTTGGCAAAGGACTGGGAAGAGCTATTACTAAAGATGAGTTCAGAAGGACGTTAGCAAAAGCAAAAAAAAAACAACTCTCCAAAGGAAAAATGATTCAGTGTGGAGGCTGCTTGCATTCCTGTTTTGTATGATTTTACAAGGCCGAAGAAGAATCCAAGCCCTCTCAAGTCCATTTACATCACTGTGCTGTATCTGCAGACGTTGTTACCTTGACATTAATGTACAACCATTCACAGTGCTGGCGTTAGCACAGCACGTTTTGCCATCTATCAGACACATTGCGCTGCA
The DNA here is from genome assembly GCA_035772895.1 of Perdix hodgsoniae. Lineage (NCBI taxonomy): Eukaryota > Metazoa > Chordata > Aves > Galliformes > Phasianidae > Perdix > Perdix hodgsoniae. Next base: position 3,416,163 of record JAPSGF010000049.1, on the reverse strand, counting down.
GAGGAAAACAAAGGCAGATGAAGTGAGAAGTGGGAGTCATGAATCACTTCAAAAGAAATAGCACACACAGAGCCCACCGCAAAAAGCGTGACGGCATCACCATTCAGAGCCCTGCCAGGAGGGCAGAGGGCAGCCAGCACAGCTCAGGGTGGGGAGAAGGAAGGCACGTGCTGCGTGGGGCTGAGACAGTGCCTGGTACACGAGCCATCCCCAGAACCTGATAACAGAACATCTAGGGCTCAGTGCAGCCATCGCACATGCTGAGTTGATAGGGGTTCACTCACATGTGCACACACTGATGTGTACCCATGGCGAAGGCAGAGAGAATTCTCTCTTGTGAACCTTTATATTTATTTTGCGTGTTCTGGAGGCCTGATTCTTATTTCAGTCTCCAGGCTTTTATGCTGGTATGGCTTCGGTGAAGCTACTCTTGATTTATGGTGTTGAAACTGTTAATATGAAAGGGGGATAAAGCCTTTACTCTGTGGTGAGAGGTACCCTGGTTCCACATGGTTTATATACGTAAGGGTGAAAAAAAGAAAGGCAGGTTCCATTACTAAAATGATTCTGTTTCCTTAGCATTCTGTAGAAGCAAAGAGGGAAAAAAAAAAAAAAACGCTTAATGCAAGAAAAAAAAAACACACAACAACAACAAAAAAACCAACCTGTCAAGACAACATTTTTAACACTTACACCAGACAAACTGTTGGATTTTAAATTGGCAAACAGTCTGTTATGACAGTCCTTTGATGGAGCAATTCATAGAAAGAAAACTATCAGGAAAACTCCGCTCTAAGCAAGTGGTGCTTCTACTCAAGAAGATGATGCCACTCAAATCCAGATCAAAAAAGAGTCACAGCAATAGAAGACTCTACAATGAGATTTGTGTGGGTAGAACCAATTGCAGAGTAGCATCTGAAAGGCAAGAGCAGGTTTCTGAGCTGTGATGGTGCAAAGAGGTACTGAACTGTGCTGTGTGTGCAACCAGCGCTGCATCCTTGCTGGCTCCTGGCTGGCGTTTCAGCACTGCGCCATCTCTGGTTCTCCTAACAACAGGAGGAATGCAGCAGCTTTCAGCAACCATTTTCTTCTACCAGATGAATGATCCATTCTGCATTCTGGAGCCCAGAGGTCTTACTGAGGTAGCCTTGAATATTGCTGAACTTAGAGTAGCCCAGCGTAATCAGCATCACGCAGAACTGCTGCAGGCTTCTGCTTCTTCTTGGTGCTGCCTCAGTTTGTCCTCCCCAGCGACAGTCTGTGGCTGCATTCCTCAACCTGTGTGCAATGGACTCCGTAATGCAAGAGAGGAGGAATCCTGTTTCCTTTTCTTAAAATAACTTAAGGTATTTTGGGATTTCATTGGGAAAAAAATCAGTATTGCCAATCTTATCCTAATAAAGGCACAAGCCCGTACTTCAAAATCATGAGTGGCATAATCATGACTTTAAAAATAGAACACATTTTAATAAAGGCTGAGGTATTCAGATGACATTCAAGCAGCTGCATCTTCAAGCAAAATAGCACATATTATGGTATTGCTAATAAAATTTTAAGTACTGGCAACACGGTACTTCATGCAATCACAGTCTTCAGAATTTGTATTCACTACTTGAATTGCTTTGAGCTGACACATCACGTTGCATGGAAGTACATCTGACACAGACTCTAGTTTGTGATCTAGTGGTCACCTAGTGACTGTGACGCTCACTCCAGTGTCAGGCTCCAGTTTTGCACACCCAGCTTTTCTCTTTCTGTCCCAGGCTCTCTGTGTTACATTGAGGATGGTCACCATCCTCAGCTGCAGGCCAGCCTGGGACTGCAGGCCAGAGCACATCTTGATTCTTCAGTTAAGTCAGGGTTGTGGCCAGAATGCCAGATCTCCCACTGCGGTGCTTGCTAGGAGCACAGAGACCTTCCCCAAAATGCAAAGAATTGTATAGAATTACATACTGCACTTTGCAGGCCTAGCTTTCCATCAGGAGTAACAGCACTGCCTGATATCCCAGAAACGTTCCGAAAATTCAAGATTTTGAAGTGCTTTGAGATGTAATCAGAAGTGCTACAAAGTGTTGTTAATTATGGTTAATTTGTTCGTTGACTAGATGAACATAATTTTTAGCACGAGTTTCTCTGATAACAATGATAATGAGAACTAAATAGGTATCTTAATGTGATTTTCTGTGATTGTCAATAAGAAATTCACTTGCCATGTGTTTCCAGTAAAGTGTGCATAAATTTAGCTATCAGAGCAAAGAATATTCAGCTAGAAATACTGGAACAAAAGCTTTAACTAATGCTTGTAATCATAGAATTTTCTTAATGAGTGACAGGTGCTCTTGTTTATGTGCTGCTTTTGCAAGCCCTCCTTTTTCCTTCAAGTAGGTTCAATTCACAAAAAACGTGCACTGATGTTGCAGTCAAACAAGTGGTTTAGGAAAAAAAAAAAAGAGCTTCCAAAATTCCTGTTGGGCTCTACTTTTCTCTTTAAACTTTCTTCTCTTTGCTGAACAGCAGCAAGAGTGCTTAAACCTTAAATCACTTAAATGGATGCTACACCTACAGCTGGATGAATAATTCAGTTCCCAGTCACCGTCTGACTTTGATAGGAAGAGGAGGGAGCGTCCCTGAGGGTCTGATTGTGTGAGCAGAGGGGGAGGGGAAAGCTAATTAATTACACATTTACAGTGGGGAATACTTAAAAAAAATATATCCACTTAAGTACTGTTTTTTGTTACATCTTGCTGATCACAGCTGAGAGCGTGGTGTCGAGGCAGCCATACTCTTGAAAACTTAACTCTTTGAGGGCTGTCAACGGGAGATTGAAATTCTAAAACAATCAGCAACAACAAAAGTCCACCAACGAAACAGGGTTATGTTTCGTTAGGTACATGCTTCATCTGAAGAATGATTCATCACCTGCTGATGTCAGATTCATTACTGGTGCAACTGCGATGTGAATTTCTTTTCTTCTCCACGTTATTTTCGGAGATTTTCTCTCTGAAAGTAGTGCTGAGCTGGCTGCATCTCCTGGAGCGTTAAGGCAACATGGTAGTATTACCATTGACACCAATGCAAATTATTTTTCTTTTGGCACTGGAAAGATTTGTGCTGCCAAGAGAACTATCTCTAGATTAAGCTTTTTTTAAATACTGTAAACTATTTTGGTAGCAGCAAATTACTGTTGCTTGGTGGTACGTGATCTCTGACTATTTTTAATGCCCGTGTGACAGAGCTGCAGCTTCTCTCCAGTGAGAACAGTCATTTTCTGAAGGAATCAGGGCCCCTTTTATAGCAAAACCATTTCCATTCTCTGCACTGCAAACAAGAACTGCAGTAGTAATTGATTTTCTCAAATAGCGCTGGAATTATCTCTCATAAAAACCTACCAATTCACCAACAATTTTTAATGACTGCTTTTGTTCCACATTCCCATGTGGGTTTATAATTCCTTGTCATGTTCTGCTCTAAAATTGAACAATAAGGCTGTGTGCTTTCAAAAAACCTGCTTTCTTTCATCCCAGAGTAGGTCATGGCATAGCATGCGTTTGCGAAGATGGCGATTACTGAATGCTGTGCATTTTGAGGCATCCCTATCTCCAGTGGGCAAAACTAGTTGGGAATCCATTGTTGTAGGTCTGCATCCCTTGCACCACACATTGCCATGAGTATCTGGACAGGCAGCTCAGTGGAGTGCAGCCAAATAACAAGGGTGCAGGCAGCTATGCTTGATCCGTGTTGGTTTATTGTGGGATTGTTTCCTTTCATAATAAATGACAGAAGTTGGAAGCTTGAAATACTGAAACTCATTGCTACTGGTGGTGCTCATATCAGCGTCCGTTCTGTCTCCCAGGGCCTGGGTAAGGTTATCAGTTTGTAAAATATTTCAGAATACTTTGAGTAGAGAGCTCAAATGTTTTGGTTTGGATCCTTCGGCTCAACCACATGATATTTTTGGTAAGTGTCAGGGAGAAGTCTGGGCCTTTAGGCCTTGTATGTTCACCTATAGCACATTGTGGCCAACATTTCTGTCTCCTTGAGATTTCTCTGTCATCTCTGTGGCAGGTATTCCTGCCTTACCTTTCTTGTTGGTAGAAGATTCCTCTTCAGGCAGAGAAACACTATATAACCAAGTTATATAGTATATATATATATATATAAAAATATATATTTTTTTTCAAGGTTGAAAGGAAATAAGCCCATTAAATGTAAGCAAGTTTAATAAACAATATCTAAAAGAAAAACAAAAAGAGAGGTTGCAGCTCTGCTGGAGGGCTGCTAAAATTTATCTATTTTTGTGCCGGGTTTAACATTATACTGACTTCAATACTGGAGTTCAGTGGCCAACCCTTGGAAAATGATATGGTCTTATTAGACAGCAAATTCCTTTACATTCTTTCTCCAGACTCAAAGATATCTCAGCTTAGCATGGTTCTTGTCCATTATTTTTCATCCTCAGCTGTTCATTGCTTAATAATATGAGTGATACTGGGGAAAGAAGATTTCTGCTCTGGTAACATTCAATGCTTGTGTAAAACCTGTTTCCATCTTCTCCCTTTGAGTTCCAATGGAACACTGAAGGAAATGTTGCTGCTCTCTGATGTGGGTTCCCCATTTGCAAAGTGGAGTCAATGTAGTTTATTCACTACTGTTACATTATTTTTAATTATCTGATGTCATAGGATAGGAAGTTTCCACTACTTTGTACTTCAGCAGAGCGGTATCCTACTGGGGATACCAGTTGGGGATAATTATTAACTGGGAAGCCAAATCTATGAACTGAATGACAAGGCAGGGGTCTCTTTTGTTTCTCACATGCAAACTTGACTCCTTTAGATAAGTATTCTGTCACAGACTCTGGGATCCTGGGCAAATCTTAGTGGATAACATTCCTTCTGGCTGGTTTAGCTGGAGTGAGAACAGTCTGTCTTTTGCTACTAGGCACAATAGGTAGCAATGTCAATTGAGGTTTTAGGAGATGCCGTATCGTAAAAGTTTATAACAGTGTTCAGAGTAATTTAGTTCTGGATTAAAATACAACTGGCAGGAGAGATGGGCAATTACCTACTCTTTAATATAGATAGTGGATGTATTTTCCTCCTGGTTATTATTGTCAATACCTATTATTTCAGAGCTACTGGACATGATCATGCCTCGCTATGGCGCAGCTTCCACAATGAGGTCACCTGCAGATTGGAAGTACAGCTGTTTCCCTTGCCTTCATTTTTAATTCATAGGATTGTTGTGTTGGTTTTTTTTTTATCTGCTGTTTATTCTGCGAGCCCCTTTTGGGCACATTGATGCCTCCAGCATGCTTTGTGTGCCAGGGAATTATGGGTCCAGAGATTCTGCAAATCTGCATCCCAGCCAAAGCCTTTGAAAGCTGCTTCTTTTGAATGCCATGCATTTGGCTCGCACCCCTCCACTCTCTCTTTCTCTTTCTCTCCCCCCTTTCTCTCCCTTCTCTCCCCTCTCTCTCCCACTCTCTCCTTTCCTTTCCTCCTCTCTTCCTCCTTCCCACTTCTCCCTTCTCTCTCCTAACCCTTTTTATCCTCCTTCCATCTTCGCCTTTTTTCCCTCCTTCCCCTCTCTCCCTTTTCTTTTTCCCTTTTGCTCACCTAGCAGTCCCCTCAGTCATGATGGGAAATTGCACTGCGTGGCGAACTTGGCTGCAGGAGCAGAGGGGTGCTTTTCACTCTGCAAAAGATGAGCTGGAAGCCTTTCTGCATAACGATCAGGAGTATTCACTGCAGTCTGCACACTGATGTCTGTAAGATTGCACGCACTCTAGAAATACCCCCTGAGCACCCCCAGGATGCCAGACAGCTTGAGAAGGTGTTCTGCCACCCAGCTCCTCCATTAGCACCCTGAGATGCCCACTCAGTGCTCCATCAGCGGGGTTTACATCCTTTCCCTTCTAGTTCCCTGACACACTATTTTATTTTTAAATATTAAAGCTCTCCGGGTTTCCCTTGTACATCAGCGTGTGAAGTGCTGGTTCCTTGTAGCTGGAGGCTGCTTTCCCCCTCTGATGGACTGTAAGCAGTTTTTCTAAACCCGTCTCTTCCTCCCATCTCTCCTCCTGTCGTGTCCCCCCACCCCCCGCCTGAGCGCAGTGAGCTCAGCTGCACATAATGACATCCAATCTGTTCAGGAAAAGAAGGGAAAGAGAAGAAAAAAAAAAGAAAAAAAAAAAAAAGGAGGAGGGGGAGAATATTTCCCTTTGATTTATACAGAAGCTGAGTTGGCAAAGAGCTGAGCTCGGAGGTGGGTGGAAGGGGAACCAAAAATCAAATTTGTGATGCATGGGCGTAGTCCCCCCCCTCAGGGTGGTGCCAACCAGAGCAGCAGCCAAGGCTGGTGGAGCAGCTCTGCAGGTTCCCTGCGTGCACCCAAAGCACCTCCTTCCCTGCGTGCTCCTATCGCCATGCAAACACACACCCACAGTCTGGGGTTAATTTAATTTTAAAATGACATTAGAGATAACACAGGCCAGCTCATTAGCACTAGGCAAAACACGTGGATCCCTGTGTAAACACAGCATGGTTTTTCTGCTCAGGGAGAGGGGAGTGGGCCACAACCAAGGGGTTGTTTCATATATTCAGCCCGAGCTGGGGTCAGTTGTCAGATGAGAAGGACATAATTCAGGTAGGAGGAGCGAGAGGATTAAAGAAATAAAAAGAAAGAGAGTCTTATGCTGCAGTTGAGGCACTGTAGCGTGGTCTTAAAATCATTATATTGGGTCCATTAAGCCATATTAGTGCATATAATAGTTCTTTCTACCTATATTTTTAGTTCATGGAACACAGTGCACAGAAAGAAACCAAAAGGAGCCCTGGTCCTGTATTTGAATGTTTGAGGACTGGTCGCGGTACAAGGACAGCAAGAGGTATGGGCAGGACACATGGGCTGGTTCCATCAAATCCTAGTTGAGTACTGTGTTTGGACTCAGCGATCCTTTGGGTCCTTTACAGCCAAACTGTCCTAGTTCTGATTCTCATATCTTGTCTCCAGCATCAGGTACCATGCAACTGTTCTGAAATACTTCAACTCTGGTCTGTTCTGTCCTTTTCTTTCCAGTTTTATACCTGTCCTAAACTCACACACACAATTTCATAATGCTCATAAATTTCGACCTGAAATAGGCCTGAACTCCCACACTTGGACACAGGTGCTGCACCATCTCATTACAATACTGGGTGTATTTCATGGGCAGAACAGCAAAATACTTAACAAACCCAGCCTTGATTTACCATGCATAACTGCAGTGAAACTGATACTGGCTTGTTTAAAGTTTTGCAGGAAGGCAGGGTGGTGGCAGAAGACAAAGTGCTGCTGACCCCAGCTGTGAATGAGAACGGGTGTCTGTTTTATGGGGGAGTCTCCATCGATTCTGATTGTCTGAATATACTCCAGTTAAAATGCAGCCTAGTCTGAGGGCCACGGGGAGTGATAAACACTGGCAAGCAAACTTGATGTCGACAGCAGAATCCAGATTGCAATAGAAATTAAATGTGTGTGTCTGTTGTTATTAGAGATTTAACCAGATGACCTGGCAGTAATTAACGGGGAGCTGAACTGAGAAGGTCTGTCTCCCATTGGAGACCCAGCCCTGAAACCTCGCCATTCTGAGCACAGGTCTGCTGCATACGAGAACATGGTGAGATGTGACTCCATGTCTGCCAGAGATGGTCTCCAGAGAGAGAGGAGTGTGTGTGTGCCAGGAAGCAATGTGCATTGCAAGGTTGTTTGTGACCCACTGTAAGGATGTAACACCAGAAATCTTGCTGGCTGGGCTTTTCCTTGGCTCGGACCCATCTGCAGACACAAAGCCAAGCAAAAACCAGGGCAGTCAGCTTGAGCTATGCTCATCTGTCCACAGACACTGTCAAAGGTTAAAAGACTGTGCTGAATTGATCAGCAGTGGCTGCTCTGGCACAGGAACGCAGTTCCTCTTGCATGCGTAATCCTCATGTTTGTCTTCTGAGTGCCTCTGCTCCAAGGGACCCAGAAAATTCCACTGCATTTCAATAATTAAATTCATAACCTCAGGAAAAATAAGTGAGCTTTTTTTTTTTTTTTTTAATCCTTCCAGATAGATCACCAAGGCATGCAAGGTGATGGTTTTCCTAGGATGTAAGAGACAGGGTATGGAAGAGAAACTGACTTTCTGTCTCTGTTCAGCAACACGTGTTCAATTAATTGGGTTTATAATAGTATTTGAAGAGCTGTGAGTCAGAGCCCAAGATCTTAATGACAAGGCAGGTAAACACAGTTAAGCAGATGTTGTGTGCTTTGTTCTGGACAGTTCAGGACGATAAATTGTATGTTACTGCAGGGTAGGATGGGGACTGACATAAATCCATACAGTGATATAGAATAATGAAATAAAACCCATTTTATAGGTTTCATTTAGTTAATAGCATTAGAATAGTACTGAGGATTCAAAAAAAATGGATACACCAATAATCCTGGTTGGCTTTTGAGATAGTAGGGGTCTGCAAGCTCAGTACTTAGTCACAGTTGCTCAGTCTCTGAATACCTCCATTCCCACTGATGCCACAGCGTGCTGCCACCGGTCCTGGGAACACATCATTTGTCCTCCACAGGCTCCAGTGGGGACCCAAACCAATTGTAGTCAGATGGCCCATGGCCAGAATTGCTGCAAAACTGAATCACTAAGATAATGCCCTTCTGTTTTACTCCTCACGAGGGGTAACTAGTCTCAGCATCCCTCTGGATGATAATTAAAACCTAAACTCTCACCTCCACTCTCAGAGCCTCTTCCCCTGAACAAGATCTCAGGCTTCTGCTATCCCCTTCAGTTTCTGGGTGAGAATGAATTAGTTTCCTCTGTGTGTGTGCATGCACAGCTGAAATAAACAGATTAATATTCTGGTAACTAAATTGTTACCCCTTCCTTTCCTGACTCAGAAGCATCTTGTTGCCATCTCCCTCCAGCAGAACAGCAAGCCAGAATGAAATGTCTGATTCCTGGTAAGTGCTGTCAGCACGGCAGCTGGGAGAAGAATATCTGAGGGAGATGCACAAGTGCACTGGCATTTCTTTCTTTCCTGGGGATATTTATATAGGACAGACCTCAGAGCACAAGTGCACTAGATGCTTCTGTCAGCTAAGGAGGAGTAATGGGACTGCAAGACAGGCTGCACTGTGTGCTCCTTGCTCTCAAAGCCCCCTTTAGTTGCCATGCGTGGACCCCAAGGCTCTGCGGGCTGCTGTGATTGAATCTCCGAGTTTGCAGCTCACGGGAGGCAAACAAACATGCAACGTGCAAGGCTGACACTGTGGCCATTGATTTGATTATTTGTTAGTTCTCAGGTGCATGGCTCCCCAGGATCATTTGGCTCATTGTGCCCTAATTTCCATAACGGAGAAAATATTAATAAGCAGTTATGAACATAAAATTCTGATAGATGCTCACAATCTCGTAATCACTCTTGGAATGCCTCTCTGTAATTGGTTTTACTGTAAAGAGACACCAGTGTGCAAGGTGAGCTGATGCAATGGAAGAGAAACAGTGATGAAGTCGTTCCAAGCAGCAGTTTGTTTATCTAAGGGTCTTAGGGCTGCTGCTTCCTAAATCTGCGCTGACTTCAGTAGAGTTCTAGGGAAATGATTAGTCCCTCAGTTCATTTGCATAGTTCTAGTTGAGTAAGTAATTATTTCTGCCAGTGAAATACATAGGATCTCTTGTGATTTTGAAGCTCCAGAACCAAATATATCAACCAATTGCAAAGAACTTTGAATGTATGTGTGTATTTGGGCGCATCGTACTTCTTACAGCAAGCATGTTCTTTTTGGTGGCATTAGAGCACACAGTGCTGGGCTCTGATTGCCTTCTTCTGCCATTTCTTCAGTGCAGGCTCTCAAGCAAGCAACGCTCCCTGTCCGTTTCATGGGCTTTTGTGTTCCTCACTATAGTCCCTGGCTGTCTCACAATCTGTAATGTATTTCCCTAATCCTTATTCTCGTCAAGTAGGAGAGCATTGTTCTTTCAGCATTTTAGATAGGAATCTGACACCCAGGAAAGCTAAATCAGTTGGCAGAGCTCATATGGAAAATCTGTGTTGACAAAGGAGAGAGAACACAGTTTTCCCAGCTGCTGCATTAGTGTTGTAATCATTGCACCAGCTTTCACTGGGCTTTGCTAGGCAAAAGCAAACACTCACACTTCAGCAACAGAGATGCCAGAATAGAATTTATTTTTTTCTTTTTGTTTTGTATATTTTATGGTTTTTGAATGCTTCGGATTGCTTGTTCCATGTTCTCTATAGATAATCATTGACAACGAAAATGCCATCCGTACATATTGCTAATTATTTATCTTTCAATTAGGTCAGTTTCTTCTTCACAAACAGGTTTCTTTTATAATGAGAGATAAACCTCTAGGTAGGTATAGCCCCCTTTATTTGGTAAGGTTTTTATCTTGGTGATTGGAAAAAAAACAGGAGCTTCCCAGTGTTTTTACATTGTTTAGTATTCCTCATGCTACTGTGGAAACAGCACTCCACATCCTACTTGTTTGTTTCTTCTCAGCTGATGTGCACCAAATCGTTTCTGTAATTGACATAATCTCTATTCTGTTCTTATTAGATTATTCCCCACCTACAAATATTCCTCATAGGTCTTCATCCATGAAATGACCTGCTATAATCTGAGCCATCCCAGGGAGCCCACTGGAACTGGTACTTACATGAGTAAGCCTTATAGCAATTGATCCCAAGCTATTTAGACTTTAGTCACTTCAGTTACATTCCAGTCCTACAGGGAGGCAGGATGACTGCATACAGCAGAACAGGCTAGGAACATTTGATTCACCACCACAGATTCTTCTGCCCATCTCTGCCTATTTGATTTAAAAATATATACATGCCAAGGGGCTTGATATGTCTCCTGTGCCCCATTTAGCATCTGCTGAGCATCCCAGAGCAGCCTGCAGTGTAACACGAGTCACTGGAGGATAGATTTGATAGAGGGAAAAAACAAAGCAACTGATACCCTCAGGCTCCAGAAGTCTTCAGACTGATTCCTGCTGACTACAGGCAACAAAGCAATTTATGGCAACATGGTTGAAAGTTTCTTTTATTTCAAAGCTGCTAAACCTTTCCTGGCACATAAAATCACTTTTCATAAGGCAAACCCAGGGAGCTTGCTGGGTTCCCCAGATCTCAGCCCCAGGAAGCTTTTAACTGGAGTAAAAAAAAAGGCATTAAGCGCTGGGGAGGAATCGGGGTGACATAAAACAGAAATTTAGGGTTTAACACAGGGCCATAAGGAGCTTAGTAAAGATGAGGCTTTTGTTTTGTTTTGTTTTGTTTTACCCTGTGTGTGTATTTCCTCTCTTTGCCATTTCTGTTTTGCCAGACCTTCAGCGTAGCTCTTTCCCAGGAAGTGGCCTGTGATGTCCAATGAATGAAGTGCACTCTGCAGATGGAAGCTGAGCTGTTTGAAAGCGGGTGTTTGGAAAGTGGTAGCCAGATTATTTTATTTTAAGGCTCTATTGCAGCAAAAGGCAGGAAAACAGACAGGGGGAGAGGAGTGAGTGGTTCACTGGCACTGATTGTCTACCACAGCAGGTTCAGCACTGAAATCTGAGTGACTTCTCTCTCCAGATGGTTGGTGGGAGCTGACTACCCAGATCTTTGCATAGCATGCTCCATAATGAAAACGTATGGCATCACTTGCTATCTTTTAAAAGCTCTTTTCTTCAACCCAAGTATAGCTCACTGTATAATGGATCCCTCCTTTGCCTGATGAAGAAAAAAATGGATATCTGTCATATGCCTATGCAGGGACTCCTACCTAGGAAATCCTTCATTTTGATACAGATTAGCTCATAGTTTTACAACTGCATGAGCCTACAGTAATGTTAGGGTAGTCATACTGTCCTTTTGATGTGCCACTGCTGCTCTCTTCACTTCCACTGTCACTGAGGCTTATTTGGCTTCTAACTCATGTTATGATTCTGGAGAACACAGAGGATTTACATTAAATAAAAAAAATACTTAATACCCAACTTCACTGATTCTAGAAAAACAGCAATATGGATAGACCAATTCTGTGAGAACTGAGAAATTCAGATAATCTCAAGAATATATTTTTGCACGCTCATAAAACAAAAGTTACTTTAAGGAAGGTGAATGGACTGACAGAGGCATGATATTCAAAATGATGGGTAGCCAACATTTCCATTTATTACCGGATGCATAGCAGGGCCTTGCTTTTCTAGAAGTGAAGTATAATTTTCCTTGCCCAAGAGTACACAATAATTTTGCACAGAATGAGGAACAGAAGTTTTCTGAGTTACAGTGCTCAAACCAAACTACTCTCAGTGTCATACAACCAAGAAAAAAGTTAAATGTTTCTTGCTCCTGGATACAGTGACCTTGGTTGTGATTTTCTCAGCTGTGTCAGATTTTTTTTTCCATGCAAATCAAGAGACAAACTTGGGGTAATTTGGGTTCTACCCAGTCGTCTCCAGGCAAAAAGAAGTCTAAGTTCCTAGAGAGGCATTCTCATGCTCTGCTTAACCTCAACTTATGTGTTACACACAAAATGCACAATGCACTGGATTCCTCTCATTTCTTCCTCTTTTTGTTGTCCATCTAAACATGGCAAGATCTGGAAAATGCAATCAATGAGGAGAACATACAGGAAATAGAAGCCATAAAAAAGATTGGTTGAGTCTCAGTGAGGTCTGGAGTACAGTTGCTGAAAGCAATCGCTGGTGACCCTGAAAGATCTGAAGCTGAACAGAATGCTTTCAAGATGGAAATGTGCAACAAAGATGGCAGAGATGAGCTGGTAATGGTCTCATCTTTCCTTCTGTAGGCTTTACTCCACATGTAGCTTTAAAATAATAGCAGCATGTTGGACGCCCAAGAGGACATGCCTGAGAGTGAGGAAACCTTTGTCTGTTGGGAGACCCACAATGTGACTTTGCCTTTCTAAACCTGGAGAACTGTATTTTAAAGGATTCCAATTGTTAGAGCTGAAGGCACGTTATCAGAATGATTCAGTTTCCATTTCAGGACTCATAAATACGTATCCTTAAAAGCTATTACTTGATGCAACTGGGATGTGCTATGCAGGAGACACTGTTCTTCTCAGCCTTAAAAGTCTATGAGTCTGTAGTGTCCAGATAATCAGCATCCAGAAGCTTCAGGCTTTATCAGTTAGCACAACATGAAAACAGAAATAGCATCGTAATCAAGAAACAGAGTGTAGAAAGAGGATGTAAGTTATAGATCTTATATATAGGATATATCTTACGTATCTTATATATCTCTTATAGTGAGAGATACGTAGTCTTGAATGTTTGAAAATCCAGATATTTTTCATAGAAGTTAGAATGAAAACAGAGAGGTTTAGATTCTGACTTTTGGTGTGGATGCTAAACTTGATTGAAAATTTTGGCTTTTGGTTATCTCACTGGGTTTTTTGTTTTTTCTTCTAGGCTTTTGAAGAAATTCCCAGTGAATGCCAAAGTTTGCTATACCTTATTAGATTAAAAGTTAGTTATTTTAACCATAAAGTCAACAAGTAGAACATCCATTATTCTCAGGATTGTTAGACCAGCACGAGGCAGTGACCAAGCAGGTGCCTGCAGCTTGAGGTGGGTTGAAGCAGTGGTACATCAGTGACTGGGTTTTCCAGGTTTTGTGTGCCAGGCTCTTACGATCCCTTTGCAGTTCTGCCTCTTTTTGCTGTTTGATCTCTGGCAAGTTAAATCCCTTTCCTGTCTCGATCTTCACAGCAGTGAAATGCAAAGTACGTGCGTCAGAAATGGTGTAACCAGGCCAGCAGAGTTTAACATCAATAACGTGGCTGGTGGGCAGAGCTCACCCCCAGCCAGCAGCAGTGGCTGCCAGGCAGAGGCAGTGAGGCACACTGCAGAACTGGGCTGAGGACCTCACAAAGCTCAGCAGAGGGAAGTGCAGATTGTTCCTGCACCTGGGGAAGAACAACCTCAGGCACCAGCACATGCTGGGCTGACCGACTGCAGAGCAGCTTTGCAGAAAGAACCTCGGGGTTCTGATGGGCACTGAGCTGACCAGGAGTCAGCAGTACAACTCACAGGAAGGAAGAGCTCGAGTCTTAACGTTAATTTCAATGGCAATAAGAGCAGGTTCCGAGGTGTCAGAGTTGCAGAAAGCTCTTTATCTCATAAGGCTTCTGGGCACCTTTTACTGGAATTAACTGTTAGGTTTTTTTCCCTTCAGATATTCTCCAGCCTTTGCAAAGGAAACTGCAGTAACAAATCAGATTCTGCAGTAACACATTTTAGGTCCCGAAGCAAAATTCAGCAGTTTTATAGGGACAGTATAAGAGGGAATGGGGTGGGGGAAGTGGGGTGGGAAGTATTTATAATCTCTTTAATATTTTAAAATTTAATTATTTCCAAATTGGGTTAGCGAGACTGACAAGAATACTGCATCTAAAGCATGGAGCCCAGAGGCAGCATTGGAAAATGAGAGGAGAAATTAATAATAAAAAGAAACCTATTGCTTCAAGGCAGCAGACTGGAACACTGACATTCCATTACTCCGTCTGTCTGCTGAATTCATTTAGCATCTGTGGCCTAAATAGGCTAGTTTTAAAGTGGCATGTTCCAGATTTTATGTTTAGGGCTGCTGGAAGGGGGTGGGGATTGCCAGAGGATTTTTCTTCATCGAAAGCTGCCTCAGGAAAGCACATCAGATTTGTAGTTAATAGGGTAGAGTAATGCAAGCCTCTTAGCAGTTGTAGATAATACAGTGTCTTGGAGTGTTCTGTAATGCCTTACAGGTTAGGGTCTGCATCTGGCATCTGGATGAGTGCCGTTAGCTTCTGGAGGTCAGTGCTGGAGCAGCAGTGCTGAGCCTTCTGCTGAGCACAGAACTGAAGCCCATCTGCAAGGCATGCCATCAGCCCACTAGCCATCACTGAAGTGCAGCCACTCCTGACATCTCCAAACTCAAAGCATTAAAAGTCTGGATTTTCAAACTGTGATTCAAAACACAGCATTGTCCAGCAGCATCACAGTCCTTAACAGGTTCCGTTTCAGAAGTGCCACCCTACGACCTGCAACACGCAGTTTCTTCCTCAGGATGCTCCTTTTCAACTGCTAACTCCACTGACTCTTGTGTGAGTTTTGTAAGATCTGAGATCCAGAGTCTGAGGCAGGCTGTCTGTAGTACCACAGAGAACTTCCAGGCATGTACTGGAGGCAAGGTAGATGGCTTGACAGCAGTCTGGAAGGGAGAGAAGAGCATGATTCTCCACTGTCTCCTAGAGACCTACAAGTGTTTCACTTCTGGGCATTTTCTGAAACATCTGGATACAAGGAGGATAAAAGGTACCAGTGTAACCTCCCAGTAAGATCAATTGTTTAAAGCTTTCTGTGTATTCCTAATCTTCTTTGGCCTCCTTCCCAAGATCATAGAAACAGATCTGTGAAGTTCCTTGGAGTAGCATACAACATATTCTGCATATTTCTACTTGATGCAATAATCTTAGATTGTCTTTTCCCTAATTTATCATCAAATTACACAGAAAGGAAAACCAGGAATTTTATGGAAAGTCACAGACGAGCTGTTAAAATTGTCTTTTTCTCCTCATCATCATAGCTCTCCACTCTCAATGTGGGTTTTCTCAAAAGTTTTTGTGAAGTGTAATGGAGCTTATCCAGCAGATGGAAGTCATGATAAAGCTTCAAATGATTTTCTTGTTGCAGTCTCCCGTGAAACACGGCCACGCTTATTTATTTCAAGCATTTAGGGACTTATCCAGCAAGATTCTCAGAGCTACCTACAAAGTCAAAATCTTGAACTCCTCCCCAGCTAGGTGAGCCCCTCTGGACCTGATTAACCAAGCATCTTAGAGGATCAGTTCGTAGTTCCACAGCTGTTTACCTTAGGCATTGCAATACGCACGTCACCACTAACCAGGACAACATCAAAGTTGGACCAGTGTCTTCAGTCACAGTCTCTAGGACTGTGACAAAAACCAGTATATTGTTACGTGGTTGTGAGAAACCTTGAGAACTGCTCTTGGACCTGGAAAATCTGTCGCCCTGCTGCTGCTTGTGTTCTGCTTTTAATTTCCTTGCCTTCTCATCGACCAGAGTACTGCAGACCTCTGTAGTACTCATAATAAAGGGCTTAATTAGGTGACAAGAAGAACATTCAAAGGGCTAAGACCTTTAAAAATAATGGAAAACATCTATAACCCCAAACGTGGTACACTTGACATGGTACACTCACTGTTCTTTAGGGATTTATCTCCATCACGAAGGAAATGTCCTTTAGTGTTGACAGAGAACTTAATTTCAATTACCGTTATTTCAAAGAGTGAGAATTACAGTTATAAGTCATCAGTTTGGTTTTTTTCCTTCAGTTTTCATTGAATTCTTTTTCCTTTGAGCACACATCTATTTTTCCAAATCAGCCTTTTCTAGTAAACGTCATTCTTTATCGAGTCACATCTCATCACTGCCTTTCCTTTTTCCTCCTTGTAGATAAATAATTCCCAATTAGACTTCTACCCAAAAATATCCAAGCTTGTTTGTTGTCTTCTTATTCGTTTTATTTATGTATCTTAATAGCAGCATCTGCCTTATCTGTATTGATAATGAACACTTCAGGGCTAATCTATTATTTTGCAATCATAGAAAAGCTAGAACAAGAAGACCTATTGTTGGTAAGCATATTCATATTAGTGTTAGAAATGTGTTTATTGATGGTAATAACAATAACATTTTTTAAAAATCATTGGTTGTAGTGATTTCAGTGATTTGTATTTATCTGTGAGAAAGCAAAACCAGCTACAGAAGTAAACTAAATCTGATGTAAACCCTAATAACTGCTGCAACACACCAGTTTACCATTAGATTTAATAGTTTGCATCAATATGCTTGGACACTTGCATCCTTCTGTAAGATGATATCAAGATGACAGAAGAAGAAGAAAAAAAAAAAACGGTAAAATGTTATATTGTAAATAGCAGGCATATCCAGTTCTGCTATGACTTACTCTGTAGTGAGAGGGATCCTACCATCAGCCAAAATATTACTGCTAGAGCATCTTAGAGATCACAGCACAGCCTTACTGCACTGAATGTAAATGCAGTGACCCACAAGCTCCCTACTTATCCAAAGTCCTGTCAAGCTGTGCAGGTAAAAGTTGGACTTTTAAAAAAGATACAGAAATAAGCTGCAAAAACCACCTTTCAAAATAATTTCAAACATCAGAATAGCTTATTAAGATAGAAGCAATGATGGAAGTATTTTCTATTACATGCTTTAAAACTCATCTTTAGTTTAGATCACTGCTGGCTCCATTCGGTGCTTTGAAAAGTTCCATCTCTTTAAAAACTTTCCTTTGGGGATCAGCTTAGTTCGTTTTTCTGCAGAGAAGCAATGCCCTCCCCCACGTTGTTTCTTGACTGAAGTAATTGCTGCGACTCCTCAGGTCCCAGGCAACCAACAGCTAATTAGTTCAAATTAAGTTCTCTCACAGGTGCTTCTGAAGTTGCCATTTGGAAGCAGCAGTTTCTCCTGAAAGGTGGAGAAGGCAACACCAAAGTTCAGAGAAGAGAAATAGCATGAGATCAGTCCTGTGCTGGCTTTGCGTTTTGCTTGAGCGAGGTACGTTTGGGGGATCCTTCTTTTGCTTTCAGAGATGTGGTTGCTCCATGTGGGCTTTGCTCCCTGTTTAAAATACAAAATCAGATAAGGGGGATCTTGGAACGATCAGTGTGTGTGAGCTCTGCTGGAGAGGAGCTCGGTGAGGCTGTGGCACTGGGGTTTTACCACGAAGTAAGCCAGAGAGCATCAGTCCCAGCAGCTTGCTGGCCTTGCCTGGTTCACCTCGTGGTAACCCTGACGCCATGTCCTCCTTCAGCAGTCGTGTGCACTTGGTGAATTGAGTTGGGGTGAACTTCTGAGTTGCCTGAGAATTCCTTGGTGCTGAGCCCGACCCTTTTCTGATGTTGGCTTTCTGATGGTGTAACTGCTGTGTTCTTGAAGTTGTCTCTCATCACTGAATGAAGGGAGAGATCACTCGCTTCAGCCTATTGCTTTACGTGGGAGGTAGGAGGCAGTTGCAGAAACTTACTTAAGGCATTAGAAGGAGGAAAAGCATATAAATCTGGTGTGTGAGTTAAAGCAGAAGAAAAGCTGCAGGTTTTAATGCATTTCCCAACTGTCTTCATTTCTGTTTGTGCTATCTTTATAGTTATATACTGGTGTTCTTCAGTTACAAAAATGCCCAGTTCTGGACTTGCAGGGTGTGATGGCTGCTGCTCTCTCTGCTTGCATCATGTTATTGCAGGGCCTGTTGCACTGGGTTTCAGTCTGTGGAAATTGTATGAGCCAAAATAATGCTTTTTATTATAGGCTTTGGAAAATAAGTGTAAGTAAAACGCAAGTGAAGCTCATCTCTTCCCAAACTAATGCCAGAATTGCCTCACCTGCTCCCTCACACAGGTGGCACTGAAGGCTTGCTTGTTCCTACTGACACAGCTGGGAAGAGCAACCCTCAGTGGCAGTCACTGCAGAGTGGGGTTGTTTAACCCCAGCGATGCAGGAAATCAGGTGAAGTGACCCTGAAGGTGCTCTTTAGACTTGTTGTCTGTGAATCCAGCATGCCCCTTGCTCTCAGTAGCTGCTGTAAGCACAGCGCTTGGTTTAGGCTACGCAAGCCTTTTGCATGTTAGGTTAGATAAGTGTTTTCTCCTTTTGCCACCTATAAGCTCCACCAAAACATACATGCTAGCAGACATAAATCAAAACTGAGTGCATTTCCCAAAGCACTGAGGTAGGACGAGCTCTGACAGCTGAGCACCGTTAATCTCAAATACACCCAGACCCAGGTTTACCTTAGAGGAGGAAAAAAAATCTCAGGGTGCTCAAGAACTCTGATATAGTCATGGATGAGGCCTCACCTTAGCCACTTTGTAGACCTGTAGCTAGTATTTGATTGAATAGTGCAATTTTTCCATCTTGTGATTAGTAAATATATATATAAAAAAAAAAACAACCCTGAATAAATTCTGAAGCGTTTAGAAATTTAGGGGTTGTACTTCTTTAATATAGATTGTGTATTAGATATCCACCAAAGATTAGCTAAACCTCCCTGAGCATCTTGCCTTTGAAGGCATTCTTCTGTTGGCTCTTTAGCAACTTCATGCCATAGATGAAGTTAGGATAACTTCATTATATAGCATATGGGACTATCTTACAGCTGCAATAGTAAAGCTGTTATATGTATACTTGCAGAGTTCTGCCTTCAATTAAATGCTTCAAATAAAGTAACGTTAACCTCTACTTAACAAATGGAAAAGCAAACATGGCCATTAAAAAGGACTTGCTCAAGGTCACAGCAGATGAAAAGCAGAAATAGCATTTAGTTTTCCTGATTCTGTCATGATATTATCCAGACTATGCTGCTGCTGCACGTGTGTCTTCTACTGTAATTGAATGTTGGTAGGGTTCTTAGCTTCAACGAGTAACTGATGAAACCTCAGACAGCTGTAATCATCAAAGCATTAAAAGACTTGTTTGCCAAGCAGAAATATGTTTAAACAGCTCGCATTAGATAACTGAGATCAAGCAGGAGCAGCAGATAGGTTGTTAGTAATGATAGAAGATAAACATGAATCGGCTAAGTAGAGGATATGTTTGTTATGTCACGCAAGTGAAATAGATACCTCATTTATATGGTGGCTTGTAAGGCAGCAAATTGCTACTAGAAATTGTATTCTCTTCTGTCACTCTTGTTTCTGTGTTGTGCTGCCTTCTCATATGGTATAATACCCAGTTATGAGGACGAGAAGGAAGACATATGGAGAACACAGCTATGCAATCTAACTCTTGGGGTGAGAATCATACGATGCTTTTCCATGTGATTTATATGATTCATTTGATATTACAGGCTTCACTTATATGATTATTTCTACTGACTTTTGGTACTTGATTCAGTTGGTTAAAGACAGATTGAGGAGAGTAAGCGTTTCAGTTTGCAGGCTTCTCTTCAAAATGTGGTGTTCCTCCATCTTTGCTATTGGGTTATGCCAAGCCCAGGCTTTGCTCAGGCAAGGATAGGCATGTTTTGAATGGAATTGTGTGCAACATTTCATCCCATACACATGTCCAAAATCCTGCAGAAAAAAAAAAGGCTTTAATAACTGGGAGAATACTTACTAGTTTCCCTCTTCTATCTATAAATGTAGGGTTTGATTACTAAAATTCAAATGTATTGGCCTTGGTGGCAAAGGAAACATAATCATTCCTAAAAGGGAAGTGGGGGGAGAGAGGAAGGAAGCTTTAGTATGAATATTGTGGTTTAAGGTATCCTGTATATCACCGTGTATCAATTTATTATTGGCCCGAAAGAAAGATATTTTCCCCCTTTTTCTATCTTTTAAATCCAGGAATATCTCTTTCTAGTGATATAACTCAGCTACTTCTCATCTTGAGTGTGTGTAGATTCTGAGCCTTAAACCTATCACTTTCCTCAGGCTGCAAAATTCCTAACTTTGTATTCAGGCCAGTGCCGTTTTGTGAATAAAGTGCCACACTTTATGTGGGAGGAAGAAGACAGAAAAAATGTTGTGGCAGGTGGCTTAAAATAAATAAGAATAAAACAAGCTGTCTTTGAAACTGCTTGCAGCTTTGAAATGTATGAAGCAGTCTCTGCAAACCAGGGTTGCTGTGGAGAACACTTGTGGGAAGGTCAGTTGCAACCATCAGATGGTTTTGCAGTTTTTTTTTTTAATTTCTTTTTTTTGCCTGGATATTCTTACCAACAACACAGTGTGTGTGCATTTACATCCTCGATGTATATTGATACTCAAACTAGCCTCTACGTACCTCACCGAGACCCTAATTGTAAATCCAGAAATAGGGTATGTCTCATAGACCTGCGTGCTGGATGTAATGCACTCGAGACTAGAATTTGGCCTTAAAGCTGCAGTTTTACTTAAGTTTTGCTCAGCTTGGATTATAATTTTAGTAATGTGAATAAGAAACTGTGCAGATGCTAACCAGATGTTAATATCAAACTAGTTCAGCATGTTTCCATGTCATAACTACAGCGTTACTATGGTGATAACAGATTCACTAGAGGTTTCATTTAATAAAGCAGGACTGCGTGTTATATCTATACAGTTACCATAGTTTTAGTCGCACAGTTGTGCTGCTTTTGACTCATTTGATGGTGTTGCCACTGAGCTTTTAGTTTCCTTTGTAAATCTACTTCTTTAGAGATAAATTTGCTATGTAAGCAGGTTCCAGTATATTGCTTTGAATGACCTCTATTCCCTTGTATGACAAAAAAAAGGAATAGTTTTGAATATGAAACTAAAGCTCAGAGGTTCTCTTCTTTTTTTTTTCATTTATGCTGCATTTGACTTCAGTGTTAACAATATTTGGGCCCCAAGACTTCCCAGGAATGCCTGGAGAGGTGGAATAAGGGAAGAATCTAAACTGGCTTTCAGATGTACTTGCAAGTGGCAGAAAAGGGTATTCAGTGTTACTGCCACCCATCCACAGACCCAGGTAATAGGTTTACATGTTATTATTTTAAGATGATAGATTACAGATATTTAGGGCCAAATTCTGCCCAAAGTTTGGAATTACCAACTCAATAGATTTGTGGTGTTGGTCAGAAAGCACAGCAGGAGAGCTGCCTATGCTTCATTCTTGCATTTTGGTTCCCATCTCCCTTGCCTTGTGTCCCAACTAATCATTTACACATCTACAGGGCAGCAACCATCACTGTGAGTGGACAAATCAAGTGCGTTTTCACTTGCAGCACTCAATACAAGACACGGGAAAGCTGGGTCCCAATTCAGGCAGTTTCTTCACTGATCTCAGTCCAACTGTTCCTTTTTTAAGTAGCAGAAAGCTTTGTAGCTTTGTATGGTGCCAGATCTTCTTAACCCTCTAGTTCCATTTACACTGCTGCTGTTGCACGGAATTGAGGGCAGTGTGTAGGTCAGAACTGGGAACTCATCTGTTGTCTATGAGACCAAGAGGAGCTTTTGGCTTCTTTTTTTTTTTTTTTTTGCCTGAATAACAGAAGTAATAATAACAATAATTAATAACTATAATGATAGTGATAACCTTCCAGCTGAACACGTGCAATTTGTATTGCCTCAGCATTATTCCCAGGCACAGCCTCATTGATATGCGGAGCGCTGCCACGTCTGTCACTGCTCTGTGCACTTCGGGTCTGGAATCCTTGGGGAGCCTCACAGCTGTCAAATTGACTTCCATCATTTCTCTCTGAGCTGAGAGACAAATTATGCAGCCAGCCAAGAGTTCACAATGCAACCTGCGATCTCGAAGTGATAAAACACCGCATCCCGGGTCAGGCAAATAGTTTGGCCTGCGTGGAGGGGGAGATGGGCTGGCAGCGCTGATGCTGTCTACTCTTCAGTGTCCCATTATTGTTGTTATTTCGGAGTTCTAATAAATCAATAACGAGGTTTTCATGGTGAGTCATGGACACTGCGGGCTGAGGGAGCACCGGCAGGCACAGCCCCAGCCGAGGTCCGGGGCTGGAGGTTCTGGCACCTTCCTGTGTGTGCTGAACACACGGGGTGCAGAGAAGCCTGCAAAGCTGCGAGGAGGTGGACGGCCTCCGTGCCCAGAGATGGGGCGTGCCTGGGAGCATCGCTCGGGGCACCGTCCTGCGATGGGAGCGTTAAGCCGAGCTTTCTAGGATTTTATTATTATTTATTTTTTATCTTGCATTCGCTTGGTTTTGCAACGCACAGCTGCTTAAAATGGCGGTGGGGCGAGAGTGGCAGCGCTGCGGCTCCGCGGGTTCCTCAACGAGGGGCGGCCGCGGCCCCGCGGCGCTGTGGCACTGCCTGCACTGCCCGCCAGGGGGCGCAGCCGAAGCGGGCACGGGGCCTCGCCTCCGCTCTGCCGGCGGGGAGCGGGCGGCAACCCGGGGCCAAAGTAGGGGCAGCTCCGCGCCCGGCGCTGCTCCGCCTCCGTGCCTCGCCTCGGCGGGACCCGCCGGGCAGCGCGCTGCTGAACGCCTCGCTCCTGAGGAGGCTGGGCATCTCGCTGAGGGAGCGGACAGGGACCAGGCTGGGAGGACGGGCTGGACGAGCCCGGAGCTGCTCCGCTCCCTCCGGAAGCAGCATCGCTTTCTCGTCTAGCGAGGATGTCTTCTTGCTGCTGCTGAGGGGCGTGAGGATGGAAGAAAGGCTGCAGCTGTGTTTGGAAGCTGATCGTGCATGGAAAGCTGTATGAAAGCAAAGTAGCTGAGCCGTTTTTTTGTTTTTTGTTTAAAAAAAAAAAAAAGCCCTTAGAAGGAGATCGCGGTTGCACTTGCATTCAGTTCTAAGAGCCAACTGCAAAGCAGGAACTTCCTTCTCTGCAAAGTCTGTGCAGGGTGAGGAGGGAACACCGATGGAGCGCCCAGAGGAGCTCAGAGCAGCTGCTGGGCAGCACAGGGCAGACAGCACTGAGCCCCGTCCTCTGCTGGCATCACAGCAGGGCTGGGAAGTGAAGCAGCAGGGCAGCTTGGTGGACCACACTGCTGCCATCCATGTTCGGGTTGCTTTAGAGGCAGGCTGTGTGGTTTTGCGTCGAGAAAAAGGGTAGTTGTGCCGCCATTTGTGTCTTCCCCTAAAGCTGAGGTTGCCAGTGTACCTGAAAGGAGGTAGGGATCCTAAAGCATGACATAAGAAAGCTTAGACCCTTGAGCAAGCTATCCAGTATAAATTCCTTTGTCCTTGCTCGCCTCATCCTCATAGGCCTTTCCTAGATAGTTGAGTTCCAGAAGAACAAGCACCAAACCCCTGCTGGGAGGGAACACAACATCTCAGTTTCTTAAGGCAGCCGTCATGGGGACAACAGTAGGTGCCCTTATCCAGGGGTTGTGCTTTTCCCCAGAGCATGTGTGAGGTCAAGAGTTGAGCTGGAGTGAAAACAGCTAGTGTAAAACCAGCCCTTAATGGTAGCCTATGCTTTCAAAGTAGCTCAAATTACACAAAGTTTTCATGTCCAGGTTTCATAAAGCTTGGAAAACTACGTGCTTGCATCAACAAGCACGCAGAAAAAGAAGATCCCACCTAGGCATTCCCAAATCACGAGAGCGCCTTTAAAACTTTCCTTTAAATTTGCTTAAAATGCTTGAATAGTAGGAGAGATGCGTGAGTCATTCTCTCTCTGTCTCTCTCTAGAACAGGAAAGCTAGCAGAGGGTGGAGGCAAGTCAGCACATAGTGTGGTACGCTTTAAAATACCAGCTAAAATGACTAGGCTGAAGAAGTAGGAGGACTGATATTAGTCACACAGTGTTACACAGTTCAGAAGATAAAAGACAGAAGGAATTACCGGACAAGCAGATGCCACTTGGCCCAACGTTTTTACAACCTGAACCTTCGCTTCAGGTCTCTTAATTCTTTCTTCAGAAAGCCTCTTTTTACCTTATGTTGTGAGTGTGGTCGATTATCTTGGCTAAGCAGAGAAAATGGCAAAGGTCACCACGTAGTATCAGCACCTTGCACCCGTGGTCATTTTGCTCAAGCCCTTTGCTGCTTGTCTTGCTGGACAAGCACAGCAGTTGTTTCAGTACTCCTGTTCCATGTGAGTTAGTGTGGAGGGTGAGGATCTGTGCAGCCAAGATCGCGGAGAGATGTCTGATACGATTTCCTTCCCTGCTGCAAGCAATTCAGTGTTAGCTATTTATCTGCACAGTGAAATAATATATTCTGCTTTTCTCAGGCCCTGTTCTTTCACCATTCTTGGCATTTACAAGGTTATGCGGAGTTGGCCCACCGAGCAGAGAATTAGACTGCATTTTTTGTGGTGACCACAATCCACCAGCCAAGAACTTGGATTGAAGCAATACATCACTCTTTGTGATTGCAGTAGTAAGAGAAATTAACTTGGTTCAAGAAAAAGGACAGTTGAATGTGTGAACTTCCCAGTTATAATGGAAGAAAACCTCCAAAGCAGCTGAAAGCTTTTTGGACCATCTGGAGTCCATTGAAAGTCACAGGAGTCTAACGCTGAAAATTTACTTTTCTTCAGTGTCTGCAACTGAAGGATTTTCAAGTGCTTTGCGAACATGGTTTCACCTCTGCGTGCCCATCTTGCTCCCTCAATGCACGTGAAGCTATTATTAAATCTGTTTTATGTGCGGAGCTCGGGATAAGGGGATGGGCAAAGCTGGCAAGAAATAGCTGGTCTCACAGGCACTAGTTGAGCTCAGGAGCTGTCTGGGTGAGTTTGTGTGAGCTGCTTGTCCACGTTACCTTTCAGTAGATGGCTAAAAATGTGGAAGCCACAGAAATGCAGACAACGCAGCATGAGATCTTGCCTTGTCCTGCTGCGTGGCTGGGATGCTTCCAAATGCCTACAAGGCTCCTTGCTCATCCCGTCTTTCCCACATGACCACGATCCATTTTCAGTGGGTTTTACATCTAAACTGCAGGACTGTGCTGTGCTGAGCAGATCTGGAGGTCAGTCTTCTTTGAGATGAGTCCTAAACTGTTACTGGTGGCACGATAGGTGGGGGATCTCTGGCTTCCTAAGTCTTGGTGTAGTTATGTTCATCTGCTTATTGGTTTGTGGCTGTTTGTTTGTTTGTTTGCTTTTCTTCCCAAAGATGAGGAGAATTTTGTGCTTATTTAAGTTGTCTTTGATAGATACAACAGTGTGCTGATCAGGCCCTCAGCTTGTGCCTGTGGAGGCTTGCAGGATCTGGTCTCTTTATGTAGCTCAGATTTAACAGAAGGTGTTTCATTAAATAGCCCAGATCTTGTCTCTGTACTATCCTGCTATATCTCTCTGTAGTACAGCTGATAATCTTATACATCACATTCAACCAAGCCAAAAATAAAACCTGCAACAGACCTTCCCAGTTGTCTGTGACTATCTAAGAAATATATCCATCAGTCCTGTGAGCTGGTTTGGATTTAGTCTTACACAGATTTCAGCCTGTTTGACATGCAAGTGTTTTCCCAGTACCGCTGCTAGAGAAGTGATGTAGATGTCAGCTATAGTACTTGTTTTCTTTAAAAAGAAGAAAGAAAAATTATCGTCATTTTCTCCAAGATTCTGAAATTAATTACTAGCATTGTGCCATTCCTCTACCGTAATTGGATGGCTGGAAGGTGTATTAACAACTGTCAGGAGTTCTCAAGTGATAAAATACTGAAGCTTATGAAAGATTTTATAAGTGTGCTGTGTTCACTGGTGTTGTTAGATCATTTAACTTGGTGGAGTATCCAGAGTAGTTCGCCCTTTCCACTTGTTAACATGCGGGTTGGCCATAGCTTACTTAAGGTATGTATTGATGCTGCTTTTCATGGTGAAACTTACTGAGTACATTTGTTTGCTTTTCTCATTTATTTTCTTTTCATCTGAACCATCCAGCCCTTTTGTTTTGAGGAAAGTTCAGATTTGAAGTCTGCCTGTTCCCTGCCAATTCTGCAGCCTGGAGCAACAGAGGCAGGCGCACACGTCTCAGCTGATCCTATGAGATCTGTCTCTCTTGGCATGCAGAATCCACACCTACAGTCAATTGGTGATGTCCTTGCTGCCTGTTCAGGGCTAATAATCCAGGCTGCACTCCTATAGGTTCCTTTGGTTCATCAGAATTTTGCTTACAAGTTCAAAAGATGCTGTTTTCTTTCATGACCCTTTCCTCCTCGTGTTTGGAATGGCAGCTTTGTTACTCGTTTTGAAATACGTTTTCCTCTGCGCAGAAAACATTCCCAGCTTTTCCATTTCACAAGCTGTTTTTAAAGGCAAAACCAAAAGTGTTTGGATGCCAAGAGAAGTGCACCCAGCAGTATAAGAAAAATATGTTACCGGGTTAGCTAGTATGTACCCATTTGTGTGCAGAAGCAAGACGAGTTATTTAGCAGTGAGATCACGAGGCCTCCAGGAGGAAGCAAGGGGAACTGAGATGGGGATTGCTCTGTATTTTCTGTTCCAAGAGCCCGATGGTCAGAACAGAGCAATAGAGCTTGTATGTATGGCAGAGTGACAGAGTAGAGAGAAGTCCTGGGGCACGCTTGCTGTGATTTGAGAGTGTGGTTCATTTGTCAGGGAAGCAGGACTACGCTGGTTTTGCCCCCAAAGTGATGTCATCATTTGGAGTTGATTTGCAAAAATTGTTCGTAGTCTTTGGTAGCGAACCATGGATGTACACTGCCTTATTTGTGAAGGAGTTACTGGTCAGAAAGAATTGAACTGTCACGAGATGCTGCTTCCAGTTTGAGATTCCTGGCTCTTAATTCAGAACTTGACCCCCTGAAATTCCAGGAACCTTTCAGGCAGCTGTTCACTGTTGAATTTTATAAGCATGCCCCTGGTTTGATTTCTGATTTGAGTACGTTTCTTTAAGGAGTCACTTTTGTCATCAGTATTCTGAGCTGAGGTTGGTGTGGTTTGTCTCCGGTTCTGTGTTGCTCTGTAGATCTCTCACAAAAACAACAGATGCGTCGAAAGTGAGCATTTTTGCACGCTCAGCACGTTTCCAACACAAACCCATGCAGGTAGTGCTGGGGAGATCTGTGCTGAGCTTTCCCTGCAGTCAGTGACCAGGTACTTCTCTGGATGCTATTCCTAGCATCTCATTTCCTAACCAGACATAAAATAGGTCACTTCGTGTCTTTGAATTCTATAGTGGATCGGTGTGGGTGACCTCACAGCAGCATCCTATGATCTGGCATGGTAGGTTGAAGCAGCAACAATTTCTTCACAGCATGAACCTGCCACTGCCCTGCCTGGTTTTCTTTGAAGTAGGTCAAGCCTATGAACTGCGAAGGCTCTGCATACCTCTCATGTATTCTATCATTCTGCCCCCATAATGTGGAGTACAGAGATCACCTGCTTCATTCTGTCTGAGCAGTAGTGGCTTCCATGCAGGAAACACAGATACTGCGTGTTGGGTCTGAATCAGAGCGCCGTGCTTCAGCTCTCAGTGGAAGTGATTTTTATTTTAAGTCAGTAAATGTTGGATCCTTTACTTTATCTGGTGTGTGCATGCATGTGTGTGCATGATTTTTGGTCTCAGGCATACTTTTGGGTGGAAATACAATAACGTTCGGCAAAAGTTACTCATTCATTCTAAATAATGTTCAGAATTTAAACTAGGACTGCTTTAGAGATGATATTCACCGTCTTGTGTCTGGCAGGCTCCTGAACCTTGACCACAGCATCTATACTTTGTGTGCGTGTTTCTGATACAGTGGTAATGTTATTGTGTAACTGTTTCGTATTGTTCTGGCATGTCTGGGTTTGGGTTTGCACGACACCGAAGGCTTTGCCAGTGTTGAGTACAAGCATTTGAAATCATTGTCCAGGTGTCCAAAGGGGGGACAAATGGAAATACAAAAGTGATAGAAGACTTTTGTTTCTTTATTTTCTCTTTCCCATTTCCTTGATGTCTCATGGTTTGGCTAAGACCTTTCTATTTTTCCCTTTGAGTTGCTACCACACAGCTTTTTACATAGACCTCTTTGGAACTGTTCTTTGATTCCTAGGCTATTTAAGCCAGATTCCTATTCATTTTTTCCTGGCAGCAGCTACTTCACAGCAAGTACATTAATTACAATTTGTGCTTGTCAAAGTCTGTGCCTTCAATTTTCTTGTTAGCAGAATCAATCTTTTTTTTTTTCTAACCCAACTATGCAATCACAGCACAGCCACAGAAGACAGTATGTGTGTTAAGATGCAAAGAACAAAGTATCACCTTGGGAGCATCATTGTAAGCCCTGTTGTGCTGATATGTCCTTGTACAGGCACACAATTTGCACCAGTGCAGTTCACCAACATCTGCCTTCTTGAACACAGAAATTACTGTTTTGTACTTAAAACTGTACAAACTGAAATAGAATTCTCCAACTCAGTTGCTGTCAGACTGATGGGCCAACTGAAAAGTTTTGCACGCTCGTTAGATAGTTGGAATAGAAGAGTGCTGCCTTCATATTGATGATTGTTCTAGCCCACTGCCAAACCTTTCAAATTCCTAATTTACCTGTGTTACACTCGTTTTTTTGTTTGTTTTAAATTCAGATCCTGCTTAATAGCATTGTTTGTCCACTTTAAGCAAACAACCCAAAGGAAATCTACAGGAGCAAAATCCCTGTGCAGTTACATCCTGGGGCCTTCGTGGAGCATCTGCCACTGCCATTTTTTTGTTGTTGTTGTTCCCTTTTAAATAAGGACTTGGCTTTCACGTCTTTGAGTTGGATTTTTAAGCTGGTAAAAATGAGTTGTTGCTGCTGTTTTGTTTCATCTTTACTCATAGCGAGAGGAAACTGATTTTCCTGGGAAAACAGGTATTCCCAAGTTTCAGTACTGAGTGTTGGATGGGAACCCTGAAGAAGCATGTACAGCTTTGTCACTGATACGGATGGGAACGTGTCCCGAGATACTCAGCAGCTGGTCTCCTCCTTTATTAACGATATAGCAAAATTAGCTATTGCATAAAGGTTTGTCATTGCATGCATTTTTAAGGAGGGGATATAAAATCTTCTCCATTTTACTGACTGAGGAAGTTAAGACCCAAAGAACGGAAGTGATTATTCACAGAGACGGAGAGGATATTTAGTCCCAATTTCTATATAATAGACCGTGTAGAGCATGTAACAGGCCCTAAAATAACCGTCACATTTCAGATGTGCATGTGTTGCTTTCCATTCCAAAGAAAGAAATGATCCATTGCTTTTCTTTTTAACCAACTGCACTGTTCCTCTTTTCTTTTTGCCCTTTAATTATTATTATTATTATTTTCAGCTAGTATCTTGAAGTCAAAGTGATAAGATAGATGATTTGTTCCCAGCAAAAGGTTGGAGAATCACTTAAATATTTCACTAGAAGTAGTATGGTCAGTGGTCAGGCTGTAAGGTCTTCCATAGCAGTTGATTAGTCACGATGGAGCACACAGCTGTTTGCTTGGACATTGCCACCAAGTGCTTGTGATAGCAGGTGAAATCTTCTGGCAAAACAGCATGGGGAGCTTAGCCTGCTACAACAAAGGTGCTGAAGAGGAAAAGGTGCTAGGAAAATGGTGTCAGTGGAGCCAGGAACACAGAAGCCCCTTTATTTGCTCTCTAACTTCAGGTTAGACCACAGCCCACTTCTTTGAAAGTGCAATGCCAGCACTTGGTGGAGGGGTGATGATGTGTTGCCACAACAGCACGACTTGTCCCTGTTGATATTCTGGTGAGAAACACTAAAGGGAAACATCTTACAACGGGTTGGCTCGGAGCAGCTAAGTGAATTCAATCTCCTCTGAACCCTTTTGCCTCCTTGGGGCCCTTACAGCACGAGGACACTGAGCCAAATGCTTACAGGTCTCTTGGGCAGTTTGTGTCTTTTCTGCTTGTGTGACACGAGGAAGCTCAATGGACCTGGTCTTGTCAGACTAAAGCTATGTATTTCCTTAGCTCAGTAGTTGCTGAGGTCAAGGAGGGCTGCCTGCACCTACTGGCCCTCAGAGCTTAGTCTGCTGAATTCAGGGAGGTTCTTGCCATTAACTTCTCTAGAATTCTGAAATCCTCTGTGCTTTCCGTCCATGGATACTGAAGTGGGCAACATCAGTAAGCACAGCAATGGTTAAGAGGTCATCTTCCCATGTGCTGTAAATCAAGACTGCCACAGTCAGTTAAAGTCAGAAAATGGGATGGCTGGAGGAGGGGGGAGAGGCAGAAAGCTTGGGGGTCTTGCAGCTGTTTTCACATCTTCTCTCCAGCAGAATTTCTTCAATTAGAAGCAAGGATTTTATGCAGGAGAACTTGGAAGAAATCAGATTGCACAAATGCTTTTTTCTTTTTTTCTTTTTTTTTCTTTTTTCCCCCCAGGAGCTGCCATAAGTTGCATTATTGAGTGTTATTTTATTCCTCTCTTCTCTCTCTCTACGGAACTGCAGAAGTGACAGTGCTTTAAATGGAAAGATTTGCAGCAAGCCATCAGTCATTGTGCATGGAGGATATATCTCCTGGTTTAGTCTTGCTCTTGCTTCCATAAATCAGCATAGCTAAAATATTTGTGGTTGTCTGTAGGAGATTTATGCAGGTGGGAGATTAGAGTCAGTCTGTCATTTTTGTGGGGGAAGTGAGAGATGGAACGGGCTGGGGAATGCTGGCTTGCAGGAAGGAAGGATTTATAATAATGTCAGTGGATATTTAGAGGTTCCATGGAGACAATTAGCAAAAAGTGTATGTATGTCTCTGTGTGTACGTGTCTACACATCTGATTTGGAAGCAGTTGTTCCTCTGCATCATTTTTGAGTTATTCTAGTTGGAGAGTGGCATTGTACGGAGGCATTCCTTTTCTCAGATCTACATTCAGTCTGACTGTAGTACGTGTAGTGGTTTTGCTTAGGTCTGAAGTGTTGTGTATATGGCTTATGCCTTGCTTTTGCTAGCATGTGCTTATCTTGCAGATGTGTGGCATTAGTGACCACCAGGTTAAAATAGACTGTCTTCTGTCATGCAGTGACTGGATGTAAGCTTTGCTACCATTGCTAATAATTATGACCCAGTGAGTTTCTTTGAGTAGAGGATGAAGGTGAAGGAGGGACGTGAGTAATACATGCTGTAATATTGGCAGCAGAATTCAGGTCAGCTTTTCAGGTGGTTATAACACTATGACCCCACTGACCCTAATGATGTTCTGCTAGTTCACAGCAGTTACGAGTGCGGCCCACCGACTGCACTGGAGAGGCTCTGATTTACACAAGCTGACATCCCAACACTTCATTTCTGTGCAGCAGAAGCGGCCCACCTGGAGTGCTGAGGATGGAAGGTCTGTCCCCAGGCCTCTGCCTGTTAATCATTCCTGTGTTACCTGAGGTCTGTGTGAAGGTCGCCACTGCAGCTTTTGTTTCTCCTCGTTGCTAATGAGATCTACCTTGTTCCGAGGTACTTTCCAGGTTAGGCAAAGTTTAGCAGGTAGGAAGGGACACTGCAGAGCCCCGACATCTGGTGAAGAGATTCTGAAAATCTTAAAGAGTTTGTAAAATATAATAGCAATTCTCTAGACTTCTCACTCCTTTTCTATAAAAGAGTGTTTCTGATTTTTCAAATACCTCTGTTTTCTGCCCTCTCTTTCCAGTTTTTTGGGTTTTTTGTGTTGTTTTTTTTGTTTTTTTTTTTTTTGGTGGTGTTTTTTTCAGTTTCACTTCAATTTGAACAGCAGTACAACACAAGCAGCAGCCAGCCTGCCTTCAGAGCACGGCCTGGGGAGGGCTGCGTTGTGCCAGCAGACATCCTGCACGGTGCTGTCCTGAATGCTTTTCTTTAGGATTTGAGGAAGGAGAAAAGTCTACCTGCAGAGCCCCCAGATCAGCTCACTGAGCAGGTGAGAAAATATCTCCTAGCATGCTGAACCAAGTGAAGATCTCCAATGCTTTACTAGGAGAAGAGGGATATCCTGTTAGTGCTATTACTCCTAATAATTTAACAACAACAACAACACAGAAGGAAATACTACTTTGTTGAAGTGGCATTGCTGTGCTTTGTCGCTATCCTGTACACTACTAAACCTAAGTAAAAATAACGTTCAGGGACGTGTGTAACATGAAGGTACTCGTGGTGAGATCAGCCTTTTTTCCTGTTAGCCATCTTTGCCAAGACCCTATAAATCTTTGCAGTTGTAGAGACAGCCTAAAAAAGCTGCTAACGTTTTCAACTACAGAGCATAACACTGAATAAGGATAGCTGAAAATCTTCTGTCAAAACTGTGTTTAATGGAAAAGTGGAGTTTTGATAAAATAGCATTTTCACCAAAAATATCTGCTTTCCATGGAGAATGTTAGTTCTTCAGTATAATATTTTGACAGAAACTTTGAAATCTTGGGCTGAAGTACGTACAGCTGTTCAAGTCCGTCTAGTGCCATTCGTATTTCTTCACCTCTTCAGATCTGAGGTATTTTGCCAACTCTGATTTTTAACATCGTGACACTTGGGATTTTCCTTCCTGCCCATCTCTGGAGTCGTGACACGGGTCCTTTGGCTTTCCCTCTCCAAACACTGAGTTCCTATGGCTTCTGAGGTTAGAGAAGAAAATCCTGGAAAACACAGGCACGCCGGGAGCGGGAAATCGGAGGAAGCAAATGAAAAATTCATTTCCTTGCTTCAAATGACTCTCAAGATCTTTCAGTTATTTAAAAAATCATTTTTCTGAATCGCGAGCGTTTCACAGTCTGACTAAAGATTTTTGAATAACTTGAGGTTGGCAGTGCTTTCCCACATGAATGAGTTGAGAGAGTGCCGGACTGGGGCTGCACAAACCTTGATATGGCAGGGATGGCTGTGGATTTATCCTGTGACGTCTGGCACAGCTTCTTCTCCGCTCCGTGCTCTGTTCAGTCAGTAGTTTAAAATCCCTCCAAGGCTATTGTTGTCATGGTGCCAGGCCCTGCTTCACCTGTCCTGATGGTGGTATTAGTTTTAGGTCATTTAACGCATGTTGCTCTCTATGCTGACTAAATTAAATCAAGATAGGAGCCGCTGTACTGGGTCAGGCAAAAGGTTTGTCTCGCCTAATATCCTGCCTCAGGGAGCTGCCAGCACGTTGTCCCCAGGAAAAGAGGATGAGATCAGCCCAAATGCGTGGTGCTGCTTTGTTTTCCTTGACCAGTGACTCCTTGCATACTGTTTGCATTTCTGAACATCGCTGATGGTTTTTATTACGATGATTGAATGGAACTTTTTTTTTTTTTGTTACAAACCTAAGATGTTTCTGCGTGGCAGCTAGAATTGATTTGTCTCAACGTGTTAAAATAACACCTCTGTTGCACTGATCAAAAGAGACAAAGAGGATGAAAGAGGTGAAAAGGAGGAAAAGAGAAGCCTCAGACCTGTGGGCAGGAAGCATTGCTGGGGTTGTGCTTTCACTAGCAGAGACACTTGACGTTCTTCATCATGGTTCGTATTAATTCAAGCTCTAAGATCTCTTTTAAATTCCAGAGTTAAAATCTTCTGCCAGTGGTGTTTGCATTTCATCTACAAGCTGTCTTTCTTAAGTACTGTGGCTGTCATTGTTCATTCCAGAATAATAGTACATCGGATGAGGGTGTCACATAGCTGTCTGATGAACATACAGCTTTCTGGCAAGTGAGAAATGTGCGTGTTCCAAACTGGACCAGAAATCCCTTTTTGGCAGTGTTGTTACTGTACCGTTCATTTCTGCCACAATTAAGCCTTTCGTTTTTATTTTGCATTGGGTTCTTTGTTCAGAAGATGATGTCCAAGTAGCAAAACGTTATTCTAGTAAGCATCTGGAAATCTTAGACTGTGTCCATGCTAGTAAAATCAGGGATGCCTGGGAATGTTCCCAGGAATGCTCTTCAAATGTGGAATACGATACGGCACTACTGAAGCGATGGAATGCTTCTTGGCAGAGCTTTGGCCCATGCCAGCTAATGTTTTTCTGAACTGTTCCCAGGTACGGGTTGGAGTGGGAAACCATTCCCAAAAGCAGCTCATCTGCAGGCACCCCGTGTGAGAGAGCTTTTGGTACAGGCAGGAGCCGTTCTGTCAGCTGCCCTTAATGTTTGGGAGCATTCTCACACACATTTCATTTATTAGTGTAAGTATTTGTGACACCAAGTTAAAATCTGGCTGTCCCCCTCTTCCCCCACCCCTTTTTGCGTGTCGTCTTTTTGAAGAACGTGCTGGTACCACTGAGCACATTCCAGGAAGTTGTTTACATGATGTTTATTTGAAATTGCTCTTCAGTGTGTGTCGCTGTAGTCGATGTTCACCACGTTCACTGATTTCCTTTGATCAGACAGAATATATCAATTAAAAATGGTGTTTATGGGCATGAACTTTATGCAGCAGTGTGTGTCAATATGTCATAAACTTCTGAACTGTTTTCATTATGTTGTATTGGCTGTAAAGAAGGATCAAAGATGTACTTTAGGACAGCTTTTGTATGTAGTAGGAAGTTCCCACCCAGGAGTAATAGGGTTTAAAGAGGCAATCCAACTAAAGAAACACTGTAGATTCATTCTTATCTATTGGAGGGTCCAGGAATAGTGGCTGATGTAAAATTCAGGCACTTCTGACATAGACCACAGGCATCAAAAAACTCAAAATTCAGTTGACTTGTCAGCGGGGCTCAGAAATGAGTGCTTTGGGTTCCAGGATGGGCGTTCAGGTGTTGGCTCTGTGTTACTTTCTGACAGCATCTTTAACAGCCAACAAAGAAGGGGTGGTAAAGGGGTCCAAGTGATTCTGGTGAGCACCTGAGCATTTAGAGTGTACAGTGTCTCAGTAATAGGGCAGAGCTGCAGTGTGAAATGTGTAATTGAGACACGGAAGATATAAGTGCTGTAATGATGGGAGCTGCACACTTGCAGAAGGTTTTCCTCCCCGACTGCAAGCAGCTTTGCAGCTCCTTTAAAACAAGACATCAAGCAGGTGCCAGTTTGCTGGTTTCCATGGGGACTGTTACTCTGATGTGCAGCATTGTGGCCTCAGCAATCAGTTGAGGACTGGTACGGATGAAATTGGTAAGGAGTTGAGTCTGACTCTGCACTGAGACCTGCAGAGCCTGTTCTTATCCGATAGACAACAACAACTCTTACCCTTGGCATGGCTTGGTTGATGTTTTGTACAAAGTCCCCAGCCTCTAACAGTTTCTGGCCATGGAGAGAGTTGTCCTCACCCGGGCTCTCAAAGGATTTTCCTACTGAGTCGCAGGCAAAGGGAGAGGCATTAGCAGCTACAGAATTCAGAGCCCATAAATCTCCATGCAGTCCCTTCCAGTTGCTTCGTTGGGCTCCAGGTCAGCCCACAGAACAGGACATCGAGCATCCATGCTTCCACAACAGAATCCAGGGCTCATCAAAGAGAATTTCCCAGATTTATTTGTCACCAAATTTTTGCATTGTTTGAGGTAAAATACTTGTCAAGTGTTTTATAAGCCTGCCTGGTGAATTTTACCCATGTGTTGGGGAATTCCCTGCAGGGGGTGGTAAATGTTGAGGAAAGAGCTATAATGTAATTGTGAAAGCATGAGAAACCATAGAAGGTTTTTTCAAATGAATTTTCAGCTTCGTTCACAGCTTGGCTGAAGAGCAGCTGTGGGAAACAAACCCCCTGCGAACTGAAACCACCGAGTCTAGCTCAGAGTCACAACTCTTCTGTTAAGCAGGGAATTCAAGCATTTTGGTGCTGGGGGGAAATGAAACTGGCCCTTGCTCTATTTTGCTAGGTGAGAACTCAGCCTTGCTGGAGGGTTTGGACTTCATTGCAGCCCAAGTGTTCAAGAGACAGGAAGAAGAAACAGTTATTTTAAATTTCCTCTTGCCCTGAGACATCTGAGAAGGGAAATATTCTTGTTCGAAATTTCAGAACTAATCATCAATGACTTAATTTAGAGAGACCTTGAGTATTAGTTTTGAAAGCGTTGGGTCCCTGAGCTGCCACTGAGTCAGCTGGAGAGCCTTGGTTGTTCTGCACACGGGGAGTGAACAAAGGCTGCTTTGTTTTGGGGCCACTCTGAGCTGCTGCCCTTCTTGAGCCTGGGATCTGTCAGAGGGTATCCTGGGCACCTACTGACTGAACGGGACTGAATGGAGATGTGGTCAGCATCACCTTTATTCAGCTCTCAAAACGGGAGGCTTTATGTCTCACAGGTCAGTCGTGCATTTACCACGAGGTAAAAGTGCATAACCAGTGGATGAAGCAAAGAGCAGCTGGAAGGTGGTTGCCCTGACATGGTGTTTTTCAGCAGACTGCGGTGGCAACCCACCAGTGCAGGAGCAGATTGAGATCAGCATCACCACAGACCTGTGGTTCACCTTATTGTTGGTAAGCCATCTGATGAGCCGAGTTTGACGTAGGTTATTGGCATACAGAAAGTGGATGTGTGTGTGTGTGTTCCTGTGTGTGTTCATCTGCTGTCATGCTGACTGGAAAAGGAAAGTGTCATCTGAAACACTGGTACTGTATAATAAATTTGATTGCGCTTTAAAATCAGTGCCACGAGGGTTTTCAGAGTTGCTTTACTGCCCAATGATTTAAATCAGAGTGAGGCATCTGTCTATCTTTTGAAGGTCTACGGCTTTATTATATTGGCAATTAAAAGATAAAGAGGTGGTGGTGGTGTTACGTCTGCTTGTCATCCTGATAACTTCATCCCGTGTGTCTGCCCTCCAAGGCCTCCTCAACTTTCCTCTCAAAAGCACAGTGTTCTTTGAATGAGTTTCCATTTGTTGGCGGGCAGATCAGCAGCATCCATGCCATATCCACTTGCTGCACTGCCTTCATTGATGCACACAGGCTGTGTGGCTGAGACTTTATCAGATTAGCGCTTATCAAACTGCACAGACGCACCCTGGACTCTATTCTTGTATTTCCAGGGTTACGTTGTAGTTTAGTCTGTCCCACAGGTTAACTCGGTCTTCATTCAGGGAAGGGTTTAAGCACATAGTTACGCAGGTGAAGAACCCCACTGAGTGGTAATGTGAGTGCCATTAGCTACCAAGGCGTGTATTTGGTGGAAGGAGCAAGAGAGTCTCCTATTCTCTTGCCCTCCAACCTGAGTTGCTCAATATTTCTCTAATCACTGATGTAACCGAAGCTGACAGCGGCAGTGCCATCCTTGTGTGTGTGCTTGCAGAGGTGGCAGACATTCAGCCCCAGGAGGGGAAGATTTCACTGTTTTTTTTTTTTTCTTCCAGTTTGCAAGCCAGATTGTTTTGGGGAAGACAAGGGAAAGAAGGGGAAAAAAGAAGTGCTGGAACGTTGGCTGTAGTTACAGGTGACAGTGAATCAAAAAGAACTAATGCTTTGGCTCATTCAGTAAGGAGTCGTGGCTGACTTCACAGTGCTCTGCAGTCTTTTGAATTATGGGGGGTGTGAGCCTGTCTCAGGTCCTTCGGGGGCTTGTAGCTGTTTCTGCCTTAGAAATGTGGTTAATCTTTGAGCTGCAGGGATCCTTGGACCGATCTCCAGTGTGGTCACCCAGATAACAGCCACTACACGTGGTGATGCATTATACAGAATTTCAATTCATAGACGTTTTGTAAATGATTAATAGTCGCTTTAGTAAATAATTATTAACCCTAGCATGTTTAGCACCCTGACCTGCAAAATGTTTATGACATCTGCAAATAGTTTATTGCCTCCATATAGACTGCTTATAAATGGGTGCTCCGTGTGACTGAGTGCAGGCTGGCAGGGCAGAGATGGGCTCTGACCTGTTACTGAGATCCTCTCCGTTCTCATGACGTAGCGTGGAGCTGAGGACTCTGTCTGACTCTGTGACCAGAGGAGGAAATTGTCTCCCTTTGCACTTGGGCAATTTGCTGTACGTTATCTGGAACTTGTCAGAGCCCTTTGGTCTCTGACACAGATGGGATTTATCTGGGGAGCACAGACGAGTTGCTGTTATTTGAGTGCCAACCAGAGCAAGTGCTGCCTGCTTCAGGGAGGCACCGCGTGTTGTGTTTCCATCACTGTGTGATGTGGCATTGGGAGGATCAGTTCCTCACTATCTCACTGCCTTTCCCTGTCCAACCACTTTGTTTGACGTAACTATCTAGATTATGCATCATTTGAGGCTGGGTCTGAACTTCATGCTCTGTTTGATCCTCTAAATTCCACTCCACTCAAAAATGCACCAAATATGAATGATAGAAAATCCAAATATCTGTAGCATAATTGTGATAAACACGTTTTACTTTATTCTTCTCTTTCATCTTGCATTTAATGATGCTTTTGTGTCTGGCTTGGAGCTCCCACGTTTCCTCCATTTGGATTGGCTTCTGGTGTGAAGTTTAGCAGCTGTACCTTTTACCCATGTGTTCTCTCTCACTGCTGTGTATGTGAAACTGCAGCTTTCTGGATGACAGACAGTTTCTTACGTGGTTACATCAGCCAGAAAACTCTTCAATACCAGATAGGAATCTGTGCCACTGGTGTCTGGGACTGGAAGGGCCTATGCTTTATCCATCCAACAGCAAAGCTCTGAGGGGCAGAAGGGTTCTGTAGTGCCCAGTTAAACCCCCCAGCATCCTGGTGTTTGTGTCAGCATGGGCTCTTTTCCTCCTATAGATCCAATCATGATGCGTTGTGTCTCTTTGGATTCTAACAAAACAGGATCTGAGTTGAATCGGAAGTAAAAGGTCAGGCTTTCTGGAACACTCAAGAGTTGGGACTTGAATTGTTGGTGAGAATATGCAGTCCTGCAGCTTCTCAAGCATTTCTAGAGACCTTTGGTAAAAACTTAGTTGGGTTTAGTTTGGTTTATTCTTGCTTTTGTGTGTTTTGTTGTTTTTGTTTGTTAGTTGTGTTTGAAAGACACCTTTCAGTCTAAGTGACTTTTGAGAGTCAGTGTGGATGTTTTGGGCATCAGGGAATCTATGAGAGCTAGAGAGCTGCCAGAATTATTATTATTTTTTTCCCCACTGATGGCTTTACACTTGACAAGTATCTGGATTGTTTTGCTGTGGAATCCTCAGAGGATGGGGACGAGGAAGAAAGAAGAGGTTGTCAGCAGTTCTGTGTTTCTTGGTGCCATTAATTTAGCACCTGTGTGAGATTTAGCACGGTAATTCCTTAAATCTTAGCACCCTGCTCAGAGAGGTAGGATGTCGTAAAGGTGTCTGGTAAACAGATGTTGCATTCTTTGTAAGCTGTTAGGAAAGTGTGTATCATTCTGAATGAGCAGGGAGGCATCTGCAAATACTTGGGAGATCTTTTTCGCTTTGGTAGCTGTGGCTTTGGTGATCTACAGGTACAAGCAGAGCATGATGTACAGTGATAACACTGTCTTTTATTAAACCGGTAATTGATTTAGTGGAAATATGGGAAAATTGACACCTTTAAATTAGTGTTTTGTTTAATAGAATGTAAAGGGCTTTCTGCTGAAGCCACACTAGAAGATTACGAAGTCCAAAACGTAACTCAGGGCTCTTCCCTGAGCTCCCAGAACTGCTGTGGGGTTTAAAAGAGACACGTGCAGGGAGGAAGGGAGCATCCCAGGGTGGCTTTAATGACGTGTCCCATGCTGCAGCACATGGGCCCTGTGGGGTGAGCTGGGTGGGGGTTTCCACCGTGAGTCAAACTCTTCCTTCTTGGAGATGTAATTCAGACTCCTTCATTACACCACCTCTGGGTTGGTTCATCCTTTTTCCACGTGGCTATCCATCATTTTTTTGACACAGAAATTGCTATGACAAAACGCTGAAAGCTTTCGCTCTGGGCTACTTTTAATCTACTGTAGGTGAAAGATCAGGACACGTTTTTGGAAGATTTATGTGCTGTAGCCTTGTGCTGTGCTGGGTAGGATAAACAGGAGTTGACAAACTACAGGACAGGAGATTTAAACCATTGACCTCTGACACTGAGTCATCACAACTGTATGTTATGGCACTTACACTTGGGAGCTAAAGGCTTTGCTCTAAGGGATTCTCATAAATGATTAGTAGGGGTATAGAAACAGTTCTTATTCAGTCTTTAAGTTTTATTGTGGCAATCAGTAGTTAAATCTCTTTTCAGGCCCTTGTGGATTTTAGTGCAGAGTATTTATGAGCAATTTTTGAGTGTAGTTCGTGTGCAGGAACACTTCTCTGTTTCTTGGAAAAGGTGTAACTGCTTAATGACAGTTCAGCTGGAGCAGACTCGCCACGTTTAGCTGATCCTTTTACAGCCCACTCTCTCAAGCTACTTCCCCATCTCTGAACTATGATCTATGTCCGTCTCTGAAATACAAGCCCTGATAAAGCCAAAAAAAAAAAAAAAAAGCCAAAATACAAACAAAAAAAGACACATTAGGATGTATGGAACCTGTTTTCAAACTAAGTGCCTCAGTGAAGTAAGTCCCAGATTTGGGCTTTGGGTTTCCATGCAGGTGGAAGAGGATGGATGCATGCAGCTGCTGCTCTGCCTATAGGTCAGGTGTCATCTAAGACACCTCCAAGCCTTCTTAGGATGCAGGGCTGAATGAAGAAGAGAGGGCAAAGCTGCTGGCGTGGAAAGTGCATTGAAAGGTGATGGTTATGGGAAGGACAGCTTTGTGACAGCCGTTGGCAGTCAGCAGGCTGGGGCTTTTTTTGTGTAGAAGATCGCATCACTTCATTGCCTTTATTGCTGTCTGAGGTTTTTTGGGCAGTTGTAGCTAACTAGCTGACCCTCTGGGTTTACATC
The DNA here is from genome assembly GCA_035772895.1 of Perdix hodgsoniae. Taxonomy (NCBI): domain Eukaryota; kingdom Metazoa; phylum Chordata; class Aves; order Galliformes; family Phasianidae; genus Perdix; species Perdix hodgsoniae. The sequence goes on along the minus strand of JAPSGF010000049.1, from coordinate 3,375,016 downwards.
CAGGCTCTGTGCAGTGTCGAGTGCTGTTGGTGATGTTCATAATGCATGCTTCCTAAATTATACATCATTACGAGGAGCACATAGCCAATTAGTACACGGATTTGTTCTGCTTGTGCAAATCTTTTCTTGGGCGAAGGAAGTGTCAGACAGAGACTTGGCTGAAGAAAAAAAGAAAATAGTTTAATCTGAAAAGGTAATTGTCATCCTCCAGCTAATGATAAGCAATATTACAGCCTGCGTATCAGCTGTAATTAAGCAGTGAGACACAACAAGGTGTGTGTTACACAGAGATAACACGGTGTTTAGGAGCCAGTGACCTGCAAAGCACATTATCTCCCAGCTGCACGAGCCCCACAGCCCGTGTGTACATGTGAGCCAGCAAATCCACTGTCCCCTCTTCCCCTGCCTTTGCTCTGCTTTTTAAGGTGCAAAAAACTGTGAAGGATATTCCTGTTTCTTGAGTCTCATGATGCTTTCTTAAAAAGCTCTTTTTGCATGCATGCATACATACATACATATATATATATATATATATATTAGTCAACTTCTGTACATGTAACAAGCCAGCGTGAAAGATTATGAGGAGGCATTCACTGGAGTTCTGGGAAATCATATCACTTAAAATGGGGCCCATCAGTGCTTTGTGAGACACGTAGGTGTGCGGCATGCAGGGAAGGATTCTCACTGATGATGCAAGTACCAGACTGACAGTAACTCTTAATTTGCTCCAAGAAAGATTTCGTGGTGTTCTCAAAGATAGAAGAGGGAGCTTTCAGCTGGAACATCGTGTTAGATGAATCTTGTTTCGAAGTAGCATTGATTTTTGGTTAGAATTAAGGACTGGAAGTGCGAAGCTTGTACTGTTTGTACTTAACATGAAAATCTTTCCTATCAAGATGCCATTTCTATGTAAATGTCCTCAATAGACTGACTAAACTATGATCCTGCGTGAACGACTGAATTAAAACCAGGGCTGGCAGTGTGGTGTAAGCACTGATTAAAAGCACCTCGAGGAAGGGAATGAGAACATCTGAGTCCTGTTAGTTTGAGGAGGAAAATGCACAGCTTCTGTTTGGTAGCATAGGAGCCCTTAGTGTAGAACTGGCACTGGGGGAAGGAACCGTAGAGATTGATAGCTCCCAAACAGCAACAGAAAACAGCAGGTGAGATGGAATGACGTCGGTTTTGCCCTGCAAAGTGTGATCAGTTTGCTAAAGGAAAGGGGAAGGGATGGGAGCCTTTCATACAGCCTCACCTCTGAGGAAGGCCATGTGCACATCTCTGCTAGGCTTCACTGGCATAGTCACAGTGCTGGATGAATGCCTGTTTGTGAGCATGTGAGGTTTCATTTTGGAACAAACGGTTGTACGTTATGGGACTTCCTCCTTATATTTTTCATACTAAGTTGTGCAAGGCAGAAAACTTTGTTGATCCAGAAAAATGGAAGGACAGTTGTCTTGTAGCTGAAGCCATCCTGTACCTTGTCAGATGCAGAGAAAGCTTCTTTGGACTTAAGTAGCACTTAGCCTGTCTGGATGCTGGTTTCAATTGGACATCCGTGATATTACTGTAATAAAAATGTAAATAAAGGAAGTTAGGCTTGATGTAAGAGCAGAGAGACAAAGCAGAGGCAATAGGAACAGCTGTCTGTTCCTCAGAGCCCTTCTACTGGGTGAGACTGTTTCTGATTACAGCTGCAGCACTGTAAATGCCTGCTAGATGTCTGGTGATAATCCATTCAAAGCAATTACAAGGCATCCGTCACCAGCAGGGTCTGAGCCACAGGCCTCTTATCTGGGAAAATTGATGGAAGAGAAGGAGGCAGCGAGGGAAGAAATCAATGCCTTTCACCAATGTTATCTGCCAAATTGAATTAAGCAGCATGGGATCCCAGCTTTATACACTGTGAGAGTCAGAACTTAAAGAATCTGTTTATAGTGGGCTCGATCGTGGGCAAGGCAGGTGAGGGGTGGACACTTCCACTTACCTGCAGTTCCATCCAGGCCTCCTAACATCAGCAGCACTTCTATGTGCAGAAGGAGTCCAGAACTTAACATACAGAACATTTAACTTCATGGCACCACTTCCAGATGTGAACCTCCTGTCTTCTTGAGGTCCGAACATATCATTCCAGTTCTGTTCTAATGGAGTGCAGAGAAAGCAACTATGGTGATGCAAGCAGAGGTACAATAACTAGTTCTGCTTCTAAGCATGCAATGAAGCTATTGCTTAAAAATGATCTGTTTACTGAACCTTTTGGCAGTGCACTCATGGTACATAGAATGTAATCCAGGACTGAGAGCTATGGAAAGTCATCAAGTCTGGAGTTCATGGGCAGGGGCGCACTACAGATGGTGGGGTTTTTTAGTTGCTTTTCTAGCCTGAGGGGCTGGGAGGGTGCAGGATTAGGATGGCTGACTGAAAGTGGCCCAAGGGATGTTCCCTGGTGTCTGACATGTGGAAGGAGCTTTGGAGGGGGGTGGGACTTCATCTCTTCTGCCTCTCGGGGGTAACTGGGCATCAGCTGTGGGGTGGTGAGCAAGTGCTTGTGCATCACTTGTTATATGCATTCACATCTGTCTATCTACATAGTCCTAACTATTATCCTTTTCCTTTTCTCTACCTTAGTAAATATTTTATCTCAACCCACGAGTTCTACATTATTATTATTATTATTATTATTATTATTATTATTATTATTATTATTATTATTATTTTAATTATTCTTTCCCCCATCCCACGGGGAAGAGGGGAAGTGAGTGAACAGCTGCGTGGAGCTCAGCCACCTGCCAGGTTAATCCAGGAGATGTTTACAGAAGTGTGCAGATTTTATTCATGTATTTATTTATTTTAACAAATCTGACCTTTGCAGCAGTAACCCTGATTTTCCTTTGGTCTTTGTAGGTTCAGTACTTTTTCTGTGTTTTCTTCTTGTCCTGCCTGTGTGGTGCTGGTTGCTGTAGCTCATACAAACAGGAGAGACAAGAGTAGTCATTAGTGATAAGCGATAGAAAGGCCAGAGGACTGAGCTAGCCAGGCCAGAATGGGCTCTGGGGAATTATTTAGGAGCATGAAATTCTCAGGCTTCCAGATTAAGGAGCTGACTCAGCAGACAACAAATACAAAAGTAAATCCAAAAAGATGAGCCAAGAAAACCCACGGATACTGTGCAGAACAACTCAACTAAATCAGTTCAGCACAGAGATCTGTGGAAGCTTTTTTTCCTCCCCAACACAAGTCTGTGAGAATTTGCATTGCAGTCAGGTATACTTAAAGTGCACATAAGCCATCTAATAAAAATTCCACTGGAGTGTACGTCACACAGCTGGGTTTTATTATATTTGTGCTCTCTTCCCACTGACAGTGCCTTTATAACTGGATTACTCACATATCATCATTAACTGTGACACTCCTGGGTTTTTACTGCTTCCCTGGTTCCTATCATCTTCTGCAAGTTTTATCCCTTCCTTGCAGATGTGCCAAGATGTATTTCTTTAATATCTTTTCAGCAGATGAACATGGGAGCACATAAAAAGTATGGTTTGGACACCATGGGCAGCAACAAGGGCTGAATTCATTTCTGCCCCAAATCCTTATCAAACCTCTGCCATGCTGTATGTGCACGGAGTTTCCCTTTGCTCCATCTGTTAGGTATAAATAAGGGGTTGGAAAGGAGCAAGACACGGTGCTGAGCTCTTGTTTAATTCTGGTTTTGATGATATTTCATAGCCATTTTTACCATTTGTCCTCCATCCAAGTGCTTTTGTTGAATACGTATACCATGTTTGGAACTGGTGGCTTTAGGAACGTGTGACTTTGCCCTTTAATATTTTAGAGAGCAGTCTCCTTGCTCTGGTTACTGTGTGCAAGTGGATATTTCGAGTGATGCACTGATGAAACTATCCTCACTACCTCTTGAACTGCAGCTGTGTGGGCAGAGGCACGTTGCCAAAGGAAAAGACTACAGAAGTCCAGGAAAGGTGAGGAAATGGAGAGAAAGCAAAGCTTTGCATGGGCGAGTGAGCATCCTGGACACCTCCATTTCTTGCTGCCTGCTAAGAAACTGACAGGCACCTAACTTAATGGTGTTGGAAGATGCACTTCTTCTCAGTGTGGCCCCAGCTGTCTGTCTCGATTCACAAACCTCTTCTGAACACCTCATTTACCATGTGGCATTAAACTGGCATCCTTGTTGCAGCTGGCAAATCAGCAGCTAGGGATTTCTCTTGATCGTTTTTGTTTCTGTATATAAGCAAGTTAGTATTTAAAAAAAAAAAAAAAAAAGATAGTAATTGTGTGTATTATTTTGGGTTTTGCCAAGATTGACCCATGTCTCCATGGTCTTCTACTACAGCACCCATGTATTCATCCTCCCTCCGAAGGACGTGAGCTCAGAGCAGTGGAGGAGGCGAAGGATCTGCAGGGGTCTGCTCCACGTGTTTGTGCCTGCAATGTAGGTCAGTACAATGAAAGCTCCTGGAGTGCGGAGCAGCCAGATAAACTTGGGATGGCTGCGTAGGGATAGTCCAAGAATAAGGACAGTGTCCAATAGAGAGCTGGATGCAGACATCTGAGACTGCCGTATGTGCGGCCAGGCCTGACTTCCAAGTTAGCCTCAGCTAACTTCAGAAGATGAAACAAACACGATTTACTCCCAGATTTATTTGAAAACTATCTCAAGTTCGATGTCCTTATCTGAGCTGGGAACCTGGCACTAACCCAGAACTGCATCACAGCAGTTTTGATGCTGGGTGGTGGGTGAGCTTGAAGCTTCCTGCTCTGGAAGGTGAAGGTACTCTGTCTTGTCCTTCTCTTCTTGCATAATAATTTTCAATTGTTACTACACTGTTCTTTATCAGTGTAGCAGGATCCTTTCGATCTGTGTCTGAGTTAATTGCAGTACAGTGGTAAATCAGGTTGAGGACTGTCACCCTATTCCTAAAGGAAAGAATTTTGCTGTGTCCTGTTGAGAAACTGAGTTGGGAGCGTGACTGCTGGTTGTGCCCACTGCTGATGTCCAGGTGGTAGAAACAGGAAATAAACCAACACCTTAGAAAACAAGGCCGGATGAGTCAGAAATAAGTACCTTTTTTTTTTTTTTTTTAAGCTTCCTTTGATCATTCTCTGGCTTTTCCACTGTTTTACAAGGGCACATTAAGAAATGTACCAGAGCTGTGGAAATTCTGCAGCCATTTCTCAGAAAACCATGAGAGAATTACTTTAACATATGTTTCCATCTCCTGCTTTTTGCATTTTTCCCCTCTTGTACTTCTTTTTCTTTGACCTGGTACAAACTTTTATGTGCTTACACGTCTCCCTCTTCAAAGGAAATGTACTTAAGCCACTGTTAGGATTTTCCCGTGAAGGGGTACGCATCATTTCTAATTAAATTCCTTTCTCCTATCAGTATTGTCACTTGCAGGCCTGAGAATGATTGTCTGTGTAAATGGTGCCTCATTGCAAGGCTGGCTGGTGCTCTGGTTAGCACAAAGCCTCAGGTTGTTTGTGGGCCTGAGAGCATTTAAAGCAGTCAGCCTTTTTATTTTTTTTTTTTTGGATGCTAAAAAAGATAAACCATGGCAGGAAATCCGAGCTTCCCTCCAGCATCTATGACAATTTAATGCCACTTCCACCCATAGGCAGAAGGGGTTTTGTGTGTTTTTTTAGGGTGTGTGGGTGTGCAGCAGATGAATACATGGCTACATTGCATGATCTCAGAACTGGAACATAAGAAATTGGCTTGCAGGCTACAAAAGTTTGCTATTTTACAGCATATGACTCGTCTGGATCTATATGCACACATGCAATAAATATATGTACAGTATTATTAGCACATAATAATAAATTGTTCTGTCATCAGACTTGTGAGGTGGCTCATGCCATGTGAAGACATCTGGCCCATGTTAGTCACGAGCTTTGTGTCTGTTTCTCCACAGCTACAACAGGCTGATCCAAGCAGCCCCAGGGGGAACCTGCTGAGGAAGCAGAGCTGATGCTCAGCCCTCACCTCTTCCACACCTCCGCTCCGTAACCACGAGGCAGAGCCCATCTCCAGCCTGCAGGTCTCCAGGTGAGCCTGGAGTTCTGTTAGCACTGCTGCTGCTGCCCAGGAACGTCTGGTTTAATTGCTGGGTCTGAGAGGCTCAAGGAAAGGAAGCACAACTGGCACCGGTGTGCCTGCCCAGGCCAGGCAGCATTTGGTGTTGGTGCTGTTACCTCTGCTGCTGCTCTAGGTACGTATGTGTGTCACCTGGGAAATGAACACAAGGGAAATGACTACCTAAAGCAGCTGTGTGTGCATTTGCATAGCAGAGCTTCTGTCTGTTGCAGTGTTTAAATTAAACTGCTTTGGTTAAGTCCTGACTTCTCAGAGATCCCTCACACCTTTCCAGACAGCTCTCGCATCTCTGACGTCTGCCTGTCCTCAACAGTGAGGGCCCAGCTGCAAGCAGAAAAAAACTCAAAAACCATTGCAGATCTATTTATTTTTTTCTGGACAAACAATTTTATTTTAGGTAATGCGTCTATACACTGTACATTCAGTCACTGTGGTATATAAGCATAGCTATTTTCATACATAATCTCATAAAGTCCTTTATTTTACAATATTATCTGCTTCAAGGGGAGGGGATGTGGAAAAGGGGGTGGAAAAGGACTATCAAGGTACACAGCGAAATAGATAAATATGCCAAGCTTTTTTCTTATTTTTTTTTTTAAATCAGGCATTTATAAACAAGAAAGCATACATTACTTACATAAAAATAGTTCTAGAATAGTAGAGTAAGTCATAATATTGTCATTAGCAGCAGCATAGGAGAGACCAGGATAACAAAAATGTGCTGAAATGCTATTGGCTATTATAAATGTATAGATTTATTTTTCTTCAATTGAAAAAATGTCATTTCTGTGATTTCTTTCATTAAAAAAAGAAAGGAAAAAAAAAAGAAAAATAACAAACAAAAAACCAAACTAACAAAAAACTCCTAAAACATCTGGGCTGATTCTGAGGAGAGGGCAGAACGGAAAGAAAAAAATCAACCTTTTGGTAATAAAATACTTTACAGTGAAAAACATGGACAAATAAAATGCAGATGATGGAGAGAGGTTAACCCACATTGAAACTCGCAAAAAGATTTTTTTTTGTTTTGTTTTTCCTAACAGACAGCAAAGGTTCTTCTTAGTTAAAAACACAACTCATAAAACAAGACAGCTACCAGGTAAGAAAGAGTTTTGAAAAAGTAAACACCATATACACTTATAATACAACAGTGTAAAATGAAAAAAAGTATTTACATGTTGAATTTACTGTTAAGTTTTTTTTACATTGGCTAGTTCTGTTTGAAAAGCAGAATATTACGTTATACTATTAGCTGCTCCAAAGATATGAATGTTATTGCTGTTGGTTTTTTTTTCCCTTCGTTAAGTCTTCTTTCAGTAATAGAAACAATGAGTGATTAAACTGAATATACAAGTAATATCTTTTTAATTACAGGGAGAGTCAACAGCCTGTGTGAAACACCTCTTCTCCCTTTTAACTTCGTAAAGGAAACTAAAGAGCAGATGAAGTGAGAAGATGGCCTTTACAACCCCTACACCTGCGGACTGAGCAGTGAGTGAGAGCTGCCCCACGGGCAGCAGACACAGAAATTACACACAGAACCCCCTCAGCTCAACACCTCCACCACTGCTTCCCCTGAAGGTTCCCACCACGTCGAGAGACGTGTGCTAGGAAGTGTCTCTATGGCTTTATACTGACAGAATCGTTGTAAAAATAAATTACATACACAGGAATTCTGAATTAAAAAATAATTGTTTCTGCAGGATGTATCAAGATTTTATTGTAAAAGTGTACTTAGGAAAGACGCACGATGATTTACGGTTCCTATCCTGTAAAAACTCCCCTGTCAATTAACTGCTGGTGGAAAGGGGTTGCTGTCAGCCTTTGTGCACCTTATTCAATCACACTGATTTGTAAACCTGATTTTACAGACATTTTTTTTACTAGGATGTTTCCATTCCCTAGAATCAAACGTTAATAAGTCTTAACTTCAAACGCTGTGATTTAGTCATGTATTACACTTTATTATAATACATGGCAGAAGAAGAAGCCGTGCTTTTCTAACAATAGTACATAATTCATAATGTAATTCATTTTAGAAAGATTTCTTGCAAATCTCATCTGATCAATGTGAGAAACAAAGATGATGATGATGGTTTGACAGCTAAGAAAAATGTTTCTTATTAATTTTTTTTTTCCTTTGGGAAAAAAAAAAGCAAAAAAAAAAAAAAAAAAGCAGAATTCATTGATGGTGGAGGGTGAAAGCATCATATGCACAGAAGTTGTGGCAGTGAATCACTATCCTTCCTGAGACACACGAAATAAATAGTGCCATGTGCTACAGGTCAGTGGGCGCCGCTCCTGGAAGGAAAAGCAAAGGGAGAGGGCTGTGCTGCCCAAGTGTGGGTGAGTCATAGCAGGAGGAAAACAACAGTATCTGAAAAAGCAGATTTCAGGAATCTGATATTGGGGTGAGAACAGATGTGTTCTATGTGTAATTTCTTAACATGGCAGCAAAAAGTAGCAAATGGGAGACTTCTGAAATGCACAATGATCAACTCAAGCTAAAATTGTTCAGTTTCCCTTGAAGAAATCAGTGAATAATACAGATCTGGAAATCATAAGGCTGAGAACATTTTTATGCATACTGCATAACAAAATAAACCCTTTACATAAGACAGTAATAATGCCCATTAATGAATATACATATGGCAGAGATTTTAATTCCATGCATATGATTTAATAATTGCAGAGAAAAAAAAAAAACAACATACAAAGGAAAAAAAAAGACACATTTAAAAAAAAAACAACACCCCAACAACGTTGCCTAAGCAGAATCAAAATCCTTTTGCATTGCACTTTAGAAGAGGAGTTCTGCATCCAGCCTCGGGCTCCAGCATCCCACATGCAGGGCCAAGCCCTGCACAACCAGCCAGGTTTGTGTCATTTATTTGCTGTCACTGTTTCTTGCTCCCAACAGTTCTACATTGTCCCAGTAATTCTACTCCTTTCATATTTCTTCTTTTTGTACCTAAAACGTATATATGAACTTCTCTGTTAATGCTCACAGTTGCTATAATGGTTATTATAATGGTTTCAAGCAAACAGCTCTTGTTTAAAACAAACAAACAACAACAATAACAACAACAACAACAAAAAAACAACAACAAAAAACCCTCTAATGTACTGTAAGTAAATACTGTAATTTTAGGATTGGAAGCCGCTTTCTGTCTACAGGGAAATAATTTTTAAGCTTACATAGTTTGCATTAATGTCCAAAAGCAAATAAAGATTACTGGAAATACATTTCTTTGTTTAGGATAACTTCTGGGTATGATGATGCATAGGATTATTTTTTTTTCTTTTTATTCTTAAAGGTTTTTTTAAAAATAAAAAAATAAAAAAAAATGTCAGCATTGCCTATAGAAGATGCTGAGAGGAAAAATGAGCTGGAAGGCACAACTGCAGCCCCAGATCAACTTTTCACTGAGCTCGGGTGTATCAGAGGTGAGTGTGTGTGGGTGAAAATAACTCCTCTCTCATGCAGTAAAGCACCAACTGTGTTTGAGCACTTCCCAGCCTCGACAGACACAGCTGTGAAACCCAACCAGCAGCACGCTGCTCTGCTGCCCTCGTATCTGGTAGCACTCAGTGCCCACTGAGTTCTCCTTCTGCGCACACGGAAATGACGGTGCGAGGCGTCGCGTGGTGGAAACGGCGGTGATGGTTTTAACATCTGCAGAGTAGAATCGAGGATGCTTAACTTGTAAACTTCCACAATATGGAATAAAATGCAGAGTAACGTTCTGACAAAGTGCAGTTTAAAAAAAAATGGACGACGACGACAATAACAATAATAGTAAGACAAAGTGATGGTATGCTGCAATTTTATTCCGGGGCTGCGGCTTGGATCCCAAAATTAAAGTAATTTCTATTTTTAAAAACAGAAGTTTTTCTTTTAAAAAAGATGTAGGCTTATTCACAGCAGCAAAAATGTCGTTTTTCTTTTCTGTAGTAACCGATACCGCGATGCTGCACTCTCCTTGGGCACAGAAATCCTGACAAACAGTTCAGAATAAAAGTAGATAAATACTGAATTCTATGGTAAGATGGTGCAACAAAGATGAGTTTTCCAGAGAACTGAAAGCTGACGCGAAGATTTCAGAATGACTTCAAAACACATCTTCTGCTTTATTTCTCAACCAACTTAACAGCTCATCCATTTCCTTCCTTTACTTCTTTCTTTTCCTAAAGCTGAAGTGCTCTTGGACGAAGTGAGTCTTTTGAACACATCGATTAATGAAGATGTCTTTAGAAAATATGGTGTGAATTTGAAACACTGAAGTCTGTAAGGCTGGGTTTGTAATTCTGAAGCGTCCATCTTCTCTTCCTGCCCTCCCCCACACCCTTACAATCCTGCATCTTCCTTTCTTCTTGTGTTCAGGACAGGAAATGAAGGTGATTGTTTCTAAGGAAAAAATCAACTTTGAAAAGCACTCTGAAATTCTCATACAACCACAGGACAGGATTAAAACTGTGATGGCTTCCTAGACGGCTGGAAAACTGCTAATGAAATGGCATCATCACCAAAGGGCTTCTGCATTAAGAATCCCAAAGCCTTTAACAAGTCATAAAAATTGTGCATCGAAGGCTTTTGTTTTGCTTTTAAAGGTTCATTATAAAAAATCTTGTTAATTTTTTTAATACCAAGTCTGTGTAATGAATTACTTTAAATAGCTTATAAGAAAAGTTTGTTTTTAAATTCCAAAATGTTCCGACAGGCAGAAGGGCAACATAAAAACACTGCCATGCTTGTCTTTTACTCTGATTCTAGTTGGACGATGCTGCTTGCTTGGAGTTTGCCAGTAGAAAATTTGCTGTGGACTTAAAAGTATTTTGTTTACAAACACTTTGTGTTTTATAGGCACAGTAAGATGTTGTGCTATATGGATTGGAAAAAAAAACAAAAGAGGCGTAATTCAGTGCTTCTGTTATAAAGAGTAACATTTGCCTTCCAACTAATAAGAATCCATATTCATAGATCTGTGTGTTAAGACACAACTACTCACACATGCACTTACACACGTACCCCACACATCCTCCCTTACTGTGCATATATGTCATTCTGTCTGTATTAGACGACGTGGTGTTTTAGTTCTCCATGTTGCTCGTTGTGTTTTCACTGCTGGATTGACTGCTTGATTTAGGCCACAGCTGTTCCTGAAGTTCCTTGACTACTTTTTCCAAGTGTTCTCGAGCCTCCCTCTCATGCATCAGGTCAGCTCGGAGCTGCTCCCTGTCAGCCTCTGCGTGCTGAAGCTTAACCTGTAGGTCCTCAATCTAGAGAAAAGAAAAACCAGACATGAAACTAGCAAAGTTGAGGTAAGGAAAAGAATTCTTTTTTCCCTGCTTTATTTTTTCCATACACTATTCTACAGTTATCAAAGTGCATTACACAAACTGTTTAGCTTAGAAATCCTTAAACACTTCTGATGTATCCTTTGTATCAGCTATATGATGTCCAGCTGCAGTACCCTCACATACAGGAACCTGTATACCTCTCCCATTAAATGTGTGGAGCTGCAAGGAGGCACCTGCAGATTTTCAAAGCCCTGTTCAGTCTGTGAGGAATTCTATTTATCTGCACTTGTTGCCTTAGTTTTTTCTTTCTTTCTTTCTTTCTTTTTTTTCCTGCTGAAGTGGAAGTGAGCTGCAGGTAACGCCCAGAGCAGCAGTTCTCAATCTGGTGATGTTTAGTCTGGACACCTCTTATCAGTGAGACATCCTGTGATGCTAGAGAGGAAGCCCACATCATTTCCTGCTTCTGGTCTCCGGTTAGACGTGTCTCACAGTGGTAACAGTGAACCACTCCCCTTCCCGTTATTGAGAGCCTGGTTTAGACAAATTTCTGATTTCTATTGCTTTTTCTTTTCCTTTTTCCTTCTTCCTTAAAGTAACCACATCAAGTATTTGTAGCCTGTGCTTCGGGCATAGCAACGCCTTCATAAAGTGTGTGCATCTAACAGCATGCACAGCAGAAACACAGCTCGAGTAAATGTGATCTAGAAGAACTCCCTTTCCCATTAACACAGGTGTGTACAGTGGGCAAGTAAAGCAAATGTACATGTGGCAGCTGCAAGGGGTACATTTCTCTTGTGTGTAGCAGTTTAAATTCTGGCAAATGTGCCCCATTTTCAAGAAACTTTCTGTGGCTAACTCTTGACTCACACCTCTTATTTATGATGCAGCAAGGAGATGGCCTTAAGACTGTCATCTGAAATCTCTATCGGGGCCAGGGGCTCCCTGTATGTAAGGTGTGGGTTGTAGATATGGGGCCATGCTCTTCTATAGGAAATGTATTACTGGGGAACTGGGATTCTTTCTTTTTTTATTTGGAGGAAGGGGAAGGCAGGGCATGCCTTTCAGATTGCTTTTCAGTGCTGTTTCTCATGGCAGCCTCCTGGATTTCCTTTCTACACTCAGCTTAGCCTGCTGTGCTGTCTTATTTCAGAGGTTGAACAGTGAACTGCCTTGCATCCCACATGTCCTGCAACAGCAAGACACAACAAGGCGATTTAAGGATGCACAGCCTGGCCTCTTGGGTCACTGCTGGGCTTTGGTTGGTTTAAATAAATAGTAAAATAACTTCTTACATAAGAATGTGGTGCAGAAAGGGCAGGAAAGGATTTTTATTTCAAAGCTTTAAGCATACACCTTACGTGTAATGGCATGTTTCTGCATTCCAGGAACTATCCTGAAGTGACTGCCTATTGTGTACTGTACTGAAATGGATCCCTGAGCACTGGCACAGCCAACAGAGTATTAGTGGAACTGAAGTAGTGTCTTAGTCTTGTTGTCTTAGTTGCCTGCAAACAGTCATTTTTAATGGACAAATGTGCAAAGTTCAGGGCAGAACTCACCTGAACTGAAGGTCAGGCATGTTAGTAAGCCCTCAAATTAGGAGCAGGGTTGTAAATTGACACGATGGGGACATAGACATTATATAGGTAAGAACTGGACTTCATCAAATTAGACAAAATGAGGCCAGCTGCCTTCTGAGAAGATACAGACACACTCTAGTGCTGAGAAGTGCACAACCCGTGGGTTTGCTTGCTGTCAGCTGTCAGTGTTGAGGTCTTACCTGGGCAGAGTACTTGGCCCGAAGCCTGCCAGCTTCACAACCCTTGTCGCAGACCCGGATCTGCCTGGCTTGTTCCAGTTCCCTCTTTAGCCGTATCCGAGACTCGTTGGCTTCCTTCATTTTCTTCTCATTCTCAGCTCTCAGACGCTCAATCTCTTTCCTTAGGTTGCGCTTTGCCTCCGTTGCTTCTCTCAGTTTCTCCTTCTTTGCCACTCTTAGGAACTCCAGCTCCTACAACACATAAGCAGTGAACATGTGAGAACTGAGGGGCAGAGGCTGAATTAATGCAAACGTCTTATTTAATGGAAGACAGCAAAGAGGCACAATGTCGTGATATATGCTATCTGTGAATGTTCTCTGTACAGCAAAGCTGAGCAGGAAACACTGCTTGCTGAAGGAATCCATAAGCAGATCCATTTTGTCAACCCCCACAAGAATACTTTGGGCAAGCCTGAGAAAAAACAAATTCTTTCTAACTCAAAGGAATTCTGTTCTGCTGTAGGTAAGTGGTGTGCAGCCCTACATCTCCTGGCCCCCAGCCAGCAGGCTGCTCTGCCACAGCACTTGGGAAACCCCAGGCTAAAACCTTCAACTGTGGAAACTGTGCTTTGCTCTGGGAACTGCCACCTCTCTCAAAAGTTGTCAAAAAGCTGTTAGAAGACGAGTCCCTCAGCATGCTTTGAAAAACATGGCTGACCAAAGGCCAGTCTCCCAAATGGTTAAATTAGAAACTTTTTTTTCTTTTTTTTTTTTTTTTTCCAGAAGCAGCATTTCCTCCCTGTCAGACACAACCCTCACAGCAGCATGTTTCTGTTAAGTACTGCTGCAGTCGGGTCATGGGAAATTCACTCTACTGACAATCTCACTTCCTATCCAGGCCATTGTTAGCTCAGCCCTGCCTCTGGAAGCGTGCACAAATGTACTTGCTCTGTATGTGGAACTGGAAACCCACAGCTGCCCAAATGGAAAAGAATGGTTAGGATAACTTCTAGCATGTGCTGGATTTAATGCCTTAATGTTCAGTTCTGCTGCTTCATCACTTACTTAGCTGATATAACACAGTGTATAGTTAAATAGGAGTATGTAGTTAACAAGTTTAGCAGTTAGCTTTAAGTATATATACTTAAATACTTACAAATATTTTTAGCTTTAAACATATAACATGAAACAGATTTACTGAAATGCAAAGGATTGAAGTGATTGATTTGCACGAAATGATGAAAAACAAAACAAAAAAGCAGCTCTGTGGAAAAGACAGTGCTCAGTCTCCCTTTTCCAGGACCTGTTCTGCAGATCAAAACCAGAACAAACCATCTGCACAGAAGAATTCAGCACAGGGAGGTCTGCTGTAATGAAGCTCTGCAAGAATTTGAGTTGGTAACCTTTCATTACAGCTCTAATTGTGATCCTATCTGTGCACTTCACAATCTAACTTTTTTGCCTCCTCTTACTTCCTAGTAGAAAATCTTGACTCTGCGTTGTTTTGGTTTTCCAGTTTTTAACACAGCAGTGATGTTGCACACAAATTGCATCTCTAAGCTGCTGTCCTCGGTTTCATTCCTCAAAGAAAAGCCAGAGTGCATCCACCTGCTCTTGACTTGACCAATGGTACAGATACCAGTGCTCTGTCCCCTGGGCCTTGCTTTACAGCTGCCACCCCGCAGTTATCAAATGGATTACACTTCTAGTTTGGTTTCAGCTCCACAAACAATATTCAAATAGAACATGAAAAGCTTCTAATCCGATGCTCTCTTGCATTCCTATGTAATTCTGCCCTATCTCAAATAAAATAGAAGTTCACCCACCATTCTGTGCAGCCACTGTGATTTGTTAATGGCCACACTATCTCCAACTTCTGTTGTCTGACTACTTGTCTTTGACCTGGTGTACCTGGGATTTATGGAAATAAGGAGTTTCTCCACTGGATGAAGGAGGAGAGCTGCAGTTCAGTTCTTCATGAGAGCTTCAGCAAGCGTCTCCCAAGAACCCCTCCCTCCAGCAGCTGGGCAATGGCAGAACTTTTGAAAATACTGTAAGTAAAACCTCCAAAATGACAGAGATGTTTCTAGTTCGGTGAAATTAAAATAAAATAAACTGTGCTGGGATAGAAGATTTTTTTTCAGTAAAAGAAAAATGTTGATTTTGGTAACCATGGATTTATACTCTAAAGCAAAAACAGGTGGCAAGCTTAAAAAAAAAAAGTAAGAATGGTTCCTGTATACTTTGGTTTCCCAGCTGAATTTACAAAACGTTCTCCAGTAAAGGCTGTTGCTATTTGGGAAAAATGAGGCAATTCTTTCTAACATGAGACAACTTAATGGTTTCTATCTGGAAGAGCATCTGCAGACAGCGATAAGAGAAAGCTATTCTTCAACATTACCTGATGTAGGCTGCGTTTGGCTTGCAAGGCAGCATTTAGCTTCTCTTCCTGCTTCACTCTCATTTTAACAACTTCATGGAGGAATTTTTCTTTGGCTTCTTTTGTATCTAGGCCACTGTCCAGGGCCTGCCTTAGGTGCTCCAGCTCAGCTTCCAACCCACTGCTGTGAGAGTCAGAATGTGCTGCAACCTCATATGAACTGTTGACTGGGACTGGGGCTTGCATCCCAGGTGAGCTCATGTCCTTTGCAGAGCTGGATGAAGTAAAGGATGGGGAGGAGAGCGAGGATAAGGAGGAGGTGACTGAAAAATAGAAACATCTAAAATTAATAATAAAAAAAAAAAATGTAGAAAACAGATGTAACTCAAAATATGCTGAGCCCCGTTTCTAAACAGGAGACAGTCAATAATCAATGAAAAAATGGAAGAAAGAAAATATTTGTTTTATACTTTGATGCCTGAAGCGTGATGAAAATGCAAACCTGAGTATCTTAGAGGACCACCTTATTTGCTTGAATTGTGACTTTGTCTTACATCACGAATCTACGTGATCCTGACACTTTCAGTGGGTAGAACCTCTTACTTTGCCAAGAGTGTACACAGCAGGTATCTCCATCCTTCACTGAGGGGCCCAAGATGTCAGTACTAAGAGAATTCCAACTCCTGATCCCTGCCTTACGTGTTGAGCTGCATGGATGTGGCTCTGAAACTCCAACTGCACTCTCTGGCTGACATAAAATTCCATGCTTAGAAGTGTGTGTGCATTGCTGAGGGCTTCACGTTCAGACCCCACAAAGACTCTGCTGTGAACTACACATACATTATGTTCACCTCTGCACAACACTGACCTGCTTTAACTAAAGGCTGTCTGGTTTAATTAAAATCTCTAGATTTGTGGACCCCTGTGGTTCAGGTACTTTTTGTTGATGTGCCTCTGTTCCTGCCCAGGAGAACACTCCCTCAACTTCCATTCCATTCTCATTTTTCACTATTACAAACCTTTCATTATTACCAAAGCCTGTATCTTTTAATGTGCCACTGAGGTATCAGGCCTCCAGAATCATGTTTGAACACAACAGAGTTCAGTTGCTAACCCCTGGAGGTTAACCAGAGGAAAACAGAGCACAAATAAAACAAAATAAAGGCAGATATACTTACATTCCTCCCTGGTTTCTACTTCAATTTCTGCTTCTGATTCCTTATCCTCTTCGGGGGCAGTAACAGTGGCCACTGGCTCTGGGACAGCCGGGGTCTCTGCAGCATGTTTCCTTTTCCGTGGCTGTGCGGCGCTGCTGGGCGGCTCGCTGCTGCGGGACACCACTGTGGCACAGGGTGGGTTGCTCACAACTTTCTGTTGGGCAGGAGGTGCGAGTGCCACATTGGGGGCCACAGCATTCTCAAAGCTTTTGTAGGAGTAAAAACTGCTTGAGAGGGAGAGGTAAAAGAAAGGAGAGAACAGTCATGTTCTATTCGCTTCCCTAATGGGTGCATTACACTGAAACTGCAAGACTCTGAGTGGAGTGATGGTGAAGTTCCACTCATTCACACCAGCTAAGAGGCTGGCTATATATTTGTTAAGTACTCATTTAAATGTGGAGGAGATTTATACTGCTAATTCCCATCCAGGTCAGGAGGGATCATATCTGATGTACCATATATTCTGAGTACCAAGCTCTCCCAGAGTCTAAAGATTATGCTGTTTCCCCACAGTCTTTGTGCATTATTGATTTTCCTAACTGGACTTCTTTAGTTCTGTCTATCCACAAATGTTTTGTAAGCTTGGAAACAGCTTTCCTACAAAGGCCACAGGAGTACAAAAAGCGTATCCTTGTGCATCTTTATTTTCTTGACACAGAATGCATCTGAGTAAATAAAATGTTAAAAAATAACTATGTTAAAGAACAGTAATACTGTAATGTCAAATAGAAAGAATGTAGCAGAAGTATCAAAGATTGCCTTGCAGCTTCAACTCAGCATGTACAATACGAAGTATCTTCAGTTACTTATTAAAACTCAGGAACTTGCTGAAGGTTTAGGTATTTTTTCCCCAGACTTCAGGTGCCTACCCTTACACCTGCTCAGCCCTTCTCTCCCAGCCTACTTGAAAAATTCTGTTTAAAGGCAAGTAGGCCTTTTTTTCCCCCTATTTTTTTAAATAAGCCCCCACACCATCTAAGCAGCTTGTTCATCGCAGCAGCGAAACACTTTCTCCCCAACATCACTACAACACCTGGCAACTTCCATCAAACTTTCCAAAGAAACCACTACCCTGAGGCAGAAATCTGGCACGAAGGGTTTTCAGACTGAAAGCTATAAAGGCTGGCAAGGGAACGTGCGACTGCCCTGATGCTTTCTGTGACACCAGCAGCCCCTCCTGTTACGGATGGTGACTCACTCTTGCAGCAGTTCAGTCATGCTGCTACTCAAGAGCAGTTAACAGCATCAGCGTGCTTTCTGACAGGGCTCACACCAGGAGTTTCCCCCAGGCTCTCCTGCCCAACGTGCTGCCATGAGCTCCCCCAGCCCACGTGCCATCGATGGGCAGAGGCTGCTGTCCTCACACCTCCGTCCCCTTCGGCCAGCACAGGAGGGGCTCAGCTGGGCTGGCTGCCTGCTGACCAGGCAGTGTTTCAGCAGTCACCTGGAAACGGCTGGCTGCTCCCTGACCAACTGCCCCAAGAGAGGAACTCAATCTTTCTTTAAACAGCCTGAGAACTTCTGATAACTGCTCCCCAAAATTATCTGAAGTTTATGGAAGCAGCCATCATTTCAGACTTTTACTGCACATTTCACCTAAGGGAGCCTACTTAACAAACATAATTAATGAATGCACACAATGCCAATAATATTTTTTGTTTCCTTTCTGCTAACTAAAACACTGCAGCTGCAAATGCTTTTTATTCCAATACTGGTGAACTGATCAACTAACAAACAATGCAAGGCAGCAAACACAAACCAACTTGCTCGCCAACTACTCTCCAGAATTGCCAGCCCCATTCCTCCCTCAGCTCCTTACCTGTCTCGGATCAACGCAGGAAGATGGGTTGAGAGCTCTTTCTCATTTGCTGATACAGCAGGGGACCAGGGCCGGAAAGCTGAGAGACGCTGACGGGGATGGACACAGCCAATACTCTGGGAAGGAGGAGAACAAAAAATAAGTACAAACCATCTTTAGAAAGTATAATCCCAACACAGCTCTAATAATTCTGTTAAGTACATGTTCTCTTATCTCTAAAGCTGCTCCCCCACTGGCTAAGGCCTACTTGCTTAGAGGGTTCCACTGGAAGAGGTAACTCTACCAGTGTGAAAGCCCACGTTTTTTTCTTTGCCAACAACTTATCCGTGGTTTGCACAGACCACATGAGGCTCCTGAGTTTCAGGATTCTTGTACCTCAAAGGCACGAAGGAATTGCTTACTCCATCATCACAATCAAGGTCAGTGAACACTGGAAGATGGCAAGGAAATTGGGAGGACCGCATAGCTCAATGCTTGCTAGGAAAAGGATAGAAATGTGATTAATTTAGAAAGCCTGGGCAAGGTCTTTCTCACATTAACTCTTCTGGTTTTAGTAGAGGGATGTTACATGCTAATTTTCTCTCTCTATTGATTACGAAATACTCAGCAATCACCTTATTAGATGAACTGGATAAGGACCGTAACCAACTGGACTGCTTTTCCTTCTCAGTAGAAGCTGGAGATTGGGAAGCAGAGTCATCTATTTTGGTTTTCTTGGAAGCAGGAGGATCTGAAGGGACCTGAGAAAAAGACAGAAAAAATCAAAGACAGTTATTAATTCTGCAATCAGTTTAGAAACAAGATATAAAGTAAAGGCAAATTTTGTTTTTGAAGATAAGAAACATCACTTTTTCCTGCATTTTTAACTCTTAGGAACAACAAAGGAGTGAAAATATGGGACAGGCACAAATTACAACATAACGTGGTTTCATTCCTCCATTTAAAACACCCAGGTAAAGCGTAGGTGGTGCAGGAGTGACAGGCAGAAATGTGAGACATTCACACCATGTTGCAAAGAAGTATCTGCCTTTTATTATTTTTGTATGCAGAAAGGTAAGTTTTAATGTGGTTGCTGAACTGGAAAGATTATTTTAAACGAGAACAGAACAGACTTTGTTATTCTGTTTGCAGTGGTTGTTATGCCGATGACTTCACTACCCCACAGCTGCAGTGGATTCTGGGGGTGCTGCCAAGAGCTGCTTTGCCTTTTCCACAAGTGGCTCAGCTTGGCCCATAAATCATCCCCAAGCATAAGAAAGCCCTTTGGCAAGCAAAACCCCTTTCCTTCAACACTGTGAAGGAATAAAATTCCTATAGTCCCAGAGTGGCTTGCAAAAAAATTGGTAACTACTGGTTTAACTGGTGCACTGGGGACACCAGCTTGAAGCTCTGCCAGTACAAACTCGTCTGCCGGCAAGGAGGGAGAAGGTTCTGGACCCTGCCCTGCACCATGGCTGCAAATCACAAGAGCAGCACGCTGCCCTGCTTTCTCTTCCATCTTCTCACCTTTCTTTTTGCAGTTCTGGGCTCTGTGTTTCCATCAGTCTGGTTCTAAGGGAGGTGGCAGAACCATGCTGAAGAACCACCAGTAGCTCATCTTTGTGTTACATTTTCCTAGCCCAACATCTCTCTTTAGTTTTTGTAGCAGGAGCAGTTATGCTCCTTTTACAGACACACCTGTATGGCAAAATCTTGAGAGCCCAAAATGCTTCAAAGAGAGGATTTGATGGTGATAGAAGGTTAGGACCTCACTGGTCAGCATCTTGCTTTCTGAAAACTGGGCCTTTCAAGGCATCTTAAGCTGAGAATTCAGAGACTGCTTCTCCGAATCATTATTCACACCTGAAAATGGTGACTTTACCCAAATACACGAGGAACCGAAGCAGTGTTGCTAAACTGCACTGATCCGGACTCCCAGCTGACTTCCAGGCCAATGAAACCAGAGCAATTCCATCCCTTTTGCACACCTTAATTAGGAGGAAATTCTGACATTCTGTACGAGAACAGCCCACTCCTTGCATGGAAGCAGGGCAGCAGTGTGAATATCCAGCTCATGCCAGTTCATCTGGCAGCACGCACGCTCTTAGGGCTTCCATAGCCCAGTGTGCATAGTAACATAATCAAACCAAGTCTGGAGGTTTTAGTAAAACATTCCCTGGCACTCTGGAGCTCGGGGCAGCTTTCCATATGTAGCAGATGAAGTAGAATGACACGGGTGTGTATATGTGTAAGTGCAAGTACAAAATTAGCCCCTACCAGTGCTAAATGCCAGCCTCGATGGATTTGCAAAGAATTCTTGCAGCACAGCCTCAGGCTTACTTAGGGCTGACTCCGGCACTGGCTACGGCACCTCCCATCTAACCCAACTGAGAGAAGGCATTTCTGAATGCTTTTTGTAGAAATCACAGGACAATGCACTGGAACAGATCTGTTTCTTGCTTTCAGAGATGCTGTCTGTGCAGAATTAGTGACAGCATTAGAAAGGTATTTGGCAAGTGACTGCCGATCCCAGCCCTATCCACTGGGGATGGTGAGCGGCGTGGGGAGGAGAGCCGCGCTGGAGGGCGGGGAGGAGGAAAGGGGCTTGGAATGGGAACGGCAACAGGTGGTGGGGCTCAGAGAGCCTCCCCCACCCCCCCCACCCGCTGCCTTCGTGCCCCTCGGCACCACCCAGCTGGAGCCGGACCCGTCCCTGCACCCACCGAGCGTCAAACAGCGGCTCAGGGAGAGAGGCGGGTTCAGAAGGGGCTGGAGGGGAGAGATTTAACTAGAATGATCTCATTTGCATTTTTAAAGAAATCTTGCCTCCTCTCCAGCTTTCTCCACTGTCACCCTTCTTTTCTCTTAAATCGAGGCTGACATCCGAGGTTCAGGAGGGCTCAGAGCACAAAAAAAGCAGCAGACGTGGGAAGGATGCTTAACCTCTCGTTGCCAGGAGCCAGCACCGATCTGACAGCGTGAGATGCTGCGAGGAGTACAGCAGTAGGGGTGTGCATGGGGGGAAACGGTTTCACCCTTCCCACAAAGGGATGAAAACAAGGTGAAAAAACGGGGAGAGGAGACAGGTGCTCAACAGGGCACACCGACAGCTCTAACGCTGTCACCTCCCATCGCAGGGCTCAGCAGCACTGCTAACGAACTGGTGCTGAGCGGCACAGCTCACCAGCAGCACTCAGTCACACCTGAGCTGCTGTGATGACCTCGCACACTTTTCTTCCCATTCTGCCCCGTTCTGTCTACGCAGCTCTCACCTCTTGCACTGCCTGCTACAAACGATCTTTGGGTTCCGTTTCAACGGGGCCAATATTCTCATTTTCACAGGCTATGAAACGCTCAGGCAATCCGTGCTGCTGCTCACCAAAACACAGAGGCAGGTCTCCAGAAGCCTCAGTCACAGGAGGGGTTCGTTGCCCCACTGCACCGCCTGCCTGCACACAACACCCCACGGATGCACTTTACACAACTTTCTGCCATCTCTCATAAATGACTTAGCAAAAACTTCAAACCAAACCCTGCAAAACCAGAATAAATATTTCCTTATTTCCTCCTTGGTTTCTCTTCCATTGCAGGCAACTTGGTGACTTGTTACTAACCAGGCTTTTATTTGGCAAAGTGGTTTGTTACTGCATTTTCTGAAATCCACAGACCAAAGAAACTCACTGATACAAAGTGGGCCCAGAAATATTATGTGAAGCATTTCCTTAAGCTTTCAGACTGTTGTTTTTTAAAGCAAATGACATTTTGAGGGAAAAAACATACGGAAAGATGTATAATATCCCCCTTTTAATAATAATAATAATAATAATAATAATAATAATAATAATAATAATAATAATAATAATAATAATAATAATAATAATTTTTGAAGTAAATTCCAAAAGGAAATTTGGGCATGTGAACTTCAATGTTATCCCTTTTAAGACAAACTGATAATAAGCAGCCTAATTTGGCCTCTAGCCAACCAGGGCCACGCTGGACATGTCAGATCAAATTTTCTGGTTCAATTCAGTAATACAGTAACAAAGCACGAAACCAGCAGAAAGCATTTCTGCCCCCGTACCTCTCTGACTGCCTTCCCTGGCACACACTGTCAGGGTGGAAGTGGCTGAGCAGGAGGCACAGCCAGCGCAGCGGGTGAGAGAAAACAAAGGTGGGCCTAGAAAAAAATGCCTCACTTTGGTGAATTGGGGCTGTTCACGGATGTGATTGCTGGTGCCTGTGGATTTACCAAAATACACTCCCGAAGCAATCTGCTGCCTTCCCCTACCTTATTTCCAGCTCTGCAGGGGCTGGGCTGGGTGCCTGGCTCGTGTTCTCTGTGCCCTTCTCTCCTGGCTCTGCTGCACCCAGCGACTGCCGCATCTTTGGGCCGCTCTGTGCTGTGAGCTGCCATCCACTAGGGGATAAGCTAAGACCACTGAGAACAGGACAGTGCTCCCTTGGGAAGGAGCTGAGGAGGCCAAATCCTGCAGAATGGCCAAGTCAGTGCAACCACTCACAGAACACCACGGGCTCGCTGCCACCCAGCCTGGCTGACTCCTGTGCTCACCAGCTGGAAATGATGTTCCCACACCACAAGTCCCCTCGTAGCATCCTTATAAAGGTTTGTCTATGCTCACCATTGATTTTATGTCCTCAAAAGCTATCCCAATACGCAGAACTCTGTATTTCAGCCTCTTAAAAAAGAATTTGGGAAGTGACTAGAAGCTGAAAAACTCAATTTCATATTTCTACCTCTCGTGGAAATCAGAAGCATCTCAACTGAAAACCCTGCAGCTAAAAAAGCCTGCAAACCCCAGAATAGGCAAAATAAAAACTGGGCTCTCAATCTATAGATAGATGCTGTCATTTGTTCAAGCTATTGCTTCTGCTACGAGTTCATGCAAACAGCTGAGTTCAGTTACACCAGGAGGAAGGGTGGGGCTTCCTGCCTCCTCTGATGCTCGTCTGGCTGTGAAAATCAAGCAGCTTTCTCATTAGGGGCACAAACCACAAGACCAGACGCCGGTCTGATACAATGTGGAGAAACCCCAGAGATAGACTGCTTGGGTTCAAAACGTGTCAGACATCCGAAGAGAAGAGCACATTAAAATTGACAGAGCAGTGCTGGTGGTGAGCACACACAGTGCCCCGCTGGCACTGGGGTGCTGCAGCCCTGCTTGTGGCACAGCCTGAGCTCACCAGGTCTGTGACTGAGGGCCCAGGGTCTCCCTCTGACCCCTGAGTCTCTGCTGAACCATTCATTACCTGCTTGCTCTTCGCTGTGCTTCCCCTGTCCAGTTCTGGACCACCTCAACTCATGTTTTACCCCAAGGGAACATGAAATTGAGGCAAAGTCCTGAAACAGCAACTATCCTACAGAGCAGGTGCAGGCCCTGCTGCAATGAACACACCTGCACCAGAGGCTGTGGCAATTATGAAGGGCCAACCTACCACCTGTTATCAGTCTAATGTTACTTTCTGGGTAAGCTGGACAAGACAGGTGGTTTAGTAGAGGACACAGGCAGAGCACGAGCAAAGAAGGGCTTGGAACCCCAAGTTTTGCTACCAATTGAGCCTCCCCTGGGAAGCTAACCCTGTTCTGTTTCACTTCAAAAAAATGTGCCAAGAATAAAACCCCAGACACTAAAAATATTCCAGCCAAAAGACCAGAGGGCTTCCCAGCCTCCCATTTTTCACTGCTCTGGTGAAGCACATGCTCCCCACCCTGCCCCTCCCTCCATTTGGGGACACACAACCACAGGCAGCAATCACCTTTAGTCCTCCCTTCACAGCACATCTGTCAGGCACAGCACAGAGTGTGAGCCTGCCTGGAGCCCAGCTTCTCCTGACCCCATGCTGCCCATCCCAAATGGAGATCTCCTTGTGCACAGGGCAGCTCGTGCTGCTCTGGCAGCAAGGTGAACGCAGCTGCCCAGCCGTCAGACGGGGTGCTATGGACACGGGGTGCTACGGACACAGGGAAGGAGCCTTAGGAATGTGTGGAGATACAGGATGCTCATCTTAAACAATTGGAAACTGGGTTATTCTTACACCAAACTAACTTCAGCATATTCTTCTTTGTACTACACCAAATTCAGATAAAAGATAACTACACAGAAGATAACATTTTGGGATTTATCTGCATCTCTCCAAAGAAAAACCACACAGATACACACCTAACTCAAGGGAGCATCAGCAAACCACTCATGCTGGTTTCAGACCCCAGCTGCCATCTGAGCACACAGCCCACCCCTCAAGGCAGGCCTGGCAGCACAGCGCAGGGCCTCACAGCACTGCTGCAGCCCTCAGCCCCAGCGCGACACTGCTGTGCTGTCTGCACACAGCGTGCCCCGCTCACCAGCAGGACTCACTGTGCCCAAGGCGATTCAGCATAACCCATTTTTGTCATCAGAAATTAAGCTGAGTATCCCTGGGCTGTTACTCGGGAGCCCAAGGAGAAGTTCCCAGCAAAACCAGCCATCTCCCCTTCTCACCACTTCTTACAGCTTGATGAGAAACAAATGCAAATCTCAGGCCCGACAGTCAAATGGAAGAGGAGACAATTCAATCATATGGAACTGAGCGGTAGAAAGGTGGAACCATTTTCAGAGTGGCAAGGGGAAGGAAGGAAAACCAAAACGACATCCTCTGTACCACAGAACTGTCTTCAGAGAGCACTCCTTCCCTTCAAACGCTGCGAAACCACCCAGTTTCTTCAACCCTACAAGTTTCCAAATCTACAATCACTGAGTTTTTCCACAGCCCCTCTTTGAGTCTCTTCAGCAGCTGCTCAACAAAATGGGTATTTCCCACTCAAAGTCTTCCTGGTCCCCAGGTGCTTGCGCTGGGAAGCAGGGTGCCATGGAGGCACAGGGAGTGAGGACGAGGCCCATGCCAGGCATGAGCACAGCGTCAGCATCCCGACAGCAGCAGCTAAGGCCACTGAAAAAAACACTGCTCTGATTTTCTCTCTTCCTTTTCTCCTTTTATTTGTTTTGAAGAGACATCTGAAAAGATAGCTGATTATTTGCTAAGCAATGTACTTGGGTTTTGGCTCTTGGTTGGAGCAACTGGAAGCCTCTTTTCCACTGGCTAGGAGCTTGTTTTGCCCTTCCAGTGGAAACTAGAAGTTATGGCTTGAAAAGAATTCCCTGCCCTGTGGTTTAAAACAAAACAAAAACTTCAGCTCCCACTTCCCCAGCTGAGCTGAGCCAGCAACGGGGAGCGGCGCAAGGAGGTCGGGACTGGAGAGGAAAAGGGCCCCAATCCCTGCCTGCTGCTGGCAGCGCGCCCTGGGAGCAGAGGAAAGGGGCTGGCAGAGGGCAGCACGCAGCAGGGCTGTGCCTGCACACAACCAGGCAGTGCTGGCAGCTGTAAGGAGCCCCGCGTCCGGCCCCACTCGTAACTGAGGCCGAGGGGAGCTTTGCCATCGGATTCAGCAAGGAAAATCAAAATTTCCTCTACAAACAGGTTTTGCTTTGCCCAGTCCTTGCTGAATTGTTTGTGGGGTCATGGTTCTGGAAATTAAAAAGCCCTCTGTGGATGAAATTTTCTCTTGGTGTTTTCTTTGAAATGAAACCAGCATCTCTTGCTGTAACTGCACTGAGGTTTCAGCTTCGAGCTCTCTCCAAGGCCTCGGTTCCTGCGCTGCAGAGACATGTCCACTCTGCCCGCCAAGAATCTCATTTTAATTTCAAATGTTACATAAAAGGGCAAGCATTCCCCCTGAGGTTTCCACTAATACCGGCCCCGCCAGGCACTGCTCTCCCTCAAACACCAGCTGATGCACGACAGACCAGACGGTGCCAAAGCCCACGGAGGGCTGACAGAAAGCACCAAGCTCCTGGCAGCACCTGGGCAGCAGCCAACTCCGTGTGCTCAATTCGGGTCCCCAATGCCATCATTTTTATGGCCGTTAGCAGGACGTGTTGTATTACACGCTGGGTACAAAGACCCATCCTGCCAGAATCGAGCGTCCTTGCAGCACAGCTTCTCCCAGACAGCCCCAAGCACCGGGCGGCGCTTGTTGTAACAACATATTCTGACAATTCAGTCGGAAAAGCAGGCCACCAGCCCCGTCCTCACTAACCCCGGACCTGCAGCCCGCCGGGTCGCTCTGCCACCCTGCTGCAGACGCCTGGCACGTGTGCACACGCATGTGGCACCGGGGGGACAGGGCCTGCTGCCAGCCTGCGCCAGGGCCGGCCGTCTGACACGTCGTGACAAATTACTTCTAAGGCTGCAGAGCCAGCGGAGCGCAGCAGACGCAGCCCTGCTCGTCTGCACCGCGGTCTGTGCTTCCCTGTGGTTATTTATAGGGCCTTTGCTGACAACCTGCTCTGCGTCCCCGCCCTTCTTCCACGTCCCAGAAAGGCATTCTGTCAGCAGACCCAGTTTGCTGTCGTTGCAGGAACCAGCAATACACTAGAATAAGAAGTCGGAGACACCTGGGTTCTTCTGGCTGCACAAACAGCAGAACTGCCCAAGGGCTGCAGTGGTTTATTTTTCACTTGTGTTTAATCTGCTGGAGGTTGCTTCAGGAAAGCTTCAGACTTTTCAGTAAGAGGCAGTCTGTGCCACACAGCGGGACGGAGCACAACAACACCTGCAGTCGGCTCTAACACCTGTGGGCAGTGGCACTGATGTTCCCCCAGAGCCCAACCAGCCCATTCTGATGCCCCAGCCCGCATTAAGCATACGGGTGAAAGTAGATTGTCAATTCATTGATCACGGATTAATAGTTCCAAATCCTATTAGGGATGAGACAAAGTGCAATGGAAACCCCTAGTCCTGGTGCAAAAACGGTGCAAGGCCCCATTTGTCTCCCTGGTTCCTGCAGGAACTGCTCCCTGCAGCATCCGATGAAGACAACTGCATTTTTGGACTGAAGGAGTTGAGCAGCAACCATACAGATAAGGACAGCCCAGGTGCAAATGGGTTTAGGCGAGTTAGATCCTGAACACATTCAATATCATCAAGGAGGAGGCCTTTTTCTTGGTGCCTTTTCCATCAAGACAGGCCATTTCTATAAAGACACAATTTCTGAGGACTATATTCTCACTACCCATATATATAGAAAACAGAAAAAAATTAATTCTTTGCTTACAAAATGTTTTGAAAGCTACAGACAGGCAGATGCTTCCTTAAGTCCCCGACAACTAACGTGCTCCACAATTCAAAGAAATTCACAAGAAGCTCATCTACTTTAAGTAACAGTTATTACTTCTGAAACCTCCCCAGAGCTCTGAGGATAAAGGCAGACAACCAATTACCGTCTTAGACTTCCAAAGCTTCTTTTGCTGCCTTCAGAAATAAGCATCACGCGCTGCGGGCACCAGATGTGGAGTCGGGGGGTGAGGGCAGAGAGCAGAGGGCCCTTCAGCTCACCCTGCCCAGCAAACCCACGCTGCACATCCTCCTGCCAGAGCGGCTTTGCCTGGGAGAGCCCTTTCTGTTCCACTGGGTGAGCAGTCTCTACAGAGCTCATTTTAGAGCATTTTTCACCCAGTATAGATAGAAAAGGATTTGTGTCCTGTAGCAGGGCGGTCACCACGCTCATCAACATGGCAGACTGAGCCTTTGGCAAATTGCCTCATTCTACATGCAACTATTGGCAAAAAAAAAAAAAAAAAAAAAAACCCAAAACACCCAGTTTTTTATAATTTATAATCTGAGAAAACTCACCTTTTGACTGCAGGTAAGAGCTCTAAAGGGAAATGCCCCTAGCATATATGCAGATGTTTATAGGCAGAGTCAGAACGTATTTCATCAACTTAATTTTGTATAACCAAAGGAGGCAGTAAAAGATAATCTGAAGGGGAAAATGGGAGGGGATCAGGATGGACAGGAGGTGAAAATCTGGGGCACCACAAGAAGGCTTTCAGCTCTTGTGTAACGTGACAGATTTTAAGCCTTTAGGGGGAGAACTGGCTAAGCAATATTGCAGTGCAGCGTGACTGCGCAGCCACATGGGTTGTGTCTGCTATGACTATTAATAGGATGGGAGATTAGAGAGGTCTGACTACGTACGGCCTCTATCCACCACTGCAATTCCTGCTTTGTCTCCTCAGTGCCACAGAGGCTGGCTGGGATGCCAGAATGGGGACTGCACCACCAGCATGGGTTGCCCAGGGCATCTGCTGGGCCCAGGCCATCCTCCAGATCTGCCAAAGCACCCAACCTCTACTTTACATCTATTTAAACTTAACAGGCTTTAAGCACAGTTTTAAGTGCTTAAGTACAGGGCAGAGTTTAAGGCTCGGTTGGTACACATAACAGTGAGTTCTGTCTGTTGTGCCCAGGTAATGGATACGAACACCCACCAGGCACAACCAGCACTGTTTTTTCCCCCTTACTTCTCACTTCTGTGTTACAATGTGAGTTCTATTCCACATCCTTCTGCGTGTGTGTAATGTGTCTGACCCCTATTAAAGACGGTCAAATAAATATCTGGTGACCTCACAAGTATGAAAATAAGCTTATTTGAAACAAAATGTATATCTTCAGGGGGTTTGGCAGTAACTTTCAATTATTTTTAATTGCCTGGAAAATTAAAGTAAGAAAATAGTGTGGTATAAATGTTAGGGAACATATTAAGTAGTTTTCATAATATCTTAGCTGTAGCTTAATAGACAAAAACGTTTTTTTAAGCCTTCATCATCTGTTCAATATGAATGGACTGTCTGTTCCCATACCTCCTCAAGGGGCAACTGCACTGAAATATCTCGTGATAGAAACCAGACTCAGTTTGACCTGGTAGGCAACGAGAACTCCACAGAACCTCCACAATTAGGGTTTAATTACAAACCACCATAGAGTCTGGCCTGCAGCCTGAGACCAGAAACACAAGGAAAGGAGTTCAGAGAAGGTTTGGAGCCACAAGCACTGACCTCCCTTCCCCCATTTCCCTTTTTTCCTTTCCTTGCACCATGGGATGGGCTTTTCTTATCGCCAACACAACTGACACGCGAACTGCAAAGTAAGCAAGATTTCCAAGGCAACAGTCTAAGCCTGCCTTTCTTCCTTCTTGGGGAATTGTGCCATCACAAGTCTCTGACATTCCATCAAACACATCACGGGAATCGAGCAAAATGAAATTCAGCCCTGGTATCATGATGGCTTCAAAGTCTCGGATTTTCTTTTTCTTTTTCTTTTTTTTTGTCAGAAACTTTCAAGCCTCGGTGCCAGTTGTGAGCTGTAGTTTACTGATGAAGCCTATAATGCAGAGAATGAAAAGCCACCACTAGCAGCCTAGCCAAAAAGAAGCAAAACCTTACATAAGCCACCGTTTGTGACCTTCCATATTCTGGGAAGAGCAGAACTGTGCTACACTTGAGGTGAAGTCGTGGTATAAATCAGCAATAAACGCCTGACCCTAAAGTCTTGGGTCGCAGCAAATCCTGAATTAGGCCCTCAGTCTATCAAAGCAAACACAGCACCATCCCTGGGGCAGGAGGACGATCAGAGCTGGATGATGGGAACACAAACAAGCAGGCACATGGGGTCTGTGCTCATCCCTGTTCTCACACAGCCAGTGTGCAATGACCTAAAGTGAGAAACCTTCAGGGAAAGAGCTGGTGTGCAGCCACCTGGAGCAGGGATGGGTGATCTTCTAATGGCCGAGGCTGAAACAAGGGAGGGTCAGGCACAGAAGGGATCCTGATAACACAGGGCTGCATCCCGCCATGGGAAACCAGATGGAAGGATGGTACAAAACCACCAGCTGTTTTCAAGAAGACAAATCCAGGCAACAATTCCTGTGCTGCTGGTCTTTGCAGTGCTGCTGAATGTCACTGGATGACTCAACATGCATGCACACCACATGCTAGACTGTGGCACTCACTGAGCTACCTGCACTTGATGCATGCACAGTTACTGTTCCTACAGAGAGACAAGGATGACGACTATGAAAAACAAAGCAAGACAAAACAAAGGAAATGAGTCCCTAAAAGACTCTCTCTTGTGTACCACTCTTGAATCTGATTTCATGCAAAAGGTAACAGACTGGTAATGGAAATGCTAGCAAACAATATATCCCAGCATCACACACTGTGCCAGCACAACCAGTCACAAGCAACAAGACACTGAACTACATTTTACCAATTCCACCACCAGATCTTTCACCTCTTCTTAAGGATACCTCTGTTCAATTTTTCTCAGATGAGATCTAAACAAAACAGGTTAACTTGAAGGTTTAATGGAACATGCCTACATCAGACGAAGCCCAAGATCTGCACTGGCAGCAGAACAATGCAGTATTACAAAGGTCACCACCCAGCAGGGCAAGGCTCTGGATGGGAATTATTAACTCAAGGGCAAAAGAGAAGGAGACACACCATGCAGACGCTGAGCAGCAGTGGACAAAAAAGGCCTGGTGGAGATATATTTTGCTTTCCCATGTCTTCTCAAGGAAGAAAGTAACAGCCTGCTGGTATAAATGCACCATCCTGCCTACCGTAAGTTCAGCTTGGAAAGTGCAGATCAGCCTGGTAATCCTGTTCTCTACAAGGCCAAGTTTAGTCAACTTCCATAAGAAAAGGGCTGAGCCATTACTGTACAGAAACAAGATTCTGAAAATGGAACACAGTGCTAGCACAATGGAGATAAAGCAGCAAATTTCAGGAAGGGGGAAGGAAGGTTATTTAAAATACAGAATAGAATCCTAAACCTTTATTAAAAAATACAGATTAATTCTGTGGGAGAGAAGTTTATCATTCGCACTGCTGCTGCTCAAGTGGGAGGAAGGAACTGCGGGAAGCCAGGCAAATAATGTCTGGCTCAGCTGTTAGGGTAGCAGCTGTCCTGAAATTCTCATTGGAGGGAACAAGCCAGGAGGTCAGGGAAGTCATGATTATTTGGAAAGAAGAAGGAAAACAATAGGTTGGGGCCCTCTGTCTTCTTGCCTTTCTCATGTCTTTTGTTAGCTGCTGACTTCCCAGGATAGCTGGCTCGCTGTGTTCCAGGCAGAGCTGGGGTTTGGCCTTGTACATGCCTTTTCTCCCCACAACTTCCTCATTTTTTAAAAAAAATTAAGACCCCCAGCTCTCTGTGCGGCCAGGTATCACTGTGAGGCTTGGAGGCTCCAAATGCTTCAGCAACCATCAGCAAAACTCAGCCCAAGATGGGGCCAGTCCCTTGAAAGTCTTCATTTTCACTCTACCCTGAAAATGGTTTTAAAGGATTTTTTCTCTCATCCCTCTCCCTCCCACCCACCCCCCCCCCCCCCCCCCCCTTTTTTTTTCTCCTCCATTCAGTTCTACTACTGATCCACAGATGATGGATTTTTGTTGGGTACCACCAGAGTCATTAGTGGGATACTTCTTGTGTTTTAACACTGGTAAAGAGACCTGTGCACAGACTTGAATAGCGTCTTGAAAGAAGATGGAGAATTTAATAAGAGGGCAGACAGATTGAAAGAAGATTAAAAATTCATTTGATCCCCAGCTCCCAGGGAAGTACCTCCTCCCTTTCTCCATCCTACACACACCTGATTCCTGATCCCATATTAAAAGGCAGAAGGCAGAAGAATAAAATCCTAACAAAATCCAGGTTATGTTTTATGCTCGGGATGGGTTTAATCTGTTTGTGCAGGAGATGAAGCCGCAGTACAGTTACATGATTCCATTTGGATATTCACCATCAATAGACTTGAAATATCCTGTTGCAAAGCAGTGCTATGTGATTTACAACATCACCATGCTATTTGTGAGAGCTAAAGCTTTTATTTTTTTCTAATGGTATTTGGCTTGGCTTGTTTTTTTTGACCTGCTGCTGCTCCCAGGTTCAACAGGAGACATGTTTCTGTAAGCTGATTTCTCTGTGGCTGAGGGTTTAATCAGGTCAAAGTAGCGATTAAAACCCGCACTATAACCACAACCTTAAAGGGATAGCTGTAAGGTTAAGCCTTCCCCCGCTCCCCATCAAAATCAGAAGTGATGCTGCATCTGTCTCTGGCAAACAGAAACACCTTACCATTTGCTGCCTTCTGGGCTGCCTTTCCTCTGAATAAGGTGTAAAACCATGGGTAGGTATTCAGAGATCAAAATATGCAAATGGATTAAGGGCTGCACTTAATGTGAATGCATTAACGCTGTCAAGACATCCCTGAAGGTGGGCTTTCTGACACCCACTCTACTCCAACACACACACTGCAGGCTTCCAGCACAGCTACCTCAGTCCTGTCAGTGCTCCCGACATTCTTTCCTCCAGTTTTCCACTTGCTATGTTGTAGGTCTGCGGTTCTTCTCATCCATCCAAAGACAGCACGATAGCATGCTTAGAGTGGTGAGAAACGGAGTAAGAAATGTAAATGGAGCAGCCTTTCCACAGCTCTACGCAGCGGTCACAAACATTAAGGCCAAAACCACTTTTCTAATGACAACTCATTTCAGAAATCAGACCTTACTTTCAAGCAGCTCCAATCATGGCCTGTATGAAGAGCCACCAAGCACACCAGCCCTGCTCCCATCTTCACTTTGCACAATAAAAGCAGGCCTAGTGACTCAAACCAGGGAACCCAGAGCTCAGGAGGAAGGCTGCTGGATGCTGGCTCTTAGTCCTAACCTCCGGAAATCACTGGCAGCACTGATGGCTGTTCTTTTCAGAGATGCAGAGGAACAGCAGCTTCTGATCTTCATGGAAGACCTGCACCAAACGTACAAAGGATGCTCTGAAAAGCATTCCACTGGAAGGCAGCATTTAGGTGGTGAGCCTGCTGGTTCTGTCCTCTCCTCGCTCCTGTCACTGCAACACCTTCCAGATACCAGCTCCCTTCCAGTATGTGGGATAGCATCTTCTTCCAAGCTATTCTTGACGCTCTACTCCCACTCCCTTTCTATGTTTTTAACCATTTTAAGGCTGACTTGGGTCATGACTAACAGGATTAGATACTAAAATCACGTGTTGCTAGCAATACTGCTGTGGAGCTGTCAGGACCCATGTGGAATGCAAGTGGTGGAGCTTTAAGATGGGTGGAAAAGCATTCACATTAACATCTTCTTTCTTCCCCTTCTTAATATTAAAGCTGGGCAAAAATCCCACGAGAAGAGAAACCTCAACTTTACTCTTTCTGTTGTCCCTTTCTAGCTGTTGCAAACTACATGCTCAACTCAAGGATAAAATAAAACAGAAGGAAGAGAAACCCCTCCCTACTTCTGACGGTTGCAGAATGATCTGTTTATCTTCTTCAGGGCAAGAAGAGCTCTCCAATAGTTACAAAGGCCAGGATTATTGTGCTCTACTCCTGGCTCTGGTACTGATGCTATTTGAATATCTTCCCGTAAATCAAGCAACGCAAGTGTTTCATTAAACCACATCAGTGTAAATAGTATCAGAACCTCTACAAACTGGTCTTTGCTTAAAAGCCTTTTTCCTCCCAGACCTCATCTCTCAGCTGGCCAAGATTTGTTAACATCCCAGGCACCACCTGCATGCCTCACACAAATAACGTTCATTTTCTGTAGCACTTTCAACCCACTGTTGCCAAAATGTGCTACCTGTAAATACCTGAAACAGCATCGAGAGCGCAGATCACAAACTCAGCTACCCTTGTGTAAAAGTGGCAAGTCACACAGTCCTGAAGGCTGGTACCACCCTGCATGCGTGCATCACTGTACCTGCTACAGCTGTGCCTTCAGCCATCCTGCAGCTCCGTTACCGCATCCCCACAAGGTTGCAGCCCCGCAGCCCAGCAGGGCTGTCTGGCACAAGGCTGTCGTGCAGCTGCACCACACGCAGCCCTCCCTCCTCTGCTCCTTCCCTAGAGGGGACTCTACAAATTCATCTCTGGGAGAGAAAGGGAACGCCAGCATGCTCTGTAAAGGCACAGTGCTTCCAGTGCAGTGCTGAGGCTGCAGTTTTCCTGTCCTCTACTTCCACTTTCTCTCACGTCAGATCACATTAAAGTAACAATCAATTTTTCTGTCTGGCTCGTTCCCGCGCCGCACAAGCACCACCTCTCTCCCCCCCAGCCTTCAGAGGCAGGGAAGCCTGGCTGAGAGCCCAACATTCATCAATAAGCCAGCTCCATGGCTGGTGGAACAACCTGGCAGCAGCGCGTCTTCTTTCTTCTTTTTATTGGCTTATAATCAAGCCTCACACCTGCTAAGCATGATTACTACAAAGATTAAAATTTGCAGAGGTGCAAAATAAAAATAGCAGGCACACAACCTGGGCAAGGACAAGGCTGTCCAAGCAGCCAAGGTTTAACCTGAGAGACTGAGCACAATTAACCCCTTGTTACGGCCCCAGCATCATGCTTAGTTTTAAATAAAAGCATTTCAAACGGTCGAGGAGGCACCGCGCAGCACTGCCCATCGAGTTCTGTAGCTGTAGCCCATTATAATGACAGCAGTGCACTAATGACTCTGATGCTCATTAGAAGCTAAGGGCAAAATCCTGTGTTCACATCTCCAGGCACGCGGGGATGAATCTGTGCCTCCTCACTCTGCAGGAACACCTCTCTCACTGCCCTTTTTCCTTTACCAGGCGTAAACCAGTTTCACAGGCAGAAACGTTTCCCCAATATTTTGTAAAGAAAATAAAAACAAAATGCAACACATTGCAATTTTCACTGTTACCACTGCATCGCCAAAAACACATACACTGGTTAAGGAGAAGCAGCAGTCATCTTCAGCTTGGGCTTTTCCCTCAGGGTAACAAGTGCCCTTCCCCTGGCCTCACTCCTCCCCACTGCCCACAGCCCCGAAGCGCAGCAGTGCTGGCAGCCTCGAGGCAGCTGACAGCCAGCCCTGAAAAGGATTGCTGGGCTCAGCAGGACCATTTCCCACCACCAACGCAGGGTTTGGATCAGAGGAGAGGCACCAGACTGCTGCTCCACAAGCTGCAGGCCCCCTGCCCCAACACAAAGCTCCAGCAGCACAAGTGCCAGGCACAGCAGCCCCTGGTGCCCACCCAGGCTCAGTCTTCCCCCCTAAAGGGCTGGCGCTGGACCCAGGGCCGCTGTCCCCAAACCTTGCTGGTGACCGACACTGAATGCAGGTGTCTGTGGAAATAAAGAGCAAGCACCAGGTCTCCTGGGAGGACGGCCTGTGAGGAGGAGGGGAATTATTGTGGTTCAGAAAAGGGTAGGGGCTGGTAGAGAGAAATGCTATAAAAGCACCATGACGACAGAGGAGGGTGATGGAAAGGTCAGCCTCTTTCAATAATGCTCCTTTTTTTCCTTGTCCAAATGAAACACTTGGCCACGTCCATCGGCAGAGTTCAGCCGGAGGTAAATGGCCAGACCTGGGGCCATAAAGCGTCTGGGGACGCTGAGATGCGCTGCCCCACGCGGGGGGGTTCGCCAGCAGTCCTCTGCCCCTGTGCCCACAAAGGCGGCCGCCGCAGCAAAGGGCTCTGAAATTGCTCTGAACAAAAGGTGCTGCTGTGTGCATTGCAGGCAGAGCTGGACTGCGGCTCCTATTTACCTCTGACAAACACCTCCTGATGCCCAGAGCCTATCACAAAGGGTTGCGGGAGGGAAAAAGAAGGTATTTTCAATAATGAAACAGTGATTAATCCTGATAGGCATGCAGCCCTTAGAACTACTTTTCAGCTGCTAGTGGTAGGTGGTCAAATTATACCTTTCCATCACATTTCCCTCTATTGCACATCTCCTCGGTACATTTTCTCATGAAACGCTGTAAGGAATCAGAACAATTAAACCTAACCACTGAGTAATTCCCACTCCTTTTTTTCCCTCTAATATGAAATCACTCTTTCTAGTGCAGTACTGAAGTGCTTTAGGAAAATAGACGTAAGCTGTGGAGTCGCAGCTCAGTATTAATGCACAAAAATGGTGCATTACAACAAGAGATGCAATACAAAGATTTATTGTTCCGTGGTAGTGGGTGCCACGGCCAGCTGAACCGTTATTGCATGTTTTCTGCTGTGTGTGACAAGTGGAAAAGCTTCCAGGAGAAAAAAAAAGAAACATTACTGTGCAGCAAATGTTTTAAAAATTACACAAACGAGGCATTTCCTGCCTACCACAATCTTCCTTAGGGCTGAGAGTTTTGTTATTGACAACGGAGCCTTCAAACTGATTTGTTAAGAGCACAGGAGTGCCAGCACATGGGCAGTATATGGCAGGAGCTGTAGAGCCCCAATAAACCCCAGGCAGCTTTCCATCCACTGCTGGGTTCCTTCACCACCAGAGGATGTGATGCTCCTCGGGAGCAGCTGCTGCTGACCCCCACACCCCACAGCATCGCGTTGGGCACCCAATGCAGGGCCGGCTCACGCCGCTCCTCCAGAAACACTCCTGCTGGGGGAGATGGGGTTTGTTTGCTTTAGAAAAGGAGAGGGGGTGGAACAGTGTGATCATTTCTCACTTCTACTGATTAAGTTGCTTTCTATTCTATTTATCACTTGTTATTTAATGCGGTTCCCTTCACACGCTCCTTTGGAATAATAAAATGGAGTGGTTCCTTCCCACCCAAGTCAGATTCTAATAAGCACAACCTGGAAATAAACAGAGAATATGCAGGGAATAAAAAGTCCATTTTTATGGTAACCTTCAGCTTCTCCATGGCAAGTTCTCTACCACACTTTATCCCTGACACTATCAGCCCTCCAGTCACCTACAAGCATGCAGGGGCCCAGCCAGCTGCGCAAGGGGCAACAAAGGGACTCCTGGTTCCCTGCTGCTTTAAGGACCAATGACACAAAAAGACTTCACTTTTCCATTCCTCCAAGAATGAGAGGAAACACTAAACATAAAAATGAAATGGGGTGTGGTGGTTATTCCGCTTGTAAAGCTTATTCACTAGGAACCTGAGTAAACCAAAAAGGAATGTTCTGTAAGAATATAAGGGTTGTACGGCTGTGCTTACAGTTCACAAACTGTTCTTAAAATCTTCTGAGTTTTTCTATTAAAAAAGCTGCACAAAGTGTCTGGGAGGCTTTCCTCCCTTTATGCTTTGTATGCCATCAGTGAGTGCATTTGCATGCATCTTTTTCATGAGTACAAACGTTACAATTTCGTAGCACACAACTGCTGCGGGAGGAGCGGGCTCTGAAAGTACCGAAAGAATGGCATTAAAGTGGAGTGTTTGGATGTACCAACCAAAAACAAAGGAAAAACAAAAAGCAAGGAAGGAGCAGAACTCTGCAGGCAATAATTATAACAGTACCTCGCTGCCTTTCCCAGTGCTCCACAGCATGACTCACTGGCTGCTAACAACGCCTGTAAGACAGGAAGTGCCACTGTGGCTGCACAGTGAGTGGGGAAACCGAGGCAGAGAGCAGGGATGTTCACATCCAAGGTCGTGTCCCAAGGCACAGCCACAACACCGACTGGCTTCTCCTGAGCCCAGCCTTGTACCCTCCTCTGCAGCGAGGCTCCGTCGAGCTGACAAACCGCTAATGTAAGCCGCACAGGTTGCTGATATCCTTCCAGTAGCATCCACTCTGTTATGACTTTGTGAAGAGATCACCAGAATGGAAAAGAATTTGAGCTGTTAAATTACATAAGTGTGTAGTCACCACCTAGCAATGGAGAAAAAAAGGGCTGGATATTTTCAGTTACAACTAGATTTTCTAACCAGATGGCCAGAAGAACTGACGTCACTCACATTCCAAATTACAGAGCTGCTTGAAAGCAGCTCCAGCATTAAGGATGCAACCAGGCCTCCATTCTAAGCTGGTTTCCAAGCCCCACTCTGCAAAGATACCAGAAGGGCTTCTGCTGTCATTTTTGTTACTGTTGGTGAGAATCTCCTTCTTCTAGGACACACACTTGTCCCGAGCTCCCTCAGGGCTGCCCACAGCTCCTACAACTGGACAAAGTCCCAGCCCAGCAAGGCATAAAGTTCAGGTTTTGCATTCAGCCCAGCCCTCAGAATATGGCTTAACAGAGTCCTCAGAAATCCCCACCTGGGAATTATTCTGACACTCACTGACACCCTGGCAGTCTGGGAGGAGGGAGCACACAGAGGCCTGAGGTTTTCAAAGTCAGCTTCAACGTAGGATCAGATGAAATATTTTGACTCTGCTATACTTTTTTTGCTGATCTTTTGTTGTTTCTATTTGTTTGTTTTGCTTTTAAATGTAAGAGCGAAAAGTCGTTAAGAAGGCAGCAGGAACTCTGCAGGATGGGGAAGCTGGAGTCAATTCAAATACAAGAACCCCCCATCCCAGCTAAGAAAAATGTCTGAACAAGTTCCAAAATCACATCACTCACTGCCTGGACATTTTCCCACCTTTGGTGAAATCCAATACATAAGGGGCCCACAAAACACTTTTAAACCAACCCATTTCCAACCCGTTTCAGACTTGCAGAAGAACAAGAGAGAAAAGCAGAAAGATCTGAAACCACAAGACGTTGCCTTTTTATACTACAGCCCCTTAAGAATCAGAAAAGTAACCTTCTTTTACAATACTATTCCAGAGATGTGATATTGTTACAGTTCAGGACAGCTGCCCACATCTGCACTAACAGCAGCACAGTACCCAGACGTTGCACACCCAGCTGTGACACAGCCCACAACGTCCCTGTGCCTCCCAGCACTGCTCACAGGGTGTGAGGCAGCTTCTGAGCACTGGCATTACCAATTCTTGCTATTTTTCTGTTCGCTGCAGTAATATTGGAAGACCACCCACCAGGAGTCTGTAATTAACACATGTTTGCAAAGTATTCGGAGATCCTCAGACAGAATTGCAAAGCACTATCACTATTTGCATGCACCCAAAAAGGAGCAACAGGAATGAGTTATTTCCACTGGCTATTTTCCTTAAAGACAAACAAGAGGAATGTAAGCAAAAGTGATCTAATTGTTGCAAAACACACGATGATGAAGGTGGTAAGGGAAAGAGCTAGAAAAAATAATGGGAGGAAAAGAAGCTCTAACATTTCTAGCAAGAGGTGTAATTCTTTAAACCACCCCTCTGTGCAAAATAAGCCCAGTATTAGTTGTGTCTGGAAGCTGGCACATGAAAGCCTGCCAAGTTTCCATGCAAAATAAAACCTTTTATTTGTTCAAATGTCTCCATCTCTCCCTCTTTCCACGCAAACGATTCATGGTTCAGCATGGTAGGGTAAATTATACATTATAGCTCAATTCTGCTGAAAAGTGCTAAGGAGGGATCAAAATTTGAGGGGGGAAGGGAGGAAGGAAGGAAGGGAACATTGGGTAAAGTAACAAGAAAGAAAAAAAGAAAGGAATTCAGGCAACTTTTGGAAAGCTGAGAAAGGGTAGGACGTGCTGCTGCTCACAGCTTTAGAAGAAAAGCCAAATAAAACAGAAGGGGGAATGAAAGAATTCAGAGATGTACAATACCAGCCCTAAGCTACAAATGGAGACGCACTCGGGGCACAGTGCACCCCACAGCTCCCCAGCAAGCACTGGGCAGAGCTCCACCCCACTCTCACGGTTTGGGATCTGCATCTCCCAGGAAAGGAGCGGTGGTAACCCCATGACAAAACACTACTGCAAATATAAGCTATCTGCAAGGGGAGAAGAAAACCCCAGCTACGGTATTCCACTATTTCCTTTTCCATAGTAACTATTCGTTGTGAGGCCACTGGAACAATGGGCTTGTGCTGGGGCTGTAGGGGCTGTAGGGGCTGTAGGGGCTGTAGGGGCTGTAGGGGCTGGCCATGCAGGGCCAGGGCACCTCCAGCCCTGCTGCCCCCAGCACACAGCCAGGCCAGGCAGGCACAGTGTGGGCTGCCACTGTCCCTTCCTCCCGCAGACCTCTGCTACAGAGACACCCATCGCTGATCTACTGATGAGAAGCCAGGCTTAACTATTTCTTTCACCAACGTCTTGCCTAACAGGAGCCACAGACAGAACAGCAATTAGCAAAGCCTCTCAGAAGGCCGTGTGAGTCACTGCAATACCCTAATTAAGCACTGCCGTGCCTCCTTCACCTTCAGAAGGGAACAAGATATAAAGCAACAATCTTTTTCTTTTTTTTTTTGTCTTCTTCAACATGGATCAGTGCTTCAGTTCAAGTGGAGTTTTACCTGAAACCACACCTCCTCATACAGGGGTTCCATAGCAGCAGGACCTCGCAGGATCTCTGGCTGACCGTTACAGCAGTGCCACCACAAATCCCACCAGTGACAAACCAACCCAATGCCTTCATACATCTCACATGGAGCTTCACCAACAGCATACATAAGGAGGTTTGCAGTGTATCAAATTCTTTTTCCAACTAACTGATTTACCACTGAACGAGGGCAGAGTGTCTAAGGGTGAATTTTCAGACTGTACCCCTAAAAAAAGAAAGTACATCTTGCTCACTTCTGTCCTGTTTCCACCAAAGCAGCCGTATGTACACTACAGGCACAAATAACTCCATGGTGAAAACCACTGCCCTTATTTATAAACACCAGAAGCCACACATATACCTGAACTTACTCACTGTCTCACACAGTCGTACTTGAGTAGCTCTAAAATAGCTCTTTCTTTGGTGAAAGCTGGCTGTTAATTGCAAACCTAATGTTTTGTAGACTGAGACAATTCTATAAACTTAGAAACTCTCCAAGGAACACAATGGGATTAAATAATAGTCTTGCAGTCATTAAAGGTTCTCTGCCTCTCCATGCCCTGGGCCTCCCTGCACTGACAGGGATTTTATTGCACATCAGTTGTCCCGGAAAATTGATTATCTATCATTGTCAAGGAAAGTGAAGAAGGGTTGTTTGACTGGAGCCACTAAAGATCCATAGGATTTGCTATAAAGTGAATAATTACTCCATTGTTTTTTGAGTTCCTCTTCAAATTCCCTTCCCTGACTTCCCCGACAAAAAGCCCATAAAAAAATACAAAAGTAAGATATTTCCCTCTGACAGCAACTTCTCAGTATTTGCACTGTATACAGAACTCATCTACCAAGCATGAAGCAAACTTAATTAGCGTGGAAAACAGATTCAACCTAAGCAGATAAAACATTCTAGGGCCCTGCTTGTACAGAGTTAACTCAGCGTAAGTCCAGCAGGCAAGTGGAAAAACAATCCCATGAGCATCTTCAAGAAAGGACTTCATGGCTTCTCTGCACAAGATCTGCCACCAAATAAACTTTGAACTCTGGGACTCATGCTGTAAGTGCTGGGCCGGGCCAATAAAATGCTTGAATTCCTGCATTATTTCCACTATAGTTTATTTATTCAATGACAAAGACGATCACAGCTTGGCAAACCCTGCTCAGTTCATTATTTTGCCAAATTTGGGCTTCAAGAAAACCAGACCCAGAAGACAGACTCACGTAGCCATTGACTACAGTCATCATCCAGAAAAAGAGAATAATTCTCTTTGAGTAGAATAATAGCACTTTATTATCCACACATCTCAAGCCATTATCCTAACAGGTAATTATTGTCATCACCAGCACTTTACACACGCAGCCCGTAGATAAGTGAAGCAACCTGCCACGTGGCACAGCCAGCAACAGAAGGAGGCTGCCTGAAACCAAGCTTGGTAACTTCATCCTCAAGGCCGCAGCAAACACACAACCCATTTCCCTCTAAATCATGTGCGGTCTGTGGAGACGAGTCAAGTCCTTGAAAGAGTGAATATTCCAGACATACAGACAAAATAAACAGCCTTACAACCCAAACATCCAGCACAATTAGACTAAATTGTTGATCATTCCACCAGCCTGAAAAGAATAGATGATGAAGAAACATCTGTGTAAATTAAAAGGATACTTACAGCCAGAGGAGCCTTATTTGAGATCTCAGGATGCACTATAAACACTCAAAGCAGTATTCCTAGAGCCTGTGCTAACTGTGAGACAGCTGTTACACATTTATATTCTGTCAATATAGTTTACCATTGCTATTCAGACTTACAGTAAGGTTGCAAACGCTTGTATTATAAACAAACTTTTTGAGAAACAAATGTTTCTGCCCCAGTTCAATGTCAACAGCTGGAATGATGGAATGCACAGATAACATGGGAAGTGAAAGAAAGCAAAGCAGGAGTTATTCTTTTTACTGCATAACTGATGTGCTTTGGAACTCATCTTTAAAACAACCAGCAGCAGCAAAACACAACCTCCAGAAAGTCTGATTCTCCAATCACTTCTGTTCTTCCCTGAATACGAACTATTTTACTTCACAACGTGTCTATTATAGAAAAAGTTCAGGGCACAATCTTCCAATCTCTGGAAGCATCTCTGTGGAAGATGCCTGGACTGCTGCATGCACACTGATGTATGGATATCCCACCTCTGCACACAAGAAAAGCTTTCATTAGATGGAATTTTCCTGCTTGAGGTTACTCACGAAACCACTATATAACTCTATGTGAAACGTGGCTCTGCTCTCACACCTACACGGCTGCCCTTGGTGCAGGCATTGGTACGTTTACATTTATATACTTACATTTAGCATTCTGAGGAACAACCAGGCTGCACAGCAACTATCTTGACTATTGCTATGCTACTGCCGTGCAACGCACCCGTAATCGCAACGAAGGATCAGAAAGGGTCACACTGCTATTAGCACAGAAAGAAATGCCAACAAATGAATGCTGAGGTGATGTCAGTGGAGACATTCTAGATTTACAGAACTGTCATAGTGAACAATGTTTGAAACTTGGGGGGAAAAATCGGACTATTCACTTGCACAGATGATCATCCGCAACCACAAGTACCCAGAAGTGGGAGAGGATTCAAATTAGGTTCAATTCTTTCAACTATCTCAGCAGCATTCTCGTTTGACACAAACCTGGAGTAATTCCAAACTCTTGTTGAGAAAAAAAAACTAATTACAATCACTAGCTGAAACTTAACAGTGACAAACCGACCGACGCAGTAGGAAGAATGCTGGTCTGCACTGCTCTCAGGTCTTTGCCTTGTGAGGTTTAAGATGGTTGGGAAACCTAAG
This sequence comes from Perdix hodgsoniae, assembly GCA_035772895.1. NCBI lineage: Eukaryota > Metazoa > Chordata > Aves > Galliformes > Phasianidae > Perdix > Perdix hodgsoniae. The sequence continues at coordinate 3,331,605 of JAPSGF010000049.1, read as the reverse complement.
CTGAAGTTCTGCTCTGTTTTTCTTTTCAAAACTATCTTTTTAACAAGGTCTCTTTGTTAATTACGTACCCATACGCAGTTCACAAACTGAGTCAGGGGAGACATTTTGTGCCATTCTTGATAACAGTTCAGTAAAGACTCAAACACCTATTTAGCACTCAATCTATGAGTCAACACTTAGCACACCGACTCTCCAAGCTGCTGTTTTTTTTCCTATGGCAACCACCATAATTATTTAAATGAAAACAGTCTTAAAAAAAGAAAAGGAGGGAACGGGATTAAATCTCTGCCAGCTCAGTTTCTTCTACAATCAAATTAAAAATAACAAACCATGGTTATAGATGGTGTACAGTCATCTACAGTCTTCTTTAGGTCATACAGAAACGCATGGGAGAGCAAGAAGAGACAATGCTGGGAAAGGACAAAATCGAGCTCATTTCATGTGCTCTATAATCTCTTCGTTTTCCGTACCAGCTGTGGCTCAGAATGCTGATGCATGTGTCTCTTGAAAGTTAACATTTAACAGAGATTTCAGGTCTACCAAATTCCAAGAAATAAAAATAAACTCTTGTCCTGCTTCAGCTGCCAGCTGAGGCCAATGTTTACGGAGGGGAGCGCTAGGAACTAAGGAGATTTTTGGGAGGCAAAGCTCCGTTAGACTCACTGCTTTGCGCCCACTGCATCCCTGCCATCGTTGGACCCAGTGCTGCTTTTCTCTGCACGCGCCAGCCTCCGTACCAAACTTTTTTTCAGCCACTCATTATTAGTGGAGTAATCACAAATAATCCTGTTTGTCGTGGTAATACACATGGGCAAACTGCACAGCCTCCTTTGCTGTGTCAGGTACAATTCAGACGCCACACCTCAGCCCCACACACACCAGCACTGCAGCCTGCCTGTCGCTGTGTAACTGCACGCCTTCATCTATTCACCCAGGGCCAGGCTGATGAAATGAGGAGGATTACAACAGAAAAGTCTCACCCTGCAGACCGTGTTGCAATTAAGATATTTGTAACTGCCCTCCCTGCAGCCACCACCTGAACTGTCAAAATAAAAGGGCAAATGTGCTTGTTTACTACTAAGCATTCTGGCTTAGATTTCCTTTCTAAATGCAACCCCTACCTGGAGAAAATCCTCATTTGCAAACTTCTTTCAATCCTGAGCCTTCATGCAGCTAAAAAGCTAGATATTGTCTTTAACACACAACATCCTGGTGGACTTTTTTTTTCTTTTAAAGCATCTTTTCTCTGTAAAAACAATATATAAAATGAAGCATGTTTTGTGAGTTATTTCTGAGAAGATATTATGCAAATAAGCGTGCTTACAGTACAGAGTTCGTTCCTGGACTTCTCATGATTTCTAATTCTAATAATTTCCATTTCTAATGGAAACTGAGGAAGCAAGAAGAGCCCAGAATGTGACGCAGTTATCAGCACAGGAAAGTCTGCACGCCCCAGAAGTACTGGTTCCTCTTAAAGGCAGAGAGACCAAACTTTTCTGAGTCAGCACTTGCAGAGTTACCTTCAGGTCCTAAAAAGAGGGAAATTCCTTACGATGAGGAACAACCGAATAATCTGCTGTGTGATGGGGGATTTTGCTTTGGCCATATTTTCTTATGTATACTCTTTGACTGTTTCTGGTGGCAATAAAACCAAAACTCAACAGAAAAGCAAAACACAAATTTTGCCTGGTTTCTACACAAAACCATCAATTGCCCCCAGGCTTCCCTGAAACCCGGCTAGAGGTCTGCTCAAAAAACAAGTTCCCAAACCTCAGTGATGCTGCTCCCGCTTCCAAGTGCTGTCATGGCACCCGATGACTCTACAGGCTGTCTGTGGGAAGAGAGCGAGCAGCTCTGAGACTGCTGAAGGTTATGTCATGAGTGTAACAGGCAGGGGTCCCTGCTCTCACCATACAGCTGCCCAAAGCCACCAGATGGAGGATCAGATCCTGTCAGCCTGCAGGATCTCCCTGAATACAGAGAGCATCTACAAGAACAGGACCGGCTGCAGAAGGCCAGAGATGCAGTTTCAGAAACCATCCGAACACACAGCTGTGAAATGACATATTTAAAAGGTGACAAATCTCAAGGGAATGGAGTCCAGAGTATTACTCTGAGGGCAGATAATTTCTTCGTGATTTGTTCTGCTTTCTTCTGCATCCTGATCAGAACATGTAATGCATGTAGTGCTTTGCCACATTACAGGAAGCTACAAGAACTCCCTAGAGCCAAGATCTCAAGAGACATCTTCTAAACCAGGCAGATGGAGAGCAGTACTATAAAGCCCATTCCCTGCCATTAGCAGAAACCTTGCAGGGGCTTTTATCTGATGCCAGAGGTTGCTACTGAAACTGTATCTACGTAACTTACAATGCCGAGGGAAACAAGTGCAGATGGAGGGAGAAGGGCGGCAGTTTGAAATCGCTCCTGGAAGAGTGGCACAAAGCTTGTTGATGGACTCAAAACCTAAGAAAAGCTGCAGCTACACACATGAAATGCGAGCTCCACTACCCTCTAATCGTGCAGCCCATCCGGAGGCTTGGCAGAGCACAGCACACAGCTCCCTGTGATCTACCATGGGTGAGCCCTCATCTGCTTCCCACAGCACAGAACACCCCAGCTGGTCTTGGCCAACCAAAAGCAGTGGCTTTGGGATCAGAAACTACCCTGCCGAAAGCACATCTTGGGTAAAGACGTGTGGATTTCAGCCTGGCTTTGCACGCCTGGGAAGACAAAACCCACCCTAACAATTCAACACTGGGAGGAGGGGGCAGAGTCAGGCTTTCACCCTCTGAGCACACTAGGATCACAGGATCACATTTCTTCTCCACCCCATCCCTCCCCCCGACACTTTCTTCTTCTCCTTTTTTAATACTCTTTCAGGTCTGGCAACCCGTATGTTTTTTTTTTCCTCCATAGAAACCGACATAACAGCGAGTTTGAGCCAGCCTCCAGCTCCACAAACACAGCCTGGCCCAGGGCAGGCTCCAGAGAAACACAGAGACATGGAAAGAAATGTCCAGGATAGCCAGAGGCTGCCAAGCACATCTGATCCTTGAAGGTATTGTTCCGAACTGCTCAGGACAGAGGCAGCAGTCCCATCCGCCCCATCCTGCAAGCAGCACAATGCTCTGCCCTCCTCAGAGACAGCTTTTCAGCAACAAAAATGGTGTAACTTTTGGTTTTTTATCTGCCTTCTGGGTTTCTCCCGCAGCCAGCAGGAGAATGAATGCTTCCAGAAGGAGGGGAATCGGGTATCCACACTGCCTTGGGCTCTGAGGGTCTTCTGGAACATGAACCAGACCACAGGGTCATGAAGCCCTCACATAAAAACCAAACGGTTCATTCACTTTCCTTTGCAAACAGAATTTGCACCAAAAAAAAAAAAAAAATGGACATAAATACATTCTGTTCCCTATTAAAAAGGCATCTGTGGCATGGGATATGTACAAAAACAATACTCCAAAAGGTCATGTTGGCGTCCAGAGAGGAATGAACAGTAGTGGCAATGGTAGATCAGCAGTTTGCTGGTCTAAAAGAAATGCAAAGCTTTGCTCTCCACGTGACAATCTCTTCGAGCAAGGAACACCTCCAGGCCTTACCTGCCCCGGCCGTGAGTGAGAAGGAAAAGGAAACAAGGCCGCCTGGAGGAGCAGCTGCACAGGGCCTCCATGAGCAATGCCTGCAGCCCAATGGACTTCTAGGTTTTCTCCCATCTACCACAAAAAAAGCAACACGCTCCTGGAGAAGGATTAGCAGCAGCAGCAGCAGCTGAGTGCTGCTGTGCACGGCGGTGAGCAATCCCCACTACCTTAACTCGTCCTTTCTCTCAGCTAGGGCAAGGCTGCCCATATGGGACTGCTTTGGGAAGCCCTGGAAATTTCCCTACAACAATCTGATTCCCTCTTAGCACAGAAAAACTTACTGCTCACCTAGTTCTGTTCACACAGCACTGCTGACATGTTTGCTCTTGCAGACAGGACATTTCTTTGGAGGCTTTTGTACCAACAGGCAACAAGGAGGCCTGCTGTGGATGGCACTGCCCTTACTCTGAAGATGCTCACGCAGCTCTGAAGCTTCTAGCTGGACTCAAACAACACCACGGTCCAACCCAAACATGGTAAATATTTATCTCTAATAGTAAATATTTATCTGTTCTTTCCCCTTCCCACTTTCCCTTAGAGTACAGAGGAGAGCTGAATGAGAGAGGTCAAAGGTTTTTACGTGGATTGTACCCACTGATATGAGCACAGTATCTAATTTTGCAGCTTTTACTGCCTCAAGTTATCTTTAGATTAAGATCAATCTCGCAATTAGAAGAATAATTTCACCACCTTTTCACATAATTCATACACTTGCTATTCTTCTACCTTCACCAAGCTACATGTGCCAATAAAAATAACAGCTCACTCCAAAATAGAGACAACACAGAAGAAGTGAAGACTGAGTAAAACCCAATTCTTTCTGGAGCTCCATTTTAGCTCTTCAGTGCACAGTGGCCCACGGTGAACTTCACAGTCCATCCCACCAGACATCAGCACTCTGCTGCCTTTGAAGCATTTCTGAAGCACCACTGTCAGAGCCTGTATGGAGCACAACACATGCTGTCCCTGCCTTCAACAAGCCTCTTGAAGCTACGTATCAAAAAGAACACTGTAAATCACCAACTGACCTGAAATTGCTGTTTTATTTGGGTCATGTATTTCTAATGCAGCTTAAAGCAACGGCTGCAGCTAACAAATAATAACAGAGGTGAGGGGATGTGACACAGAGGGCATCACTCTTTGAACAAAAGCTTATGAGCAGAGCTCAAGGATGCCCAGAACAACCTGGGATGGCCTGCTGCCTTCACACTGCTGTATGGTATTGGGAAGTGGGACTCAGAGGTCAGCCTCCATCTTGATGTGTAACAGCAGAGAGTCTGGAACCTGTCTAGCATGTTTTCATGCATCTATTAAATGAGCACAATGGTATTATGAAACTACCTATCACAAATAATTAAGAACAAATCTGAATATGATAGAAAGAATAACAGAAAGAGTAGTGCACAGAACTGTACTAAATAAGCAGCAGTTTGCCATAGTTCACAATATTTCAGCACACATCATTCATATATGACTTTGCATACAAAGTGCATAAAGTACAACAGACACTGTTAACCAATACTCTGCATTTGGAGCAAAAGACTTAAGGGGTCACGACAGTTTGCAAGCACTTGCAAAACTGCAAGTAAGAACAAAACCCAGTTCTCCTAAAATCAGTGTACAGCCCACCACACACGAGAACAATTCAGATGTGCTGCTGTTAGATGTTTCTCCTTTATCTAAGCAAGAATAGCTTACACTGCAAGAGCAGAAGTGTGTTTCCAATGTTAAAATGAAGGTTCTGGGTGGGGAGACTGTAAAGAGATACCTTCCTGGGTACTGATCTGCTCCACCACTACATGGCATTTCACACCAAAAATATGGATACAACAGACTGAGGCAGAAGAGAACCACGAAGCAGTGAATGGAAGAGGTGACTTATCACAGTTTAGGGCTCTCTTCAGTACGCTTGGTTTGCTATTCCAAACCAAAAGATTTCGAAAAGGTCACAGCAAGCAAACTCCCAGCCTTCCACTGCTACTATTGTTGTTCAGCAATAGCAGGTGAGGAAAACAGCATGGCTACGGAGCGTGGAAAGGCCAAGTGAAAACAATTCCTGCGACCACAGGAGGCCAGCTCGGAGCTCCCTCGGTGGTGCAGGAAAGGCTGGCCTCTCTTGGGCACTCCCAAGGCAGTAAGGGACAGCAGAGCACACTGCAGAAGGCTTGCTCGCAGAGAGCTAAAGGAATCCAGTCTTTTGGAGAGGAGGAAAGGGGCTGGGACTGCTCACCGCCAACCACATTATCCTGTAGGCTGCGAAAACAGCATGTTCCAGACAAGTTTGGTGACTCCTGCTTTTGTGGGCTCCTTCAGGGCAAATGATGATTCAGCCCTGGAAAGGAGGAAGCTTCAACACTCACTTCCCCTCCTTGCTCAGAGGAGAGGGCCAGGAGGACCTCCAGGGAAGCTGGCATTCCTCCAGACCCCATCTGCTCCTCCATCCTGCTCGAGAAGGAACACTGATAAGAGGTAAAGGCAGCAACTGCAGATCTGGGTCTCTTTGTGATAAGTCACAGTGGGGATTCCCCTCAATGTACAGCCATATGATTTCTAGAAAGATACCTCTCAGTTACCCTACATCGAGTGTGACTGGGATCAATCCAGCTGAGCTGAGCTGCAGCCCTCACTGTACCCCACCAGCACACACATCACCTCCTCATGTGAGAGAGAAGATGTTTCTCCTGCACTGCTGCCATTCTGCTCCCATTTTCCCTCTTGCCTGCTGTTTCTCTGTGACCCTTGCACAGTCACACATTTGGTCGGAGTCCAGAATGCAATTGCACCAGCAATAAACAACTTGTGTCAAGATTTTATTCCCCCCCCCCACCCTTCCCTGTCCTGTGTATTTTGTCTGAGACTGTGGTTCAAAACACCCAGACAGCATTACTGCAACCCGTCTTTTTTACACACTGTGCAGACTGTCTCCTCAGCATGATACATTTTTAATAGGTTTTCTAAACGCAGACAACCAGGCTGCTAATGACAAGCTTTTTTTTTTTTTCCCTCCCTCCTCCTTTTAAAACCTTTTTTTTTTTTTTTCACAAGGTAAAGCTGCTGCACAGCTTTGATGTCTCACTGCACCTTACTCCAAGGAACACCTTTTATATGGCAAGCGATTGCAAAACACACAGCTCTCGAGCTGCTAAGACTGGAACGTTTACCACCAGAAGGATCCCAGTCTTTGCTCGCTGCTCCCATTAGGTCCACCACCACTTTTAATCTCACAAATCTGTTCTATTTGAACATAAGGGAACAAAAGATCTCAGGATGCTGGGCATGGAACCAACAACTGCGATCAACTCCAAATTTAGCATGCTACAAGCAGAGCCTGCTCCTCTTGAAACACTTGGACAATTTGGGGAGAACTCCTCCTCCTCGCTGGGCTCAGATGCAGACGACAAAGCACACTATCTGGTTAGAACACCTTTCATCTTCTGTCCTATCTCCATTTCTCTACTTCACAACTAATCCCTCCGCTTTCCCAGCACCTCATAAATTGTAAGGCTATCCTTGCACTGATGGAGCGACGAGGTTACTCGAAAAGAGGCTGATTTGGCACTGCAGTGTGTGCACACCAGGTGTGACAGAGAGGTTACTAAAGCACCACTGAGTAGAGGACAGCTGGCAGAAGGCAGGAGGCTGTGGCAGGGCACAGAGGTGTGTGGTGAGATAAGCACAGCATGGACAGGCAGGCAGACACTCCTTGCCATAAAATGAAGAGGCATCGCCCTTCTTAAGCCTTTCTAAACTGATCGCAACTACAACCTTTAAAAGTCGAGCTATAATTTAGCCCTGCAAAGAAATCTGCATGTAAATAAAAACCAGGAGCACTGATGTCACTAACTTCTTTTCCCCCTGCTTTTCCAAAAACGGAACTTTCAAAATGGGCCAAAATTCAAGAGAAAAGGCTCTACTGTCTCCAGAGCTAAAATGTACCAGTTTGACTTGGCAGCTGAACAACTTTCCACTGATTTGATGCTTTCCCCCTCCTCGAATTCTCCCATCCAAATGCAGCTGGAAATGTCGTTAGAGAAAAGAAGAGGCATTTCCTGTGTGGTTCCCCCTCCCCCTGCCACATTCTTGGCACAAAAGGAAAGGGAAAAGCTAGAGACAGTGTGCATAGGAAGGAGAAAGAGCGGCAGTATGGAGAGATTTCTGGCTGCTTACCAAAAAATATTGAACAGAAATCGTGCAAATCAAGAGGGACAATTTACCCCCTTTCTCTGTTGCTTTGCTACCCGGTTGCTGAAGCGTTGCTTCGGTGTGGAACAGCAGGCAATGAACTGGGAATGGCACTGCATCCTGCAAAGGAGGCTCTCCAGATACCGTGGAGTCCCTAGAGAAGAGATCAAGGATGCTTCCCACAACCAGCCACACACAGCTTAGCGACTTACACCTTCAATCCAGCTGCATTAAATTCCTTTAGTGGTCCAAATGCATATCAAACATATATGGAAATTAAAAACAACCAAAAAAAAAAAAAAAAAGGCTTGGTGTAATGCTATACAGCCCATATTTGATTGCTTTTTTTAATACCATCATCATGACATTTGAAAAACTGGCCAAAGAGCAAACATTTTTTGAAAGGCAACAACTGAGGTTTTTCATATGACAAGTTTCAAGCATCCTGTTTTTCAGAGTGTGTATTCAGCACTTTATGAAAATTAAATCCCTGTAAGGTATCCAAATCCCAGCACTCTAAGGGCTTGACACTTCTAGAAACAGTCTGAAGAGCCCCAAATGTTCTGTGACGCTGCCCAGTCATTTTGCACTTCTGTGCACTGCAAAAAGCAGCCATTGTCCCGGCTCCAGAATTCATGATGCCACTCCCAATCTGCTCTGAACATGCAGTGTTCTTTGTGAAAACGATCCTACAGCATGAGCTGTAAGCTGGGGTACTGCAGGCTGACTCCCCCTGGTTTCACTTAGCCGCTCTCCTCCAGAACGGATAAAGCCTTCACAAAGGTTGAGTCAATTTAAACATTCAGTTTGCTTCTTGAGCTGTGAATTAAATGCATTCTTTGGTGGCTGGGTAGGGATGGGTGACTCAGTCTGTATAAACATTAACTGACTATAAAGCTAATGGGAAAAAGAAATATGGAAGGAGAAAAACAGAATCATACTTAACTTCTTGCTTCAGCTGGCAGCAAAGCCAGATGAGGTTGGTGCACAATGCCTTGCATGTGCTCAGTATCGCTCAGGCTGTTTTCCTAGGCAACCCATCCTCCCCTACCTTTAAGATTCTTTTAAGTCCCAGCCTGAAATCCACATCCATGCGGGAAGGGAACACAGAAAGGGTGTGGCCTAATTACTTCCTTCTTTGTTCAGCAATCACATAACAGTGAGAGGCTATCTATATCCTTTCTTCCTCCTTGGCAGAGAGAAAGAATTCTCAGTTCACAGATAAGACCTTGCTTTAAAAACTTTAAATTTATCCTCCTCTTCCTGTATTAACATTGCAAAAGTCTTCACGTATCTCAAGCAAAGGCACAGTGTTACAAATACATGCACACACCAGCAATTCCTGTCCCCAGAAGTTTACAACCCAAATAAGAAAGGACAGACCCTTTCTTACAGATCTAGGTTGGGCTAACAGAGGATTTAAGAGACAAAGGAATGCGATCTCTGTATGCCCCTAGTCCCACTTCTCCTGGAGGGGCTGCATGACACTGCTGCCATCTGGTTTGACACGCACCACGCTGAGAGCTGTACATCCATACAGGCACTGCGAACGGGCCACCAACAGCCCTAACAACAGGCTGCCAGGCTGCCTGCCTGCCCAACGCAACTAGGAATGTTCTACCTGGAGCTGGACTGCCCCCAGTCACTAAAAAAGAGGCAAAGAAACAAACAGCGTAATGACGTGCTAAATTGGTACCGGCACCTTTGTAAACACCGCCCTACTGCTCCGAGGGCACTAACCTTTCCTTATCTGTAAATGGCTACACAGCTCCGAGACACCGCGATAACACGCACTTGGCAGGCGGCACCGGGAGCTTTTTAATGCTGTTGGACTTCGGGATGGTTCAGAGGGTCAGCTCTGACTGCTGCGTTTCACCAGCACATGTCACAGTCATCTCCGTGTCCCATTAGAGGGGGAGAGAGGTGGTCCTCAGGAAATCAGCTACACTCGAGAACAGCTGTTAATTTTCCCATTTATGTGCTCGGAAGCTGGTGACGGACCGCGCAGTGCATCCTAAATTGCATTCAAATTGCATTAAATCTCTTTACGGCAGCATAAAGGAGCTTCAAAGTAAACAAAAAGGGCCCCCTAAGAATAGATGGCAAACAAATGGCTCCTATGATGGTGCAAGCTCCGCTTAGCCCAGCCACAGGTGTGAGAATATGCTCTGCTTGAGCCTGCACAGCCCAAGGATGCACCTATGCCAAGAGACAACAAGGCTGCTGGTTCTACCCAGCCAACAAAAGCAGCTCGCAGTGAGATGACTGCTGAGGATCCTGCTTGCGGACGTCCGCTTCTCTATGGATGCAGCCATCCAAACCCCATATCCATCGCCTTCTTAATGTCTATAATGCTTGAAAACAAATTCAAGAGAGGCGAGAGGCCAAAGCCACAGGCTAGATTACAGAGAGCAACTAACAAAGGCCATCTTGGCCTCATCTTCCTCCTCTAAACCCAACAGTGTTCCAAACAAACTGTATTTGAACAGTGTACGCATGCCTTAATATACATAGGGCAAACTATAGGAAAGCTCAATAAAGCAGACTTCCTATGTATTTTTCTGACACCTTATGTAGGCATGCGTTAATACTCTCAAAGCATAACAAAACCCACTGTGAAAAAAAGACAATTTCATATGGTTCTCCATATATCAAGGCAACCATTACAGCTTTCAATATAGGAAAGGAATGTTTTGGAACCAAAGCAAAAACAAGTTATTCTCATTAAACAGAGGTGGTTTACTTATCTCCCCCTTGCCCAGATTCTCCCCAGTGCTGCAGCATGCACGTGTGGCACACAGGCAGTAAGAGCAGCATTTATCTACAGTTTGCTGTTCTTCTAGAAAAGGAAGTGAAAATGCAGTAACATGGAAAGAAGCTTAAATTAATGCTGCAGATCAACAAGAGCTGCACCACGCTAGCTGGCTGCCTCTTTTGGCTCCAACTTGCAGTATGTTCAAGCAAACTCTTTGCAGACGGTCTCAGCCATGCCAAGAACATGTAAGTCACTTTCTTCTCCGGATGTCCTTCTCTTCCCCTTCCCTGCACGCTAAAGGAGAAGGTGTCCATCCTCCAACACCAACCAAGGGCTGACACAGAACCTACAGCAAGCCCTGTTCAGCACACGTGGGTGGCAGAGGGAGAAGCGCGGCACAAGGCTGGGACAGGAGCAAGCAGATTCCCGGCCACGTTGATTCCACCAGCAAACTGTGGCTGTTCCCCTGTGCTTCACTTCACCCGGAGGAAAACGAGGAATAACAGTGACCTGCCATAGTAAACCACTGACCTGTGCAATATGTAGGGCTTAAAAATTATGATGAACATCTTAATTTTTGAACTCGCTTCAGAGCCTGACGTTCCATAACCTATAAATTCACTGTGGATTAATGAAACCCAGGGGCACCATTCCCAGCTGACTCCAGCACGACGTGCTTCAGCCAGGCGCTCCGTTAACGAAGCAGCTCCATGCAGGTTCGTTACGTTAACGCAGCACTTCCTTCTGAAGCTGGGAACCAGGATCACCGGTGTGGCTGGATTAAGTTAGGAAACCATGGTTGAATATTTGTGGTCACACCAAGTAAGTGAAGAAAGGTGGTTAAGCTCAAGGGAGGTAGGGTGAACGGAGAAAAGGAGGAATAAAATCTGTGAACTTTTCAAATCTCTTTACAAGAGCAGCCACGCTTAATTTGTTCTCTGAAAAATGAGACAAAATACCCTTCTTTTTATTGGCAAATCTCAGTGGTGACAACCAGATGTGTTGGAATTTACCAAGCAGTAACATCCACATGGAAATAAACACGGCAGTTTTGTCGGGATGTTTACCCCTGGTGCGTGAACATCACTGCCAACTACACTTGGATACTCCCAGCTGTTATCACCAGCATTCTGTGATGCAGGACTGGAAGGATGGAAACTTCCGAACTGCCAGTGCGTTATCAAACAGCAGCGGATCTATCTTCAGATGTGAATTACCAGGCGTTTTACACTCAGCTACTCAGATTGCTGCACCAGGTAGACGAGGAGCGACAGCCGACGGCCCTCAGGCCAGTCAACACCCCTTGGTGACAGCCAGCCAACACGACACAGCCTGCCTCCTGCCCGGGCTGCTCCTCTTCCCAGCCCCTCTGCCTACCCGGCACTCTGTGCTCGCTGTCTGCCTCAGCTTCCTCCCAGGGTCGGCGAGGCGAGCCCCAGGAATGGGGCCAATTCCATGGGGGAGCAGGTGGTGGCCAGGTGGAACTATGGGAAAGAGATGAAATTTCCTCTATTCTGGATGATCTGCTCTCTCTGCACTGAGATCATTCTTATAAAACAGGTGCTGCTGCACCATATGTCTCGGAAAAAGTCACACTAAGCAAATTCTATCCTGTAACAGAAGAATCCCTTTTTCTTTAGGTATCAAAACCCTGAGTCTCTGGGTTGCTTGCATACAGGTTGCCAGGAACATAATGTGCATCAATGAATCTTACAGTTGGGTTTACATAATGATATTTAGTCCATTACTCCCTTTCTGTACAAAAGATAAGAAGAGCTCAGACTGCAGCAGCATCATATTAACGCAGCACTGAGAAATACACACATCTCTTCTGGTTCTGACTGCTTCTCTTTCATACCCTTCAAGACACTGAGCAGAAAAGTGATCCAAAAAAACTCTCATACATAATTATGTTAAACTTTATTAGGAAGCCATTAAAGAATTACAGGGGTTGTCAGAAAGGCCTAGCAGAAACACTTAAGTTATCTGCCTACTGTCCTCTCTTTCACCCCTACTCTTGGCCCTTCCTTTGGAGATGAATATCTTGCACAAACAAAATTACCTTTGATTGCAACAGCTGAATTTCTCAAAGCAGTGAAAAGCAGCTTGCTGACTATACAGAATGGGTTGCCACAGACATAAACATAGGATAGCAGACAAGAAAAACAAGTTTTAATTAAAGCTGCTTCTATATAATCAATTTTCCTTTTCGTATCAAGAAGTCCTAATGTAAGTCTAAAGAGCCTGATACAATTGACACACTGCAATGTGTGAGAAGCGTGATCCTGAAAAGTGCTGAACACCTTCAAATCCAAGAGTCTGCACAGCACAATTATGGGAAGCACAGAGCTTGTGACACCGCAGGACAGAACAGCAAGAGCATTTCTGCCTGGCTTTCAAGGCTACAGCTGAAAATACAAGGACAGTAACACTGCTGCAGCACTCCCAGAGGCCCCAGCAGAGGCTCAGGGGATGCCTGTGCTCACATTGGTCACAATGTTCAACACTCATCCTCCCCAAAAGCTTGTAATTAACCTTACTATTCATGGCAGAAGGTGTAGAAGCCAAGGTGGCTTGCTCTATGTCCCACAAGGGTCAGATGCAACACGATGTGTTGCTCCTGTGTCCCTAACCCTGTGATCTCTACGGCTTGGATCACAGCAGCCCAGCAGCAGTAATTAATTATTCTTGAACAAAATCTAAGGGCCTAACTTTTTACATCAAATGTTCCAAGTTTAATTTAAGTAATCTGAGAGAAGAATTGGGGGTTATTTTTAACCAATGGCTGTTGCTGCTTTTTATGTGTATATACTAAGTGGACAGCCATTGCTAGTATCATTTTACATTATGTTCGTGCATAACTGGATAGATGGACTTTATATATATATATGCACATGCACGTATATGCACTCTCTCCCCCTCAGTATCTCATGTACATATTTTAGCATGTATGCCAAAGAATAATCACATGCAGAAGGAGCCTAGGCATATCGCATATCATCCTTCCCATTTTAAACAATTTCCTTTAAACCCATCATCTACCTCAATCTTTAGAGACTTATAATTTGTCGTGGAATCAGAAGAGAGAAATTAATCCAGAGCATCATAAAAAAAAGAGCAAGCACGAAGAAATGAAATCTGCAATTCAAGGTCTGAGCAGTTTTGGTGGGGGGCGGAAGCCAACGAGATCGAGCCTTTAATCCCAGCGGAGCAGCACCGCTCCCTTCCCAGCTCCCTCCCGACACCCCCGACTCTTTTTCCAAGTGCACGCAGTGCCTGTAAAAATTCCTGCGTGCTATTTGCAGGCAAGGTCACTGTGAAAGGGCATGGCTGGCAGCCAGGGTGTTTTTCAGCCGAGCTGCAGGGAGGGGAGGGGAGGCTCAGGAACTCAATTAGAAGTTTCTCCAGTCTAGCCAGGAGGCTGGGAGCCCAGACTGCGGCTGTTCCGTCCTGCGCGCAGCCGCCCCGTCTGCCCGGCTCACCGCCGCGCCAGGGCTGACGCATTTCGCAGGCATCCTCGGAGCCGCAGCAGGGAGGCCCGGGAACGAGAGGCAGCTCAGCCTCCACGGCCCGGTAAATCCGCGTGTGGTTTTCCGGAATGACACACCGGCATGCGAGACACGCGTCGCGTGTGGTGCAGGAGGCATCTGGGCCCCGTCCAGCGGCACTGACAGCGCTCCGTGTACCTGGGCAGATGCGAACGTAAAAGCGATGCTTGGTGACCAGCCTGCCCAGAGAACTGTTAGCTGTGCACAGCTGCCAGCGTGCTCTTGTCCGGGCAGCACAGCCGCTCCTTTGTCATTCAGCGACAAGCGGGGTCATCCCCATCCAGCGGCTCGGTAATTCTCTGAGCCTTGTTTGTCTCGGGGCAGAGGAGCTCGGTGCACGCACGGCGCATTTGAAATACAGTAGAATGTCACCCAAGGGGAACCTTTGCCCTAAAATTGTCGCGCAATTTCCCTGGCTGGGACCGCGGCCAAGGCAAACCCATTCACCAGCGCTGCATGACTTCCTCCTGTGCCTTCGGGACAGGCAACCCCCTGCCAGTGGTTTAAAGGCGCATTTGCATGGCAGAGGCTTTCAACTTCTGCATTTCTGGGTATGCAGCACACATGCGCTTCACCCCAACCTTTACCTTGAGCTTCTGGTGGGTTCTGACCTGAATGCTCAGCCTGCAGACCAGCAGCAAAGGCTGCTACGCTGGTAGCGAGGTTCCAGCACTGCGACCTGCTGCCACAGCACCTGAAAACAGAACATTAAAGCAGAGCCTTTGGATCCTACAGATGCAGGGCCTGCTGCTTTTCTAAAAGCCGTGGGCCCACCCTTCACACAGAAGGTTACTCACTTCCCATGTACTGCCCATCCCTTCCTCTGTGCTAGCTCTCCAGTTACATGTTCTAACTGGAATCAGTCTGGCACATCACCTGGGGAATGAAACTGCACGTTTAATCACCACGGAGGGGTTCATATACAGACATTTTGAATGTGTATCCGTATGCAGACACACACACTCTCCTAAGCATTCATTTTGCCTGCTGAAATATGATGAGTTTCAACCTTCAGAACAATAGAGTAAATGAAACCCTGCACCAATAGGATTCTTGCCTGAAAAGAGAGCAGCAATTCGGGAATTATGCACAACGAATCCTCTGCTAACAGATGCACATAACAGGCCAGAAAATCCAGAAGCTCAAATTTGCTCTACACTGTAAGGCTTTTTGCAGGCAGATTCTGATCTCAGCGAAGCTCGTATTGCGCCCCTGGAGCAAATGCATACCAGTGTACCTGAAATTACAATCCATTTTCTTAAGTTTTTAAGGTCATGTCACCTTAGATTTTTTGATAAAGAAGGCTGAGTAGTGCTTGCCTGAGAATAAGTGCAGCCAGTCCTCAGAGGTGTTGTTGCATGCCAACTGGAGGAAGTGATTAAAAATTAATGCAAGCTAGGAGATACAGAAACCTGAAAGGGTGTGCCCATAAAACACACTTTCAATCTGTCTCATCAGCAAAAGAAAAAAGAAATCAGATTCTTATAATACCAGCCTTTTGGGAAGTGGTTGGGGCATGAACTCGGAGCGTACCAGTTCAGATGAAGGAACTCCCAGCAGCACACAGAGGGTGGGTGCTCCCTGGGCAGGGATGGTGGCGGCAGCAGCACTGCTGCCTTGTGCCTCCGCAGGGCAGGCAGGGAGAGCTGCCCTTGCACTGTTTGCTTCTGGCTATTTTTTTTTTCTTTTTTTTTTATTGTTGTTTGTTCAAAATACATCATTAAACAACCTTGAAAGAATACAGAATGTTTCTCAAGGCTGCAAGGCATAGAAACCATAATGTGTGCGTAGCAGGAAACAGCCAGACAGCGACAGCTTTCCAGGAAGTCGGGGCAGTTGTACTGTTTTAACCTGCACACATCAACCCATGTTTAGGATACCTGGTTGGTGGGTAACTACACCTGAGGTACCAATAGGAGAACCTGACATTGCCCAATAAAGGCAGGCTTATCCTCAGACTGGAAATGCAATAATCTTCCCCAGAGTAAGCAGTCCTGTTTGGAAATTTCATGGCTATTTGGGTTTTAGTAATTTAATTAGCAGATACGGTCTCTTGTTTGGTTTCCTGGAAACAGCAGGATTCAGTCTTATTCTCCTAAACAGACTGAACAGTTTATCCAGGAAAGGTTAATTTTTGGCATGGGGAAAAAGAAAGAAAAAAAACAAAAAGAGGTAGAAGGAGGTATCCAGTTCATTGGATTAGCGGTAATATTCACAATTAAGCTTCTTGAGACTTCACAGAGAGCCTGGGCTGCTCTCCTTTCCCAGCCTCCTCACTTTCTCTACCCAATACTAAAAATCCCAGTCACTGCATTAACAAGCCCAGACTGCTTCTGTTCTTCCCAGAGAAGGGTCTTAACCTGTGACCTTTGCCATTTTCAAGCCCTCTTGACTCCTCCATGCACCATCATCTGCCCCAGGACTTCCATTTTTTATTGCTCCCTCTGCATTGCTGGTGGGATAATGGAAGCTGGGGATGAAGAACAACAAGGGGCGATGCTAAGCGTGCGGCTCTGCTTATGACAGAGATCCCAGGCTGTGGCAGGAATGCCTCGCTATCGGAACTGCCGCTGCAGGAAGGCCAGCAGTGGGCTCCTGGGACACGACCTTCGCAGAGCTGCACCCCGGCACTGCTGTTATTAGAAAGGAATTCGTTGGTTCTGCAGCATCATCAGCAGGCCGTCCACAGAACCAGCAGGGCCAAACATGACAGGTTCTAACAACCATCCTTCGGCTGCCGTGAGGGCATCACCAGCACAGGCACAAAAACCCAAACAGAAGACGGCACTCGCAGGAGAGAAAAGAAAAAAACAACAAGAGGAACAGTTTCCCTTATCAGCAGAGAAACGGTTCCCTCACTGTTTCCCCTCCTTAGCACAGAGCGCACTCCACTTTTCTTAATTATTCCTGATGTTCATTGTAGGTTGCATCATTTTGGAACACCGATGGTATCATTTTTAAAACTCCAGTTGCCATGGCAGCACAGAATGTGGCTCTTAAATGTACTCTGCTTGCACATTCCTCTGACAAGAGGCTGCTTTTTTCTCTCTCTTTTTTTTTTTTTTTAAAGCAACTCTTCTGAGAAGCATGATATAATGACAAAAATCCTTGAGAATAAGCATATGAAGAAAATGGTGGCTTCAAAAAAAGATGGAGGGGGGTGGGCAGACACTGGGCTGAAAACAGAGCCAGGAGGACACTTTTCTTTTGAGAGCAGTGCATTTGGGATGGTCCCAGAAGGCTGTAAATCCAGGCAAACCAAGCCGCTTCCTTAGTGGCCACCTTTACAGCACTGCATTCAGCCTTTGTTTCCCTTTGTGAGGCCTTATGGCGAGCTGACTGCTCAAACCTCCAGCAGCTCTGACAGAAGCAGCAGCAGGTGACACAGCGCAGGGTGCTGCGCAGCAGGCAGGAGCTCCTCACCTTGGCTGCTACTCCCATGGGCTGCAAGCTGGGGACATCGCTTCCAGCATGACAGAGAAGTCTTCTCTGGAGCTTGGGACCCGTGGAGAGCAGGGATAGCCAGCTGTTGACATCAGCCTGGCACCAGCAAGGAGCTGGTACTAATAGAAGTGACCTGTACCCAGGAGTTCTGCCGGCACTGCCCTGAAAAGGTGCTGTATAGGATACCTGGTCCTGTCTTCACTTCAAAGTCCTTTCATTAGGAATCTTACAAGCAAGAGTTTTAGCTCAAATTAGCAATCCCTAATTGAAAAGGGATGGAAGAACAGAGTATTTTTAGCACCTCATCGGACTGTCCTTAAACACCAGCAGTGGGGTTTGAGGCTTAGTTTAAATAAGAATGCTGACTTGTAGGCAATTCTCCAACTTTATTCATTAAAATCATGGGTTGCACCTCTTTCATAAGAACTGCTGCACTTCCTGCTTTCCAGGAGCCCTAAAAGAAGCAAGCTAGTGAAGCCTGCTTTTTGAAATACTTCTTCCCTTCTGGCTTCCACTAGCAGCAAGAGTGAAAATTTAAATTAAAATCAATTTCTCCAAATGTTCAGTGCAGTCTAGTTTTGGCACAAGCACTCAAGTCATTTTATCCTTCTCTAAGAAGCAGCCTATCAAAAAAGATAACCCTCTAAGTGCTTCACAGAAGCCTATAGCAGCATTATCGCCATTTCTGCAGATAGGTTAACACAGAGGCAAGGATTTTGAGTCCATCACTCAGCAACAGAGAGAAATAGAAGGCAATTGTTCTGACCTTCATGCTCGTGCCCAGTTCTTAAGATCTTAACATACTTGGGCCATAAGAAAATAAAAGGTGTCCTAAGTCAGAAAACAAGCTGGAATGACGCAAAAAAGAAAGATAACTGTGTAAATGAGAATTGGAATGACATAGCAATCTCCTGATCTTAGTAAGGCCATGAGATGCTGCTCCATGCAGAATGACCATGTAACAGCCTGTTCTGCCTGTAACGCTGCTTTAGAAATGGACAGAAAAAAATATCTGATTTTACACGCCTTCATTTATGGGGGGCAACAGAGAGGTTCAAATAAATTCTGATTTTCAACGTTTGCCCGGCCATTACTTTCTTAAAAATCTGGATTCTCAGGCTGTCTCCTGTAGCCATCCCAAATTCACAAGGCGCTTTTGGAAATGAAAGAAAGTTACAGGCTTAAAATTAATGTAATCTCATTTCTTTTCCTGCAGATTTTCAAATAGCCAGTAATTCCACATTTCAAACACCCCCAGATGCAACCAGTGACCATTATATTTAAGATAAACTACGATCCAAGGAAACATCTCACCTTATTTCTGCATCACAATCTAGAATATTTTTTTCTATTTTCTAAACTCTCATCCAAGAGAGACTTCTCATATAAAAGACATAGAATACCATCAGTCTTGTTTGTACATTTGAAGAATCCAAGCACTGAGTCCAAGAAAACAAGACTTGCACAAACCTACACGTCCCCATGTTTTTCCACATGGACAACTTCTTGAGAAGAAAACTTGGGAGGAGGTAACCACAACAATCATGGCAAGGAAAGTGAGTTAACATACAAACTAAATAATAGGCCTCTGCTGATAAAATATCAAACACAGAGTCCCGACTGAGTCAGATTTTTCCATGCTGATGTTTAAATATTTCCATCTGAACTCTGCTTTCGTTCTGTGCTGCTCTTCCCCACATCCCTGCTCGTGCAGAGCGGGTTGCTCCCAGCTTGCTGCTGCCCAGCTGCATGGGATTGGTGTCCTGATATGCTGGGATGCTGCAGGCACCTGCCCTGGTTTTTTTAACTGCTGCGTGAGCACTTTGCTGTCTTTGCCAAACTGTTGCTGGCCAGAAGAAAACAAATTCCCCAATGCCACCCAGCACAAACAATATGTTAAAAAAAAAAAAGTCTGGTTCTCTTCAGGAGACTTTTAACACAACCGTAGATCCAAATTAACACTGCAAATGCTGAAATATACTGGAATGGAGGGAGATGACAAAGTAAGGGTCAAATTTAAAAATTATGTAAGAATCTTCTAAGTTTCAGAAACCTGAGTTGACCACACAGCCTCGTATGAACGCCTCCTGATTTGTTTTTTTAAAACATTGCTGCTTTATGTGCTACAAAGAGCAAGAATACAACTGCACACCTTCTTTGCCGTCTTCTCTGGTGTAACAACCTACTTTCTTTATTTGAACAACTTTACCAAGAGGAGCAGTGTCCCGACTCAGACAGCTGATGCTGCTTTTATTGGTGGAGATTAAGGTATAAACTGGATTGTGCCCTGAGTTCACAGTTCAGCCTTATCTATGGAATCCTTCCCCTCTTTACACATTCCAAGGGTTCTTGCAACTTCAAGTCACTCAAGCCTATAACATTAACCCCTACATACACTTTCACAAACCTGTTTATAGGAAAAGGAGGTTTGGAAATTCTTTGATGACATTTTAGAATGCACCAGTTTGTATAAACAGAACAGTTTTCACTTCCTTCAAAACAATCTGTATTTCTTGTCTACGCTATCTAATGCAAATCACTTTGCTTTCAGTTGCACACAGATACAGAGAAGGCACTTGTCATTGGATACAGCACGATGAAAAAAAGCCAATAATCTTGTAACTAGTCATGCAGCCCACAGGGACCCCTCCCTGTGACCCTTCATTTTTCAAATTTCCTCTGAAAGTGCAGCTGGGAATCAGATCTGTCCCATATTCAAGCACTGATAGGCAGATCTGATGTGATCTGAATGTTGCAATATTATTATTTCACAGGACATAATGCAGTGTGCTCACAATGGTATTTCTTCTATTTGCAAACTACTGTAGCCTGGCAGCCAAGCCGAGGGAAACGGGAGAGCATTTTGGTTGGTTTTACAACATAGAAACCATTGCATGGGAAGTTTTTCCTTTCTCCACCCACCCCACGTGTCCATCAGTTTTCTTTTGGTCCTGCACACCAACCTTCTCCTGAGAGGGAACATCCATCTGTTATACTTAACACAACGGGGAGGAGACTTTCAGTTTCTCCAGTAATACAAATAATCCGTGAATAAAATCACACGCAATGATTGAATAATATTGTGGAAGACTGTATGACGTACCTAAATACACAGAAGTGCTCTCTGCTTTTGACGTGGTTTTGGTTTGGCCAACCACAAACAGATATTTGCTTCCTCACTTTTGCAAACCGCTTCCAAAGACCTCTGGCTTTCTCAGAAGGTAAGATACCAGCAGGGCTCCAGTGAGCTCATCCTGCCCTCAGCACACTCTGCACATGTCCAGCATTTTGTGACAAAAAGGGAACAGCTTGAAAGCAGCCAAGATGCCAAAGTCTGGCAGTGAATGCTGGTAAGGCAGCAGCTCGTCTGGTTCTGAAGTCCAGCACTCCAGGCTCAGCCCAAGCTCATCCACTCCAGCCGCAAAGGAAAGGGAGACTTCAGGAGGGAAGTCAAGATCTGACAAGCTTTAAGTTGGTCCTGTTTGCATTGGGGAAAGAAATAGATATGTTTTAAATATTTCTGACTTAGTGTCTTTATACGAAATATGAAATTCGAGCACACAGTAAACAAAGCTCCAACTGGTAGCGGTAAACCCCAGAAAAGCCCATATTACAAACCCTGTGGCCTGAAGTCAACTGACGTGAGGCCACGTCCCTCCAGCAAACAGGTTACTGTGAAAACCCAAAATACCACAACAGGACGCTACAGGGATGGGACGGTACGTGCCTCTCCTCTCTTGGACACTGCTTTCAAACGGCGTCTCAGCAAAAGCTTTTCAGTGCCATCTTCAAAGCACAACTTTATTAAAAAAGAAAGCCAACACTTCTAATAAACGAGACTGAGGTTGCCCTACGAGAAGACAGAGCAAAAATTACAACTGCAACTGCAATGTAAGCCCTCTGCTTTTGTTAGAAAACAGAAGCAAAAATAATGCATTGCTGCTTGTCCCGTTTTCAACCCCTCTATTTCCCCTACACTCAGGCTGTTAATTCCAGGCAGCTGTGAAGTATCTCAATTGCTTTGGGTTTTAAAGTTTTTGTCTTGTTTTAAAGTTAAGGTAAATACTCAGCATCCTTTAAAGAATAAAAATGTTTAAAAGGCTGATAGCCAGGGTTATTTATAGAACTTTCAAATGGGCTTGTAAGAAAGAGAAAGAATGACTACTTCTCCTAAAAAAAACATCCAAGAGTCATAAAGAAAGAGATAACACCCCTGACCTGTCTGATGCCCTGGCCAGGACTGATGGTGGTCATGAAATGGGACTCCTGAGAACTAAACTAGAGGCAATAAACACGCACACACAAAAGAGCTGTGACCTTTTGAGCCCTGCATCCATACAAAGGTACCAGACACCACAGCTCTGCAGGGAAGGGATACCTGGCCCCATGCAGCCGCTGTTCCCCACTCCTGGTTCTTGCAGTCTGGCAGGAGGTGCCAAGTTTCCAAACCGGGCCTGGACAGCCAGACTACAGACTGCTATTTTCTTAATAAAATACATGTGATATAAACAGCAGGTTGGACGCCAAGACAAACGCTCAAATGAACAGCCCACAAACAAGTCAATTAACAGGGGAAGATTCACACTTGACTGGATTACCCCAGAAGTTATCCAAGTAGAATGCTAGTGGACTATTTCAGCTATCTGACATGGAGCATCACATGCACTCCTCTCTGCCCTGCAGCACCACCCCATCGGCTGTGGCTGTGCCAGCAGAGCTCGTGAGCAAGCAGATGGTCCTGATGGTCCTGCAGCAATTGAGGAGGAACCGTTTCCTCCTGACCACTTTCACACTCACCCCCAAGTGACAGGCACTAAATCCTGACAGAAATCACTCACGCCTGCTTCATCTGCCCACCTGCATAGCAGCTCCTAACTGCAAAACGTAGATGTGTCAGCCCATTTCCCACAGAATCATCATTCTAGCCTTGCATTTTACAAGAAATCGCGTGCCCCATACTTTTACCGTGCTTTAATAAACATTCAGACCAGCCTTTCATGCTCAGCGTTTGATTGATAGCAATTAGTTGGCACTGACAGAGATATTGCTTGATGTGACAGACCAAGAAAACACACCAATTTATGCCAAGAAAACGTGTTCAAAAAAAAAAAAGTGGCGTATCTAAAGCTCTAACAGTGCTCTGCAGTAACACACAAAAATAAATACAATGAAAGGATTCAGTATAAAAGAAGAGAAAGTAGCACCTCACTGCACTACTGTAATTGGATGTAGTAACAAGATGGGTATTTCTTTACTTTATCACTGTACTAAGAATATTAGGGCAAAATTCAGTTTTATGCTAACTAGGCAACTGCATCGCGCTGTATTTTCATCTTCACACTTAAGACCACTTCCTGCTAGGCCAAGTCATTCAAATTATGCGATTCTGTATGCCAGTAGTGGTGTTGAATAGCCAGCAGAAAAAGACAGTTCAATTGTCATGCGTGTCAGGAGCCTGGCATACACTCAGCTGGAGATATAAACTTCCTTTATAAAGGAGAGCAACTGAACTGCGCGTAAGGAAAGGAACACTGACGTCATTCCTATACTGAAAAGCTGCACTACTTTCAAACTAAACTCAGCTCAATGGACACATACTTTGCATTTAATTTTAAGATGTTTCTAAGGGGTGGATCTAAACTAGACCATTTTTTACTTGCACACACTCCAAGTATGGCTGCACTGACTCAGGGGCAGGAGTTTAAATTCACCAACCATGTTACAAACAATACAGGCCTTCCATGTGGACGAGGCACATGGTGGATCCCACACGTGGAGGATCTCAGGGCCTGATTCTACCAACTGCTGAATGCTTCATGTATACACAGAGCCCACTCGGAGCCTTGGTGTCAGCTGGGATGCTGACCACTACTATTTTCACCTCTTGGCCAAACAAACAACAACAAAACCAGAAACTTGATTTAAGGTAGACTCCACAGTTCCTGTTATCTCAAGCTGTTACACTTAATAGCACACGGTACACTTTCTTCCTTTTATTTGCTCGCACTCCTTGTATCCCATAAAAGCATTACAATTAGTGCGATGAAGTATTTCAACCATCCTCCTAAAACACAGACTGCAGTGCAGCTTTTATGAGCACAATGAACAGGGATTCATAAAAAAAATTTAAAGAAAATACAGCAAAAAAGATTTTTTTTAATTTTTTTTTTTTCTTTAAGCTAAAGGTGCTGGAAGTTCCCTTACTAAAGCTCCCTGACATCTGGGAAAAAGAGGAAGAAACAAAGGGAGATGTTTTTCATATACCATATACAACTGGGTAATTCACTGCCACACGATACCACAGATGCCAAAAGCTTCTAAAAGCTCCAAAAGCAATCAGAGGAATTTGCATAAGAAAAATCCATTAAGACATAGTAAGAAGGGTTGAGTTCTGGATCTGCATGCAGTACCCCAGAAAGATATGCTAGGAAGGTACTGGATGTTTGCCTTCATATTATGCTGTACCTGGTGGAGCTTCCTCAGCACTCAAGTACAGCAAATCAAACTCTGATCTCCTCTAATGAAACAGTTCTTGAGTAACCACTGCTGAAACAAGAAGAATACAGCAGTTTTGCAATGCTAGCTGAATCAAAGCACGTTTCCATGCTCAGAGCGGGGCTGTGACGTACTGGGATGCCGCAGACAATCAGGGAGGTATTTTCCCCTACGGCATCACTGAGTAACAGCAGGGAGGGCAAAGTCATTTTTCTGAAGATGTGCCTGCAGTACTCAAGTGCTGCCCTCCAGACACTTCACATGCCTTATTCCAGCGCTCTTCAATTAGAGATACTTTTGCCACATGGTCAGCATTCAAGTCACACGTGCTTCTAAGAAAGAAGTAACTTTGTGCAGGCCATGCACCACTCACCAGCCACACACCCTGGTGTCCAGAGGCACAGCACCTCTGGAAGGTGGTCCACAAAGATCAAACTCATTCCCTGGGTGGGCGTACTTTTGTGTGCTAACACTGAAGGAAATATTAACACAAGGAAAGCCATCACGGATTGCCACTTTGAACTGAAAAGAACATTTGGTTTCTTCTGGCTAGGATGGACAGGAACTGCGTCAGTTTTCCTTCATCTGCAGGCAACTGCGTCTCTATTGTGAAACGAAGGAAATGGCACTGGAAGCAGATGGACTACCTGTAGCCCTCCTTGTTATCAAAGTCCTTGCTTCTGTGTGCGACAGTGCTTTAAAACAAGCTAAATCATGACAGTTTATGCCAGAGCAGGACGTAAACTTGCACACATTTGGTAACAGCTCCAAGTTCCCCCACTGTTAATGCAGGATGAGTAAAGAGAGTGCTTTGCATGAGGACAAGCAGAACTGCTGGACAGGAAAAACCCACTTGGCCACCCAAGAATGTTGTGACTGGCCGTCTGTGTGGATGAAGGTAGGTTTCTGTGGTTTTCCGGCAGACAGTTGTGAGTGACACAATGCTACGAAACCAGCCCTCCTTCTTCCCCTTCCTGTCTTGTGACCTTTGGGACCAGTTGTTAGGCTTTACTGTACAGAGAATCTAGCTTTTAATTCAAACACAAAATAACATCCTTAACTCAAGGCAGTATTAGTTACTGAAAAATGCAGTGGAAGCTTTCCTTGCCTACCAAAACACCTCCTGATTGTTGCAAACATTAATAACAGTTTTGCTAGTCATTGCTTCAAACTTCCTTCCAGCATGTCTAGATGAACGCACGTTGTGTGAAAGAAGTTTCACTTATATTCATTAACCACATTTCACCGAGCCAAACTTCTGTACATATTAGACCCCCAAGTCCCCCTTTTAGGTTCAGATTCTGGAAAGCATTGCTGGTCAGGTTAGATCTGTATTCTAATGAGAAGCATGTTTAAAGCCCATTGTAAATCTGACTGATTTTAAGTCCCTCAGAGAATTCTCCTAAGCAACTTCTACCATTATGTCCTGTAAATTGGGATTTTTAAGTATGCATTTCTAATCTTCCATGCATCATTAAGAAACCCTTCAGTCTTCAAAGATCCCCCACTACTGACTTCAGAGCACAGACCCCCCCACGAGCACTGAGTTCAGGCAGCAGTATTTTAATTTCCTCATCACCCCGATCTGCTGCATTTAGGCAAAACTGTGGCTACACTTCCAGCTTCCAAATCCAGCCTGTGACAGGCAAAGCTCTCAAGATGGCAGCAACAACTGGACATTCCGATGAGAAAAGCATGAGACAGACAAAGCTCACAGAGCGCCAAACCATCCCCTAAGCACACTGCTTACCCTCAGCCCACGGGGCTCTAACAATGGGAGTGACGCTGTGCATAGATTTTATGGTATTTAGAGCTCCTCAGCAGGACACTACATTGAGCATAAACTGGCCGTTTTAATAAAAATCGCTTGGCAACCGGGGTTTTGTATAATACAAACATTTCTACATAAAAACCCAAGGTAGCTTTCTCCATGTGATTACAGCCGGGCCGCAGTAACGAAGACCAGATGTGCATTCTGCATTCCAGCACATTTGTTAATCTGGAGGCTCTGTGTTGTGAGGGGGGTTAGAACAGTTCACAGAATGATTCACTTTAACCAGGTCTGACTGCTTCGGAACAGCATTTATTCAAATGTTTCAGACATTTCTAAGTTTTTCTTGTTGTTACAATACCCGGCACCTCATTCTGCCTGCCCACTGATCCTGCAGCGGGCGTAGCAGCACACATTCACAGTTACTCATACTCCTCATTTTCATTATGAGAAGAAGAATCAGGCCCCAGTGGGCACAGCATTCTTTTGATGCACAAAGCGGATCTGTGATTCCTGCCACATCTGGCAAACGGGAAGTTCCAGCCTCAACACGAGGTGGGTGCAGCGCTGCTGAGCAGGAGCTACAACCTCGTACACAACACAAATCAGAAGAGCAGCCTCAGAGCTGTGCCAGCTTTTCCTTTCCTACAGTATACCTCACAGCACCACCAGGTCTGCTGCATCACCTGCCCGTAATGCCACCTGTTTCTGTCAGTGCTCACCCACAGTGCTCTATTGGCAATGCTTCTGTTCTTCCCAGACCAGCCCGCATGCTGCTCTGAACAGCAGTCCCTGAAATCTTCATCTGGTTGCTTCCCTCCAAGGTCTGGTACAGCGGCGTAACAACCTTTTATAAGCTACTAATTGTGTTCAGGAAAAAAGGTAACTGGACAGCCTGCACTTGCCAGTCCATTGTCTGGGAGGCTGCCTGGCCGCTGCATCTCACTGCAGCATCTCACACAGTTAAGCTGTGTTTAATTCCTCTGCTCCCCATCTGAGGCTGCGCTAGGCAGCCTACCTCATACACCGGTATCATGGGGCACAAACAGGGCCAGGACTGCCCAGGATCCCCATAATGCCCACATCCCACCTTTTGGAAGGAAAAAACATGCAGGGGGAACAGCCTGAACTTTTGACCCCTACTACAGACACCCAACCAGAACAGAGAGCAGCCATAAAGGTGTCTGTGTTAGGGCCCCGAGCTCATGACAATCGTCTGCAGCTTGTTTCCTCACCATCCTCCTCCAAAAAACGTTGATGACTTGTTTTATGATTGCCAGATGGTGGGCTCACCGCCTGCGAACCTTCCTCCCACCCTGCTGACTGCCTGACCCCACATAAAACCAAGGGGCAGAGCCCTGCTCTGCCCGTCCCACTGCAGGAGGACGCTGAGCCCTTCCAACCTCAAAGCTAATCCTGTTTGTATCACTGTGGTTTCAATTGTGCAAGGAATTCACACCCAGCTTTAGAAGCAGGAGCAGGTTAGCTATTTGTAAGACTCGTACTGGACCAAAAGCATACGATCTCTTTAGGAGGCGGCCAGGGGAGCAGCTTCTCCCACTGCCCCAGGCCCTGTGCTCACAGTGAGGCAGGGATGATGCCACACATCAGCTGCCATCTTGTTCTGCCATAACTTTCTGGATCCTTTTCCCCCAGGTCCTCTTTCTTGCTCAACTCACAAGCACACCACAACAGTATCTGCTGCTGACTGCTTCAGAGCCACCGCACTGGGCTGGACAGATGCTCAGGTGAGGCATTCCTACACACCAGTTCATAAGGTGCTTTTTTCATTCTCGCACCAGCCCACGGCAGTTTACTCCAAAAGCAGAGGAATTTGGCCTTACTCTTTTAGTTCATTCCCTTTTCCTTCCATTCTTCCCTCTGCCATTTTAACGGATAAAACCACAAAGTTCACAACCTCACTGTCCGAGGATTCCCCTCAGATATGGTGTCCTCCCCCACATCAGTGATAAACAAGATTTACAGGGATGCTGACCACATAATCCTCTAATTTCCCCCCCAACATACCAACACGCCATAAAGTTTAGTGTGCCCCCCTTTCTGTTGTTGTTTACAATACAATCCTGTTTTAGCTTCTGTCTTGAATAGCTATCACGAAGGTCAGTTAGATCTAATTGCTCTGGGTGCCTCCTAATGACCACAAATAGCGCCTTTTTAATGAGCAGGGAAGGAGGAGAAAGGAAGAAAACAAAAAGAATTCAGCCTTTCAAAACCAGAGAAAGCCACAACTCTGCTCTTCTCTCAATTACACACATCTTTAGCTTCTCTGAACTTTACAAGGAAACGCTCACGCAGGAGCTCAGAAGGCACCTTTATTTTTTCTATCTATATTTAATCAGCCTGGATTCCGCCCTCCTGCGCTCAGCTGGACTGCAGTGCTTCCAGCTCTCCGGGGCAGCAGGGCCCACAGCCACAAAGCAGCGGTGCAGATTCACCCATGCTAGCAGTAAGCCAACAATTACACCACCAAAGGAGCACCCACGCTCAATTCAGGTAGAATTTCTTATCCACTTCCGTTCAGGCTCATCAGTTAAGCCTTAATTTTCTTGTCTGCCTTCATCCTGGCCTGCTATAATTCTCTACCCAACACGCTGTCCCAGAAGACCTTGCAATGCTCACTACTTCTATTTCCCTTGTGCCCTGATCTTACCCTGCTAAATAACAAGCCCAGATGGCAGCAGGCATCCTCAAGATAACACAGAATACATTGGAGTCTTTAACAAATAACAACAACAATAAATCTCTCCCCAAAAACTGACACACTGTGTTCATATGCTTACGACAGCTTCAAACATATTTCTGTGCATTTTACAAAACAAAATTAAAATGGCCAATAACTCGTGAACGAGTCCCAAAAATAA
Organism: Perdix hodgsoniae; assembly: GCA_035772895.1. Lineage (NCBI taxonomy): Eukaryota > Metazoa > Chordata > Aves > Galliformes > Phasianidae > Perdix > Perdix hodgsoniae. Next base: position 3,302,884 of record JAPSGF010000049.1, on the reverse strand, counting down.
ATCAGTTCAATGATCTGTGTAGTCCAATATTCAGTAATGACCACGACCAGAGAACATGACGACAGCTCTCCCAATGTTCCCCTTGGGAATCCTGCTAATCTCTTCATCTGGAGGTGGACACTGTTCTGGAAGGGAAAATCTGTTGGCCTTAAAATTAGTCCTGAATTCTTCGGGAAATCCAGCTTCATCTTTGTATTTCCCCCTTCCCTGCTTCCAGAGCATGGAAAGGTTTCTAATTCTGTTCCCACAGCAGAGTTGTTTTCAATTCATTTCTATGACCAAGGATTCATGATATTGACCATTCTGTGCTCTTACTACTTGTTATAAAACCTATATAGAACAGAAAAGGAAATTCTTAAGACGTCTATTTTTTGGTCTTGTTTTTTCATGCAGGATGTTGTAGTGTTTTTTTTCACCTAGCATCTGGGCAGCAGAAGGGCTGAAACATCCCTCCTACTCCATGCATATAACTGACATCCCAGCACTAAACAAAGAGCACATGAATTCTTCCAATTGTGCCAAAAAGTCAGATACCAGAAAATGCTTATAAAAAAATGAAGGAAGTTATTTACTGATTTAACATGCAACGTTAACATTCTGCTTCTAAGTTAACACCGGGGGGAGGGAAGACGAGTGTCTTTTATTAATTATCAATGTGCTGGGAAACCTTCTGAGAGAGGGGCATGTGGAATGTGGATACCAAAATGATCAATGTCTTAAAAAGAGGTCAGGAATTTACAAGTGCATCCCAATTTTTTTCCTTCAGCAAAGTAACGGGACATCCAGAATCCAGTCCCAACTAGAAAAAACAATGCCCAGTAAAATCAGTTCCCCCTGAACTTGAGGAAAGGAATACAAAATCAAGGCTTCCTAAGCAGCAAGACACACTAAGCTGACTTACACTCAATTCTTGCTCAAACTAAGAGGTTCCATTTCTCCTTTGACATCTTCTCTATAAGCACCATTCATTAAATCCTAGTTTCCACAGAACATGTATGCTGACAGCCTTCATAACATGCAGTGCCACATACTCTTCCCATGCAAAGTTGAAATAAAATTTGAGCGGGGAACCAGAGCTAAACACAGCCTCCATTTTACAAATAAATACTGTATATGGGAAAGAACCACCATGATCTGTCAATCTAATGCTATTTAATTGTCCGCTGTAATTTACGTTTCCAAGTAACTCTGCTTTGAATGCAGCTCAGAGCTGGTTTGATAGCCGTCCAAACCTTTATGTTTCTTCTCCTGCACTGAGGTTTGGTTTCTGGGTTTTCTAATTCTATAAAGAGATTCCATGTTACCAAACAAGATCCTGCTTCATCTTTTTGTGTGCACAAAGGGCAGCACTAAGTCTTCCCTAGATCTCACCAGGCCAAGTGTGGCATATGGATTTTCTTTAAGGTCTGTCTTTCTTCTGCTACTGACTCAAGCAGCTCCTGATCCAGCTGCCTGCTGCAGTGCTGGGGGAAGGAGGAATTCCTAATGCTACATTTGCTCTCTCACCTGTCAAGACAGTACAGCATTTCCAAAGTCCATATGCAGCCACTCAAACGAGTAAAAGAAAAACAAACAAACAAACCACCACCAAAGCAGTACACAAATCAGGCACTTACTGGGAAAATGAAGGCAGGCTCAGAGGCAGCACATCAAAGGTGCCACAGAGGGGGAAAAAAACGACTGCTTCAAGCAAAAGCAAAGCTGTACATTGCTTAAGATTAACCAGTCACATATGAAGCTTTCAGAATTCTTTTGGTTCACGAAATTCTGGAGGAATGTTATCTGCTTAATAGCTTACTGGCTACAGCTGCATGTCAGTCAGGGCAAAGCACCCTAAGGAGCACGTGGAACAAAGCTGGTCTTAAGGTGAGTCACTCCTAACTATGGTCTGGGTGTTCCTGACTTACATTAACAGTGTGAGCTGCTCAAAAAACCAAACCAAAACAAGCCCACAAACAACTTAGAATTCCAGCTGACATCATGTGTCAATTTATATGGCAAGGAACCATAATAGAGCTTGCAGGGCAGAGTTCTGATGCTGTTCACACAACGTGAAATTACATATGCTTCTGACCAGTCCCAACTGCCTTCTAAGGAAGAGCATTGACTTATTTGTGGCCCATTAAGAGAAAAACCTACATCCCAACAGACAAGAGATCTCAAGACACAAAGCTTCCTTTACATGCTTGTTAATTGGGATAGCCAAAGTGAAATGGCACAAGATCTATTTTTACACCTGGGAAACGACTGAGAGGAAGAAGAGAAGCAGCAAAGCTGAGAGAGAAGCTGCATCTAGTTGTGCACCTCTTAGGAACATGTTTCTTCTCACAATTTTTAATAATATATATATAATCTAAATAATGCAAACAGTATGCATTATCTCAGGTTCTCTTATCTTAGTGGATCTCTGAAGTGTTTGTGTATTTCATTTTCTACCAAAATTGTAATTTTATAAGAACCTGTACAAATTTAGCACACAGAAATTAAGACGTAATCTTCATTACTTGTATACAGTTATAATATATGCCAGCACTGATATATAAAGGTGAGTTGGGAGCTACACCACTGTCTCCAGCACAGAATCGCCCCAAAAGCATTGGAAATATAGTTGAAAAGCTTTTTGTCACAGGTCTGCTTTGGGCTCTTTCTCACCTCCTCCTCGGGTTTCTTACCCTCTTTCTAACCCCAGAGACAGCCACTGTAGAGCTGACTGCCAGCTCCATGCAGGCAGGGGCCGTACCCTACGATATCCCATCAAACTAAGTACTCTTTCTAACAACTATCACTTTCATTGTGGCTCATCTTGGGCGTTCCACACAGATGACAAGACCCCACAGTGTCACAGTATCACCAGTATGCTTGCTTTGATCACATTTGGTTCAGTTTCCAGACACGCAAATAACACATAAAAGCACTAACAACTGCCTGATAGGGAAACAGGAGTGAAGTGGTCGTTAAATAACTTCAGCAGCATGCAGGAAACATTTCCTATGACGATGATTTAGAGTGATTTGGGGAAGCTTTGTTTGGATGTTCTGCTGGAAGTATTCCATAGCTGAAAGCCCCAAAACTGACAGGGATAGGAGAGGCAGGAAGAGAGAATGAGATACCTGTCCTTAACTAGCACTGTACTGACTACCAAAAAGAAGTTCTAGCAGTGTCTAAGGAGGGAGCTGAGCCAAAGAGCAGCTCCCAGATCTACCCTCCGCTGACTGAAGGCTGCACCAGGTCACTGGAAGCTGGCAGATCAATGTCCTCATCGACTCACCATTCCCTCTGGGCACTCACGCTGCGGTTTGCTGCCTCAAAAGAGAGAGGCTGGTGGTCATGACACCCAGCTTTTATTTGCAAGTCTGGAGCCACAATAGAGAGGTCAGAACTCGAGGCTAGAGGCGAGGACTCCTTGCTCCAGGCTGTGTGCCAGGGGAAGAGCTGAGCGTGCCCCCAAAGCACAGCACAGCCTGGGTGCTGGGGTTCTTACTGAAGGTCCCCAGATAACATCTTGCCTGGCCACAGACAAGCCACCAGGTCGTTCCCTATCTCAGTTTACTCCTCTCCGACAAAGACGAAATAAAACTCTTTGTCACAGGGTCACGCAATGGCTGTTTAACATATGTAAATGATTCCAATAGGCCCGGGCAAGCTGCGAAGGAAAGGCAGAGCACTGCTGGTGGTACTGTTGGAGCCGCAGTGCTGACAGCGTGTGATGTCACTGGGGCAGCAAATCTAAATGCTGAGCACACAGAAGTCTCTTTAGATGCAAAAGCAAAGCACTGTGAAAGGATTGTATTCCTAATCAGCCTCCTGTCAAGCCCTGGCTTCCATTTGCCCTTAAATCCCAGCGCGGCAGCACGATGTGTGTGCGTGAAAGTGCCTGCGTGCCTGGCCTCTTCTTTTGAAAAAAGAATCTAACAAATCCTTCCAGACAGCGTTAGAGAGGAGAGGAGGCACCACCGGATCAAAACAGCCGCCTGAAGTGACCCCTGCTCTGCCTCAGAGACAGTTGCATAAGCTTTGTGCGGGAGTGGGAGCTGACAGGAATGCAGCATGACAGAACGGGAAGCTGAGGCCAGCAGGTTGGGTTCAGCTGCTCACAGGCAGGTACTTCTGCACCCCGGCCCTTCCTGGGACAGCAGCACTGCCAGCCAGCCACCCTACACGGAGAGGTGCCACCACAAGCATCAGCTCCAGATAAACGCTGCAAAAAAGAAGATGAAGCAGCACCTTCTGATCACATCTGTGTAAAACGGAATGTGCTGGACTAAATGTTACTGAGAGTTTGGTTTGCTTTCTGGGTACCTCACAGTCCTCGTGGAACGTGGCAAAGGGCGTTCTGAAGATCTAAGTGCTCTTTATCCTAGAGGCACCCAAAATAGCATCTTGTGATGTACTTGTGAAATTCTGAAGAAGCCACACAAAAGCCTGGAAGCCACGGGCTGTGGAAAATGGAGCACAGCAATGCAACTTATGATCACACAAACCATGGGAACACACACAGGAGAAGAAAGGAGACATTCATTCTCTAGATGAGTAGTGAATGAGTCTGGGAACTTCATGTTTAGGAGAGCTCTAAAAGAGGGACTTTAAAAGGAGGGGCACGGGCTTTCCCAGCCCTGACCAGCCACCAGTAAATTGCTGCCTGTTTTTTTCACTGCTACTGACATCACATTGCTTGCGAGCCTTAAACATCCATCAGTATCTGACTTGAATTGCAAGCTGCTCCCAGAAGATATGAGGGCAGAGATGAAAGAGTGTTGAAGACTTCTGAAAGCTTTGGTCAAGGATCTATGCTGTAATTTAATTAACAGTTCAGCATTCAACACATGACCACAGCCAACTCTGATACTCTAAGTCTTCACTTCCTTGGAGAACCACCTATAAACATTCCAGAAGAGAGACCTCCTCTTCCTTCCAGATCCTTCCCAGACGAGGTCACTATGCAGAATACCACTGTGCTTTCTCTCCTCATTCTCCTTACAATAAAAGGTTTTCCCTTCCTTACAGGAAGTTCTCTTTCCCTAAGGATGCTCCTACGAGGAATGAGTGCCCACCTCACTGCATTATGAATTAGCATCTGATGCTCCCACAACACAGTGCAGGAGATCACAGCACTTCTGGAAACGTTGTACAACTTACTGCTGAACCCAGAATGCTTACAGGAACGGCCCAAAAAGTATTTCAGTCTTTTCAAGTAGATTTCACTTGAACCTGCTGACCACACCTTTTAAAGAGGAAAGAGCAAAATATGCCAATAAAAAAGCAGGAGGAGAAAAAGTTCTGCAAAAGCAGAACTAGCTCTTTGAATGTGCATTCAGGTAGTTCTGCTTTTGCTTGTTCAAATGGAAAACAGAAAAACAGACACCAACAATCTGAACAACTTCTGTGACATTTCTCAAATGGGCTTTTTTCCCCCCCCCCCTTCCTCCTTCCCACCCATTTTCATTTCAGTGCTCCTGGACAGCACCACTACTCAGCTACAGAAATCATGATGCACACGCTCCCTATTTCTCACAGGGCTACAGAGGCTCAGTGGTATGAGTTTACAATTGCCAGAGATTAAATTGAACAGTTTTTTTTTTTCTTCAAAAGGTTCTATGCCATATTACTTTTCTCATATCAAATTTTGCTTTGCCAAAAGATATCTAAAATTTCAACTGTATCAACATGCAGAAATAGGAGCTGGAAGCTTTGTTTCACTTACCACCTTATTTGAACTGATGATGCATTACATCACTACAGCCATTCCACAAAACAAAGCAATTCCATAAAAAGAAGCCAAAAAACTTGACAAACCTTGCTCTGTAACCAGCTCTTCATAAGCATGCTCATTCACATCAGCAGAGATAAAAGACAACAGAGGACAAAATGTGGGCTGTTACTGCTAAAGCCTAAGAATTTGAAAAAAGTTATTTGCATCTCTGAATGTTGGTAATTTTGAAATGCATGAGTTTGGCACTTCCAGAAAAGCAGGCCAATGTAAGGCATGTCCAGCCGTACACACAAACTCACTAGGGTCGTTTGAAAATCACAGGCAATGAGCAAATTATGCTCTAGTTATGTCAGTGCACATCCCAAATCAGCGGAGTTACACGGGCTTTTCACTGAGAGCAGTCTCTGCCCTATTTACTGTAACAACCACACACAAAGCACAACTGACATCTTACTGGCACTGAGCTGAATGAGAACATGCCTACCACGGTTAGCATTTAACACTATAGATACACGTGAACGCATGTATTTCAGAATCACTATTGTTTTCCTTTCCCTTTAAAGGGAAGGAACTCCCCACACCCACCCCTGCAACCCTCTGCACCTCATTTCCATCTGGCTGACGCTGCAGTACCGCTGAACCTCCAGCTGGATCCCACAGCATTGTCTTGAACATTTTGTTCCGGCGGAGCTGAACTCTAGGAGACTCACGGTTCTAAACAAAAATCACAAGGCTTTATGTACAAGAGCAGCCTCTCAATAACAGCCCGTGCCCCTGGTACCGTGGTGGACAGGCTGGAAATAGGGTCGGCTCATGGAAGGAGGCCAGTTGTTGTGCTGTGGGGTTTTTTGTTTTGGTTTTCAGACACTGCTGCTTTTCACATAGCGCAGACAAACAGGGAAGACTCTTTCTTTCCCAAATGCGAGAAGGGTAGCTCAGTTATCTCTGAAAGCCTTCCCAGACTGTGGTGTGAGGGCGGGAGCCACCTCTCACATACTGCTATAGCAACAAAATGTTTTTCAAGCATGATTTGTTGAAATTGGTAAGTGAATTAAGACCCCACAGCACTGTAGTTAGTCCTATATATCTGCATTTTTCCTTTCCTTCAGTGAAGGACAGGAGGACCTCTGGCCACAGCAGAAGCCAAGCCACAGGGGTGATGTGGGAGGCTCCAAGGCTCCACTGCAGCCATCCTTGGTACCTGCAGCCCAGGTTCTGGATGTGCACCAGAACAGTCCCAGCCCAGCTCGCACACAGCACAGTGCCTGGAGAAACAGTCCCACCCTCCCTCCCCCCACCCAGGGCACGGAGCAGAGCTGAGCCCTGCTGCAAGGGTTAACAGTGCAGGCTGCTCCCATACCTCGCCCTCATCAAACATGGCAAGAGGCCTCCCATGCTGGAAACTCCTATGACCCAGTTAAAAAAGACAATGACCCAATTTCATTATGACAGGAATGAAGCCTAATTTTCTCCAGCTAGAGCTGTCTCAACTAAACAATTCAATTCCATTAGAAGTAGCCCTTTCACAGTGGAGAAATTTGCAAAATACATTTTTTATTGCCACAGCCTTACCCTTTTACAGCACATCTGTGCCAGCGTTTATTCAAATGCTTTACAAATTAAGAAAACACATTAAATATAGAGTAATTCCCCACACTCAAATTCCCCTCTTGTTTTCAAATGTAAGAATTCCAACATCAAACCAAGATAAGATCTCCCCAGGTATTGTTATGAGCGATGAACGCGCAGACTGCTTCGGGTGGCAGGAACTCCCTTTGTCACTCCAGCAAAAAGGTCACAGAGAAGTGCCATGAGATGGCTACGGGCATATTGGAATGCACCCACTTCACAAAAAGATGCATCCGATGAAAGCTGTGCGACAAGACCTTTGCATAGGAGACTCAGGTGCTAAGTGACACCCATATCTCACTGTAAGGACGAATATGACAACGTGAAAAGACAGCCACAAATGCAGAGAGGAAGTGCTAATCAGTGTGCCTGTGTTTAAAACAAGGAAACACAGCATTTGCCTTGTGTGAAACTTTTAGACTATCACAGAAAGTTTTGATTTAGACAAATCCTCAACCTGGAGCCCTCCTGATGATGCAATTTTCAAATTAATTAGCTGCATAAAGACTTTGCAAATCCATCCTTGCAATACAAAGCGGAGCACGAGTACGGAAAAAGAGAATGAGGGTCAAGGCAGGCAAAGGAGCAGGCTAACCCCATGTCTCACTCCTTTCAGCAGTCCCCACCGGCTGTGCCACAGCTGCTGTTCAGCACAGGTCAGCCCACTGCAGCCATCCGACCCGACTGGATTTCAGCTGCACTGGGGGTAAAGGAGCATGCATGGAGCCACAAACAAACAGCAAAACTCTCCTGAACCTCAAAATGAAGTTACTGGATTCTGGGAAGCAACTTTTGCCTCTCATGCTTAATCCATCCTACACTGGTTTGTTTCTTCATGTCACAAGCTTGCTTTTTATTTAATTATACTCACAGCGTGTGCAGGAAATATGGTGAGATTTCAGAAATGACTTGTTAACACCTTGCCCAAAAGCACAAACTAAAAGGATGGCAGAATAGGAGAAAGAGGCATAGGCATTTATTTAAAGCATAGCTTTTGACGGGTTTCTGTCTGACCTGGACCTGCCTTGCCAACTCAATGGACTAAAATCTAAGCTTGCTGGCTCCAGGCAGGGACAGAAGATGCTATTTGATAGCTGTCATTAGGCAACTGGGACAGAAGATGCTATTTGATAGCTGTCATCATACAATTGACTCAAGTCACCTGAGAAGACCTACAAACTAGAAGGCTGGAACATTTACTGTAAAGCACTTTGTACTCACATGTCTATTTTTCAACAAATGTAAACTCAAACATGAAGTCCTCTAACAGTCAGATGGAGGCCTTTTCATTTATTTAATTTTAAACAGACAAGATTACTTAAAGAGCGAAACACTGGAAGAGATTAGGAGCAACACCCACAAAACGTTCAGAAAAAAACCACTCAATCTTTACATGGCATCTCAGAGCATCAGGAGGTTGGACAACCCTGCCTGGGCAGCAGCAGCACTGCATACTGGGGCATCAGGGCAAGCTGAGGTCACAGCCATACTGAGTCACCCTGAGCTCGCTTTCAGCCTCAGAACCCTACAGTTTGCATGCAGAGCTTGTAAGGCTGGCTTACGGTCACGTATATTTCAGTTTCTGCCAAGGAAAATGATCCCTCTTCAGCAGTGCTGCCCTTTCCCCATTTCACGTAAAAGATGAAGTGAGATGAAGTGAGACGAGGCTCACAGCCTCCCGGCCTTTCCTTGCCCAAGTGGATGCCTCCCAGCTATGCCCACTCATCCACAGCAGCACAGCTGCACCACAGGATTGATTAAAAGAGGAAGTTTTCCTTGACACCACCAGCGACACCCTGGAGACCGCACTTGTGCAACCTCTGCAGTGAGGTTGGTTCCCTTGCCACAAGCTCAGGATTCAAAAATAAAACAACAGCACAATATTTTGTCGTTATTTCCTCCTTTCTCCATCGCAAGAAGAGCTGTATTTTAGGATCTCACAAAGAGCCTACAGAGAAATAATACTTCTGGTTTGATGGGAGCCTTTCCAGAACCCATGTCCCAAATGCTGGCAACAAGACAAAGCCAGAAATAAAAACAGCTACTTAGAGGAGAAATGGGGTTCACCACTTTCTCTTCTGAGAAGATCAGCAGCTTCTGAGGATAATGCTCCTAATCTCTTCCATCTCTTCCATTACATAAATTCACAGCAACCACAAGCTTGCAATGAGTTGAGTGCGAGGCCTAAGGTGAGGTAACATCCCAGTGCCTTTCATACATATTCATTTAAAAAAAAAAAAAAAACAACACTCAGCAATAATAACATAATCCTGTATGTATGTAAAACAATCCAGAGAAATCCTCTCAACAGCCCTGCTGGGCAGGGAGGTAAACACTTGCTGCTGTTTCAAAGAAAAGTGAAGTAACCCGCCCAAGGTCACCCCTCTAAACGGTGTCAAGAGCTGGGACTATAAAACAGTTCTCTTGACTCAGTCTCCTGCCCTGCCCACTAAAGCAGTATTAGCTCCTTGCACCTTGGCATTAACAAGGGGAGGACAGTTCCTTCCCCACCACCCATGAACAAATTATACCTAGCAAACACCAAGTAATTTGAGAGGAGGAATGAATGAACTCCTGTGTCGTTAATTCCAGGAGCGGATCCAGTCCAGGCCTGCCCAAGAACAGAAAGAAATTCTTTCACATGCACGGGAGAGGAGAAAGGAAGAAAGAAGAGGGAGGAAGACAACAGTTATGCGCTAAAATTAGAGTAAAGGTCAATAATCTCTGAATAGGAGATACAACAGATTGACCACGCTGGAAACTGAGATGCCTGAATAAGGATGTAATTTTTCAAGTACACACATTGACTGCTAACCTGGCTTACACTGTGGAACCTCTAAGGTGTGCTTGTGGCTTTAAATATTTTCTTGTTGCTGCTTTGAAGGCAAGAACAGACATGATCTCCAAAGCATCCGCTGATATGTGGCTGAAGGGAGGGTGGAGGAGGAGGAGGAGGAGGAGGAGAACTCTGTAGCTAGCTGAGAACTGTCAGATCGTATTTGCCATCAAGGAATGCCATTTCCCAATGCTCGAGTTTAACTCTGGAATGAGATGCACGCTGCTGCTGACCCCTCTGCTGACATTCTATAGATCCCCTTATCTCATCAGCCCCTGAGCATCCCATCCTCACTCCTCCGCGTTCATGTTCCCAAACTGTCAATCTCCCTGCAATGACTCACAAGGTTCTGAACCCACCATTCGTCTCTATGAGTCTTACTATTTTTTCATACGTGTCCTTCTGGTTTAGATTGAGAGGTGTCTCATTCTTCTTAAAAGCTAAAAACAAAATTAAAAAGAATCACTGAGAGCAATATGCCCTCAGCACAACAGCCTCCCTAAGAGCACTGCGCACTTCAAAGAAAAACACAAGAACCTAATTCTGTTCTTCAGTTATAGTGCTGTAAATTAGGAATAATTCTACTGAAGTTAAACAAGCCACAATCATTATAGAAACCACTGTGAGCAAAAGCAAAGCTGGGCCTGAGTCTGTGGGCAGATTTCAGAAGCGACAACGCATTACAAAATACACTGCAAGGGTATATTAAAGTTTAGCTCAGTTTTGCAGGTTCTCTGTGTATTCCCCTTACAACCCAGTCATAAACATTTTCTTCAGCTATGCTATAATCCTCACCATTATATGTGACAACTGAGCTGTTTATGCAACCACCAGCTGTGTTACTGACACAGTTCTGAAGAAGGTGGAGTGGTTTGAGATGGATGCCAACCAAGAATCCAAAGGCTTCACCTGCTGTACCCACATCCCTTGAGGACAGCCTCAGTTCCTTCCCTTCTGTCATCTCAACTCTGAATACCCCATATTAAACCAAAGGCTCACTCAACACTGCACTTTTTCAGTCACCAGTAAAGGAACTGTGTTAGTGCCCTCCCATCTAATATTGCAGGGAGAAAAGAATAAAATAAGACTGACCTCCTCATATCCTTATAGCTGCTTTGGTGTTCCTTAAGCTACTAAGTGGCTTGAGCAAAAGGGTTAAAGGAAACCTAACATGTTATTTTTTCATAGAGCATAGACCCAAACACAAACATGCACATACCCATACGTTATTCAATTTGCTGGTTTAATCAGCAAGTACCAGTGACTCAATTAGCCTCTTAGCAGTGCCTAAATGCCACTAATTCAGCCCGCTGGCTGCTGCAGCATACATACCCCAGCTTGTCCCTTTAGATTTAGCGGTAACAGCACAACCATTCTTCTCATGACAGCACCAGGGGCCCAGACAGTCTCCCCCTCTCTCTCTTTTTTTCTCTGTTCTGCCAACCACACAGAAATAAAAGACCCCAGGGCTGAGTGCGTGAGCAGCGAGTAGGAGGCAAAAGGAAGAGGGAGACACTATTTCTATTCATTTTAGAGCTTCATCCACCAAAAGCCTTAAAAGAAAGAAAGAAAGAAAAATACATTCACAGCAGCTCACGGTTTAGAGCAACAGCCTAATAAGGTGTTAAAGAAAAGATACTGACCTAATCTTTAGCAGCCACAGCCACTGCACAAAGGTTTCACAAATGACAGAAGCTGGGGCTGAAGCAGCACTGCTTGATTCCATCTCATCCTCGCTCTCACCATCACAAGTCTGTTCCCTGGATTGTCAGTACTTCAGGATAAAGCACTAACATGTAAACCATCATTTTATCTGAAACTTTCATACCTTTGGCAATCTCAAATAACACGCAATGCCAGTGAACGAACCCACCAACCCACCTGGACTGGCTTATTCTGTACACTCAACAGCACATTTGTTCAGTTAATTTTTGTAACTCTCCTTTATATAATGACTAATTCAGGCAGATTGATTCCCTGGTGAGTTGTTGCACATTGTGCAGCCATAAAAGCACTACTGACAGTCAGAGAAGGTGACAGAACAGTAGGCTGGTGTTAGGGCAGAAGCCAAAAGGAGTTTTGGCAGCAACTAGGTATATGTCAAATTAAAGTGACCAAGCAATCCAGCTTCAAAAGTATTGACTCAGTATGAACAAAATGTGCTGTCAAAACACAACGTGTCAGAACGGAGCCCATCAGATCTATTCTACTTGATGACTATACAGAGAATTACAGGTCAGAAGAAATACAGGAGATCCCAGAGGAGGAAAAAAAACACTGTACTAATTAACTTACAATGTGGAAAACAGAGCATCCTTACCCAGAAAACAGAGCCAAAAGACATAGGAGCTCTTCCCTCTCTTCTTCTTAATCTTTCTCGACACTTAAATATCAAAGTTTATTAATTCATGTTCAAAGTGGAGTCACTCATGTTTCAGAGCCACAGCGCTTGCATTATGGCTTAAAATCCCTCCCATCAGCTTCCCTGCTGACATTCACTTGGCATCTTAAGACTGTGCAGGAACCTGGGAATAATGCAACTGTATTTCTAACATAAAACGAAACAACTGGAAAAGAAAAAGGAAACCACTTTCAAGTACCAGACAGTAAACAGACCTTGCACTCCTACCCCCTTTCCACATTAATATTCAGCAGCTTAAAATAAAGATGCACAAAAAACAGGGAATCCATAAAATTAATTAAACTTTCAGCATTTCATTTCAGCAGTCTCTGATTTCCCAGCTGCACCGAGGTCAGAGAAAAGACAAACATCATACAGAGCTGCCAGAGCTCAGGTCAGGCAATCGCAGGTTGTTCCTGGAATCAGATGGGGCTAAGGAGAATGCAGTGCCTTCATTAATGGAAACAAAACAACCTGTCCCTAACAAACAAAGGCATATGCTCAGCTAGCATAAATCAGCATTTCTTAGCAGAAGCCATCAGACCTACACAGTATAACTGCAGGTAAACAGTAGAGCAAAAAAAAAAAGTCAGTTTCCTCTTCTCATAGGAAACGCTACCATAGCCTTGGATTGGTGATTAATGGATAAAGCTTTGTATGTCCTTCACACCTATCACACCAAAAAATATCACAGATACCAAACTGAATGTTATCACCTGGATACAAACAGATGCTGCTAAGACTATTCCAGAAGTGACTGCAGCACAGCTCGTACTTCCACCAGCACAAAAGCCCAAGCCAGCTTTCCTGTACAAAATGAGGGGAACTCCGTGGGAAGAGAGCATAGAGACAGTATCCTGCTCAGTGAATTCTAGGAGTGAAGCCCAGCTCCTGAAAACAGTCACAGAGTTGCAGGCAATGGCTCTGGGCTGCGATACCCTCACCGTGTCCCTACTGCTTTCACTGCTGACCCCCTGCACGCTCGTAAAGCCAGCTGCTCCCAGGGCATCCTAGCAAGCACAGACTGCTGCCTCCCTTACAACTCGGGCTTTAGGAAAACAATAGGACAGGCAGATCTTTGTAGGATTTTTTGTTAAAATCACCAGAGCCCAGCCACCCAGGGTGGAGGTAAACGGCACTGTGAGGACGTGCCCCTTTTAGAAGCTGGGACAGAAGCTATGAACTGCAGCCTGATCCTCGTCAAAGCAGCATTTCCCTAAATACTCCAGCATGCAGGCCAGAGAGCAGCCCTACCCAAATGAGGAGAGCACAAGCAGATACAAGGAAAACGAAGAACGTTCAAAAACGTTATCTTGAGTAGGTGATGTTACTGCAGCTTATGGACATTTTGTCTTCCCTTGTCAGAAAAGCTGGCTTGCTAATTTATGGGCAGAGTGGGAAAAGCAGAGGGAAACAGACAGACACAGAATACTTAAAACAGGACTCAGAATGGAGACAAAGCTCCCCTTTCACCTCCTGCTGCTATTTACCATCTGGGATCCTGAAAAGGGGGTGATGGGTAGCTTTGTGATAGGTTTGGC
>JAPSGF010000049.1:3264309-3288757 GCA_035772895.1 Perdix hodgsoniae | reverse complement strand
AACACAGTCCAAAAGGAGGTTCAACAAAAGGGCTGCCCTGGCCAAACAGGAAAGATATTCTATTAAAAATAGAACAGCAGTAACACGGGTTCTTAATAAGATTAATAATAAATTTGAAGGAACTGTCTCCAGAAACTATCTTGGAAAAGCATAGAAAGAAATAAGGAATTAATACATCCCATTATTTTTACAAGTACAAAGAAGTTTCTAACTCACAACATCTCTACTTCTGCTTGGAAACCAAAAGAGGCCAGGAGATTCCATGTTTGCTGTTAACTTTTGCTTCCTTGGCCCACTAACACTGAGATCAGGAAGTGGGACCAGGACAGGATTACATAAAATGCAGCGTGGCTCCTTGTTTAAAGGAAGCAGCACTTTGTATTACAGGGCTGAGATCCCCACTGATACTACTGAGGATATGGCAAAGACTGAAATCCTACATGTCAGAAGTGTTACGTTTTTCTGCATTTCTAACACGGCTTTATTTCACAGAAGCATTTCATAAAAGCAGACGCATGAAACACAGAGCACTGGTTTAGAAATGATTCTCCTCTTTTAATAAAAAGAATTTCTTAACACACCGTACCACAGTGAGTCTCTAAACAGGGTCCTTCAATCAAACACTGCAGCCTTTTGCCCAGCCTGGATGCCTGCTGACTGAAGTGACTTTAACAGCACCTCTACTACAGCCAGTATCTGTGCATCTGTTAAATTATTTAAATCTATCCAAGATGCAGAGATGCAGGAAATAGTCACTGAAACTAATGCAGCAGTTTCTTATCCATCTCTCTCAAAAAGCTTTGGTTGGTAAAAACCCCATTTTCAAGTTTAAAAGCTTTAAAGCGAAGTTGCCACTACTCAATCATCAACCCTACAGTGAAACTAAAGACTGTAGTAGAAGATAAATGAGCAAAATTTCTGTGTGTGTCGACAAAGTTTAAGCCAGATAATAAGGAAATACTTTACGACAATGACTGGGGAGTACCTGTACTTACAGTCCAATGCACTGCAAGTTTACAAATGTTGTTCCTGTTCCTTCCTAGCCTCTCATCTGTCCATGTACACACATACACACACATACACACACACAGACCCACAACTGCAGCCAATGAGCAGCAAAAGGAATTGCAGCCAGCGTACTGCTCTCATAGACCAAAATGATGGAACACTTTCAGTCCATTACAGAAAGGCTTTTCAGTGTACCAGAGTTCACAGTGGTTCAGTCCTACAGCAACAGGGTCCAGTTGCAATAAAAACACTGCTGCCCCAGAAGCCACACTGTCTACCATCCTAAGGAACGACTGCTGGAGCCTCCCAGCACCAGATGTACTCCTGAGAATTTGCTCATTTAGCAAACCTTGCCACCCAGCACTCTCCATCCTTGACCTCCTGCATACTCCTGTTGTGACTTTTCCAAACAACAGGAACAAGCTGCAGTTGACCATAACGGGCATTGGGTCCTTCAGTGCACCATGGGATCGCTGCCTGCACACTACAGCTACTCCAAGAAACAAGCCTTGGGGCTGCTGAATAATGGCGAATCTGCATATAATAACATTAGCTTCTTCGCCTCCTTCACTTATCACCTGACCATTGCCTAGAGATGCTTTTAAAGACAGACAAGAAGGACGTTTCTCTAAGTTTTTCTCTGAACTTCCACGTGAAGTGCAATGTGTAAAATGACACATCTGTAATGCCTAAAATACTGCAGCTGGGAGCTCAGGGGAAGCTCTCTGTACCAAACCAGCATCTTCCAAACCAAATGCTGCATTATAGCATGGTGCTTCATAGCTAAATAACCTACAGACCTTTCATGAGTTACCATTCCTATTTGTTCATGTGGATTTATGGCAGCATCCTGGTATATGGCAACCTGGGGAGAGGAGGTAGGGAATGAGAAGAGAAATACCTACAGGCTGTGCGTGGAAGCTGAAAGTTCTCTACAGCCAGCATGCTGGAATGACAACAGATGATAAACCTTACTTTGCAATTCAGATCAACCTTTGATGTATCTGCTATCACTGGGATAAATGTTATTTGAAAACAGGTAACAGGTATCCAAACAGCAGATCTGTACCCAGTTATACTCAATTTGCAGTGCGCCAGGAGCCTCAGCTGGGCCATCTGCTGTGCTGAGCCAGAGGAAAGTGCAATCATGTACTCATATCTGTCTGAGATGCATTAACAGGTGATTTGGGGTTATTAAGGGAGGAAGTCACAGAAATCAATCCATCTTCTCATGTCTCCTCTTATTCCCGCCATCACCTCGGCATTTTGAGAAGCCAAGCAAGGCCCCAAGACACCACCACCCTGACAGGTGATTCAGAAAGGCAGGGATGGCCCTCCCAGTATCGCCTGAGTAAATGGTGCCCCTCTCACATGCTCAGACATCTCAAGTACAAAGATGGGGATACAAAAACCAGCCCTTAGTTCTGCACTGTCACAAACCTGTTTCTTGTAACACTGGGTTACTTCCATCACTGCAGCCACGCTGACACAGCAACGTGCTGATGTTCTGCAGCCACGCAGAAAAGCCACTTGTTTCAAGTTCTGTCTGGACAAAAGAAACCATTTCAGATGAGGCACTGCAACTACACAGGGCAGTTAGGCAGATACCACGACATTGGTATCATCTGGCTTGAAGAGCAGGAATAACAGACAGCCTTTCACTCCAAATTTTTAGCACAAAAATCCTTAGGGCTTTTTTTTTTTAAAGTATTGTTCTGAAACAATAAACATAGCTTTGCTTTTTCTGCGCAGCTTTGAAAAGACCCTTACAACCAAAGGGACACACACACACAGCAGTATAAAGGTCAGACATGCTGGGCAATACTCACTATTTGAAAACCAAAAAAAAATATCACAGTTTCAATAGTTCTGAGGAAAAAAAAATTAGCAAATTTGCAACAAAACTGTTAATTAAAGCAAGACACTTCACACATGAACTTAAACTGCTAATTAAATCCCCCCTGCTTAATTGACTAGATTTGCATATCATTCAGTGAGGAATGGGAATGGCTCGGGCATTACACAAGCCCTTCCTTGAACAGAAGACAGCTAAGAAATGAACCAAGAGTAATAAGAAAAAGCAATGTCGATTTTGGAAAGGAATAGAAGTTTTCAACTAAGACTTTCAGCTTATTAAAAAAAAAAACATCAAAATATGACAATTCATTCCAAGCAGTTGCTATTTTAACATTCATTTCTGCAAGATCAACCAGAGTCAAGGAAAACATGCAAATATCTGCCACCTGCATTGCTAACAAATGACCAAAAGTGCAGAGGAAGAAACCAGTCCTCTAAAGTCCTGCTCCAAGGATGCCCAATAAATATCACTGCAACTTTTCCACCCGATCCTCAATGAGGAAACATCAATGCAGAGAAAAGAAACAGCTTCAACCCTCAGCTCACCACTTGCTGCACAGACTTTACTGCTCCCAAATGAAGCAACATTATGATAACATTGGAACATCTACGTTACTTTTTTCTTTTGCTAAATATTTTTTTGGCTGAGTAGGAGAAACGTAACTGAAATCCAATTACACACAGCTGATACTGATGGGAAAGACCAAAGAATGGTGGCCATCCCTCAATTCCAACCTCAGGAAAGCATACATCATAACAGACATCTCTGTGAGCTCATGACTGCTGTGGAGGTTGGTATCACATCAGTTCATTGCATGCTCCATTCATGGGAACCCACCATGAGGAGACATTTATTTCCTTCAGCTGGTATTAAAAAAAATTCCACTTTTATCTCATTTTTAAAAGGTTTCTCCCCAACAAAGCCAGCAATTCCTCAGCCAGCCCGTGACATGATGGTTCTGTTAAATAGGTTTCCATGTGTTTTTTGTTGTTTTTTTCCCCCAGTTCATTGCTCTTTGCATACGAAACAGGACATCTCCCCGCCCTCCTCCCCCATCCCCTCCTAATCCAGAAGGGACCTCACTTCCTCCCTCTTGAACAAGCAGCTCATTCAGCAAAAGGGAAATCCCAAGATGCACTCGGGCAGAAAGCCTACAGAAGGAGCTTGGAGGGAGAAAAAAAATAACACAAACAAACAAAACCCCAACCCCTCCACCCCACCAAAAGCGAGACATGCGTCCCGAACAGCACCAAGAGCAACTGAGCTGCTCGCTATGGATTCACTCCTGCAAAGCACTCCTTCAGGACAGGGCTCTGCCACACCAGTTACGTAAAAAGCTTTCCATGGGAGCAATTCAGTTTTGGTCTTACAACAACACAGTAACACAGCCCAGAGAAGAAAAGCAGTCTGCGGAATGCCAAAAGAAAAAGTCCCCCCCAAAACCAAAATGACATTAAGGCAGCTCAGCCAATCTGCACGGCTACTGAAGCAGACTCTGGAGAGGGAATTTGGAGCAACCCAGTTCTTATTTGCAATTAGCATTTTTTTTTTAAAGAAAATTAAAAATATAGAGATATTTTATTTTTAAGAAGTTTGTCCACGCATCTGCCTGTTTTCCTGGGACCCAGTGCTCACTCTGTGGTATCTGAACCATCTGCACATCAAGTAACAAGTCTGAAGGGGGGCCAGTAAGGACAAGAGCTTAATTCATGAAAAACTCTCTCAAAAAAAATACAGCAACATAAATGTGAGGGTTTTCACATCTGTCGTGATGAGATCCAGCTGCTCTGTAAGGAGAACATGAATGAGCATCCCTCTCAGAAACAAAGAAAGAAATGAAGTTTGATTCGTGTGAATCGACTGAAATCAAATCAAGTTGTAACAGGAGAAAGCTGCACTGATAAATTCGTCCAGTTTATGAGGACAACTCGGGTGAATTCCTACATTTTCACGTGGCAGATCTCTGTGCAATGTGACCCTCACAGCACGACCAAAGCACTCACCATGGCGCTCAGGGTCTTCTGAAAAAGCTCCTGCTTCTTTCGTTTACTTGAATCACTTCCTGGCACGGTTTGCACGGCAGCACAGCCATCCTGATGTCATGTGTGTTACTCTCACTGCACACCACACAAAATAAGCCGATTAAAGACCCTCAAGGTCTAGACCAGAGTCACCTAAGGTATTATCTTCTGTACAATGGCAAGAGTTGAACGTCATCCACATGCTTACACATACAGATCTGCAGTAGCACTGCTCAGGGATGTAACACTGCTTGCATGCTGCTCAGGACCAGGGTTAAGAAGTTCCTGCCCACAACTCCTGTGCATTCTGTCCCCTCCAAACAGCACCAACACAGC
Source organism: Perdix hodgsoniae (assembly GCA_035772895.1). Taxonomy (NCBI): domain Eukaryota; kingdom Metazoa; phylum Chordata; class Aves; order Galliformes; family Phasianidae; genus Perdix; species Perdix hodgsoniae. The sequence goes on along the minus strand of JAPSGF010000049.1, from coordinate 3,283,534 downwards.
TTTTCCTACAGCTACACACGAACTGAGGAAGCTTTACAAACTACACCAAAATAAATTTATTTGCAATTTTGGTCTCGTTGATTTCTTATAATTAACGTGTGGGTTATCAACTTGTTCACAGAGTTAGAAGTTATTGTCAGAGAAGAACCCTCAGCTGGGAACACAATGACCAGGCTGGCCTACCAATGCTCTGCTCAACGTGTGGGAGCACAGCTCACACTGCAGCTCTTTCCCACTCCTCCAGCGCAGCATTCATGTGTCACAATACTGGGAAAAAGATATGTAACATTTTTCATCCTGAGCACTGAACTGCTATGCTCCAAATAAAATAAAGAGGAGCGTGACAATCTGTACAAATGCAAATGTCCCAAATGCCAAGACTAACATTTCTAAAACCTAATTCAACTCTTTCATTTCTTAGCTGCAGGCCGTTTACTGCCACTCCTTTTTTCCACCCAAACAAAAGACGAAAGGGATGACTCAAAGCAACTTGAATTTCAAGCTAAAGCCACAAAGCACTGAACGCCTGATCTTTAATATTAAACAGGTGTGCAGATGATATTCAAGTCTCATCATGGCTAGGTTAATTCCAAATAAAAAAAAATTAAATAAATAACCAAAAACCTGCAAAAAGACCAAATGTACCTAAAGGACATGGGTTGGTTAATGCTATAAGTAACACTGCAAGTTATATGGGAACAAGGAAACATCAATAATGGACACAATGCTGCAGGCTCTCACTGCAGCTCTAACACTGCCCTGAGCACATTCAGTGCAGCAGAGTATTGCTGAGTCCTACCAGCATGGGTGAGAATTCAATCCCACTGAATTAACTGAAACTGCTAGTGGGGAGTTAAGAACGGGGAACCACTCCGTAACTTAATTAATTAATTTTAAAACTTTCAGGAAACTCCACTGTCTTCCAACCCCGCTAAGTTTATCAGCTGTGGAGTGACAGGATTTTAGAAGTTTGGAATTCCTTAATAACAGCAGTGTAAACTGGAAATCTGGAACGTCAACGAAGGTTACTGGAATCAGACCACACTGCAGCCTCAGCATTGGCTATTTTCTGATTTTCTGTCCTGTTACTCTGCATAAAAGCTACACCATATACTCTGCAGCTATAAATACATAAACCTCTGGAATAACACAGATGGTTTTTCTTTTTCGGTGTTTCAAGTTATTTGTCAAATCAAATAGCAGACCTAGCCAAAGTTAATATTTAGAGGTTTGGTTTTTTTTTTTTAATTATTTGAAGTAATTTGCTGCTTGTAATTGGTACTGCTACAGTCCCTGTTTTAGCAAGCAGCAGGATCCCCATGCAATAGATATGCTATATAGATGCTATAGATTTTAATACTCAACAGAATTAGTTTGGTTAGCTGGATCCTGAAAAAAGCATCTACAAGCATTACGCACTCAGTCCAAGATACTCAGCCCTCCAGTATTATTACATAATGACAGCAAGGACCATCCCCATCCCATTCCTGCAATCTGATCTGCATGGGCAGCTCTTCAGATCTGTGCAGCTCCCCCACTGAAAGCAATGAGGGCTGCATGCAGGGGCCAGTGCCAGATTCGGGGCAGCAGGAGCCGGTCACACAGATGGCCTCACGCAGAAGCTCACATTAAGCCAAGAGGTTACTTTGGCCTCCTGACAGTCAATGTCCACACGTGAGCAGAGCTGCTTTCTTCTCCTGCATGAAGTGTTACAGAACAGCTTAACTGCGCTGAAAACCAGCAGCAAAGCTTTTACTAAATGGTCAGAGATCACTGGAAGCAGCATTACAGAAATATTTTAGACCCTTGTCTTCACTATCAGAATTGGGAAGCTTTACTGTCCTTGTTTTCTTTAACGGTAATAAAGGCATCATCTTCTTATAAAAGAAGAAAAGTAAAGACAGAAAACAGGTGTTACTGTTTCTGATTTTAACAGTACCATTGGCACATATATTTTTCTTTTTACAAATATACATCAAAACTCTGCAGATCCCTCCCCAGAAATGCCCAATCTGTGCGCCTGGTGCCTGCACCTGGGTAAGCCAGACCTGCACAGACCTTGCAGGAGGCAGAAGGGGCTCCAAAAAAAAAAAAAGAATGAAATAAATGCAGGTTATGGCACTGGAAGGATAGGAAATGTTTTTCTTCCAACCCTAACAGATGTTGTCCAATTAAGGATGCAAATAAATCACCCTCTGCATTGTGAGTCAGAAAACACATACATAAAAGCTCTCTAAATACATTTCAGTTTAAACTTGCATAATTCTCCCAGTGGAGAAATCATCTTAAACTTATGTAATCCTTCGAAAGAGACATTATTACAGACAATTCCGTGCCACTAAGAAACAAAGAAGACATCTCTAGAAAAGAGGTGCACCCACACAATTAATTACATGCAAGTAGAAGAGCAGGGGGAAGGCTGGAAGAGCAAAGCCCAGAGCCTGCTGCTTCCACAGAGACTGAGCTGTAACCCAGCTCAAGGAGCTGCTCCCCTTTCACCAGCCAGAACTGTCTGTTATACTTAACCCAGACTTCCTAACACTTGATATCCTGTCTGCTATTTCAATGCCCTTACTCAACATTTCAGACAGACATTACACAAACTGGCTGGTGAAAAGGGTTGAGAAACCAACAAGCAATCCAAGTCAATGACCTTATTCTACAAAATGATGCCACTGACTGAATGGAGGATGAAGAACAAAGCACAGGGGTACACATCCTCTGAATCCTCCCTAGGAAAAAACTTCAGAGAAGCTGCAGTCTTCATCTTATTTTTATTTTGCTGCTGGCTTTTAATCACGACAACCCAAGCAATTCTCGTGCTTCCAATTCAAATGGTGCTCACGCCAAAGCAGAAACAGTTGCAGTTAAAAAGTAAGTCGCATTTTCTATGAAGCATGTGCAAAGGTAACTGCATATCAATCAATAAGCAACAAAGCCAGGAACCAGGTTATCGACCAGCTCCTCTGCTGTTTATCTCCAGTATACAGAATGATGCTGCAGTTTCTGCACATGCTCAGCAGCTCTGCCCACATGCACATTACCCCGACTCTAAGCAGAGCTATTTAAACAGCCAGAACACTACTTAACACATGTAAGGGTAGCAGAACGTGTCTCATGCCAGCAATAATCCCAACGTGCAGCACAACAGGTTGTTTTAATATGCACCCAGTGCTCAGAGCAACCCAAATACAAGTGAGAGCAACCAATCCTCAGGTGCAGCCAATGATAAGAGACCCACAGGCAGGAATTCCCACTGCCTCCCAGAAGAGCCCTGCTCACCAAACGCTGGCAGGATCAGGACCTGAATTTGTATCTGTTTTTTCTACCTCACCCAACCAAAGGTCAAAGCAACAACTTGAGTTGAGTGCACAGGGGCCAGTGTGTCAGCCAGCATGTTTGCCCAATGTGGGCAAACCGGGGCACGTTCAAAGAACTGCACCTACACCTGATGCAATTCTGAGGCCAAGTTTACAGTCCTCAAATTTGCATCGAGGAAAATAAAGCTGACCCTCATTTCTGCTTTAGAGATCTCTAAGGCAGTAGAAAAAAATGAACTAAAAAGTAAAGACTGACAAATCCTAAATACAGGAACAAGAAAAAGCCCAACCTGAAAGATAGTTACAGCAACATGAAAGCACAGTCCTGCACATGTGAGCAGCAGACAAAACCTTCTCAGTCCAAAGCCAGGAATCAGTTTCCAGCTCAGGAACCACTGCTCTGTTCAGTATGGTCCGCCAGGATCAGAGCATCACCAAAACAACACGGCAGCACAAAGCTACAGGTTCACAATCAGCTTCAGCGCAGGCTGTGAATGCTGGGTCTCACCACAAACTCACCAAATCTTCTCTGTTAGCACCACTGTTCCCTGGTTCAGAATCTGTTGCTCAACCCCATGACTGCCTGCACTGCCAGGCAAAGCACAGGAAGGAGCCTGATCCATAGAGAGCTCTCTGCGGTTTGTGGGTGAACTGGTTCCAATTACTGAGCTGCTGATTGCTGTAGTGAGAACTGCAGAACCAGCCCAGAACAACCCGAGATTGAATTTCTGCAGTGGCAATGAAGACAATGAAATGTGAAAAACATAAGACTAGACAAGGTGTATATAAGGGAGTAATGGAATGGAGTACATCCATTCAGAGCAATCCTGCTTCTTCATAATTCTTTTGCAAAGAAAAAACATGACAACAGCTTGTTTCCCACTTCCCAGCATGACAAATACTGACTATATGAGAAATTGAGCAGAACAGCATTAAAAATAAAAATGTGGTGCCTATTTATTATTAACACATATATTATAATTGACAAATTTAAAAGAAAAGTGTGTTATATTACTACATTTTAAAGTAATGCTTCCTTTATGTGAAAATCAATTTGATTTAAGTGCTCTATGGCCACTCAGATAAAATAGATTAGCTGAGTAATTGATAATATTCTACTGATAGATTCCCTACAACTCGGATTGAGTTACTTTGCGCGTTCTTTCCAAGAACTTCCTGTTGGATGCAGCGTGACTCTTCCACCAGACTTCCCTCTAAATAAAAATGACGGTGGAGTTCAGTTTTGTGGGTGTTTTTTGTTTGTTTTCTTTCTGTTTTTTTAAATTTAATCGAGCTTTCTGGGTCTAAGTACTTCGCATTGAGACACGCTCCCAGTACGATGGCAAAGCAGTTGGGCTGGCTGAGCCAGCAGGGTGAATTCCAACCACCAGCCATCCCCATAGCCAGCCCGCTGCTTGCTGCAGTCAGTACCACGGGAACCCCTGACCTCCAGCAACACATGCTGGCTAACAGACAAACCTGACGTGAACTTGCAATCAGAATGGATGACAGACCTTCCTCAAGCCCCCAAGCTTTGCTCAGCCCCAAGCACTCAGATGCAGCCCCCAAGCTCCCTGTCTCAGCAGTGCTAAGCGAGGTGTATTTAAGGTACCAGTAGCTGCCAGGATTTTACCCCTGCATTGTCTAGACATGCTCTGAGCAGCCTCGCACAGACGCCTCCAGATGCTTTTACAACACTGGTGTCAACACTCATCTCAGCAAATAAAAACACACCCTCACCGGTCAGCCAGCTCCAGCCAGTGATATCCGTGTTCATCTTCTGGCAGACACACCAGGTGTTACAGGCTCTGAGCGCATCCAAAAGACACACTGTTTTTACATGCATCTTCAAAGCACGCTACTGTTTTGGGCTGCACATCCATCCAAGCCCAAAACTACAGCAATGGAGAAGCAAGCGAGACAGCCCAGACAGCGAAAGGAGCAGCAGATGTTCTAATGTTTTAGGCAGTGATTTTTCTAAAGAAGAGATTTTATATAATTCCCTCCCTAATTCAGTAGGGCTGAACTCGGGAAACTGTTAACTATTTGGGGGCAACAGAGGGCCACAGCTGACTCAACATCATTAGATTGCTCTTTGCAGCACTCTTTGTCTCGCACACATGCACGTACCTGCTCGATCCCAACATCTGTAAAACTGTTTGTACTCTTGGAAGAAAAATGCTGACGTCTGCTCAAACAGTGACACCTCCTCAGTGCTGCAGGACTGTACTGAAGGTTGGTATCCTTTTTTAAGACCTATTGTGAAGCCGTACAAGGACTCCAAACTTAAACCACTCCTTGCAGGCTTCAACATTTTTGTTCTAGACTTCAAGACTGTTACTGGATAATTCTTAATATAATTCTTAAGCATTAGGCAAGTGAACAAATCACTTCTTTGCTCCATGGAAAAATACCTGAACCAACAACAGTTCTCAGGCAAAAATTTTAACAGTATTTGTTGAGGCAGTTTGAACAGAATAAATCCAGCAATCTGAGCACCAATATCTGCAAAAAAATACCAGAAACCCTCTGCTCTACACACTATAGGATGCAAATCATTAACAACTCAAGGAGTTTACTACCGCTAGAAGTCAGGACTTTGAAATACACAAAGATACACCTTTAAGATCTACTACTGCAACATTTCAAGTGGGCACAAAATGCAGTGTAGCAATCACCATACAGCACCTAAAAGGCCACAGCTCCCTTAGAACTCACTCGGTCCCCCCCTGTTTCACTTCCAGCAGTTTCTGTTCTTTGATTTGGCTGCACACTTGACCTGGCTAAACCTTACTCCAGCTGAGAAAGCTACATGTTGTGGCAGCGCTGGGCTGGGAGGCATTGTGAAATGAAGTGGGAGGCCTTACGTGCTTGGTTGTGTGTCAGTATCAGAATGTTGCTTCTAGCTTCCAGCTACTTCATAGAAGTGCTGCTGGGACATGAACCGTGGGAACACGGCGGTGCTAGCATGTGTGGGTGTGTTCACACATGTGCAAGGGAAGCTCTCGTATTCTCTGAGTGTCTGATCATACACAGTTTTGCTAAAAATACAGATGTCTGGCACGCAGGTAGGAGATATGAAAGCATTGTCAAACGTTGCTCAGTTCAATATAAAAAAAAAAGTTCAAAAGAGACAGAGCCAAACCCACCCTCCTTTACTGGAAATAGCAACCAAAGAGCCTTCAGGCCTGCTTTTTGAACTAATCCAATTGTAGGAGACATGCTGATGTTAAAAAGCAAGGATGTATTACACTAAGGAGGAAAGAGAATATGATAGATACACCTAGGCCCTATCTGTACCAGCAAGTGAACACAACATGCACCAGCAGCTGAGCTCAAGAAAAGTGCACTGGCACTGATGATGCATTTCCAGGACCCTGTTTTGCAACCCTGTCAGGTTACTCACATTTTGAATCTCTCTAAATACCCCCAGAATGTTACCATTGTGCCCAATGGCAGTAAAGGCAGACGCAGCCTTGTGACAGGCAGGGAGGGAGGACACCCACAGAAGTAGGAGTAATGCTGGTACATGGGGATTCTGAAAGCCCAGGCAGAGATCACAGCTGAGAAACCGCATCAGCACATGAGAAAGTGGAAACCCAGCAAAGGATACAAACAAAGGAAAACTGAGAAGTTATAATATGGCCCAAAACAGAAAGAGCTTCAGGAAGGGGCAGGAAGGTGAAGGAGCTTATGGGAGGTAAATCATTTATCCATGGATTAGCAGGGAGGATATAACAATCTGATTTTTAAAAGAGGGGAAGGAAAATGGCTGAGCCACCTACGGATGGTTCCTCTCTGCTAGGGCTCTTGTCACAACTCATCCCAGCTTTGGTTAGGACCCTTTGCTGACTTCACTGAGCTATAGATGCAGATTAAAGCTGCTTCTGCAAGTGGCAAGACCAGAAAAAGCTCATCTGGTTCAACCAACCATGCTGAGAGACAATGTATCTATGTATCTATTTCTCAGTATAGATAAATAGATGGATAGATATGCACAATGACTGCTCGATGCAAATCTACGGTGGGAAGTAAGCATCTAGGCAAAGCTATGCCTTGTAGCAGTGCTTTAAAACCACCCAACAGAGGGGGGGGTGGGGGGCTGGGGAAGGAAAAAAGGCAGTTTGGCTAGTATGCCAAATCTGCAGTGGGGGCTCATGCCAGCCCAGCTCCCGCATTTAGAAGTCAATCCCTTAAAAGGCAGAGCTGTGCTAGCAAAAGCCTACATACCTCATCACAGAAACCTCATGAAGACACGAAATGGTCTAAAAACTCACTGCTTCTTAACCAGCCACAGCAAAGGGCAGCTGCATCCCAAGCTGCAACGCACTGGCAGAACCCAGGGAAAGCACAACACCGTACACGCATACACAAATAAATTAATGGGGAAAATTATTTTAGAAAGCCTCTTGCATTTAGAAGACAGCATCTGACACAGCAGATTATGGCATATAACACAGACACCTCTGCATAAAGCAGAACAAAGCGACACAGAGATCTACATCAAAAAGGAAGACCACCACAAAGACACATGCTTCACCCTTTCATCCAGGGAGACAGACAGACACAGAGCCCAAACACACAAAACCCACACAGACCGACAGCGATTAGCAATAACACACAGAGGCAGGCACAGGATCATCCTTTCATTTCCTTACTAGGCATCTAAACTTTACTCCAGTGTTACTTGCCCCTGGCCACAGTCTACCAACCTTAGAGCCAGATTAAATCTCGCCCTAATTATCCACACACTCTGCTACAGCACAAATGACCTTAGCATACGATATCCGTTGGCTAAGCCTATGGAAAAAGACTACAGAAAAAGGAAGGATAAGCGTTCAAAACTCCACCAGTGATGTCAGGGCCTCGTGAAGGCTGTGCCACACGAATAGGAGCCGAGAAGACAACTCGAGAGCCTGGAAACTCAAAGGCGTCCTGCACAGGATGTGTGCTATCCTGTCATCTGAGCACACACAACCACACCATCCTTCCCACAGCTGCTTCCCACTCCCAAGTGAACCTACACGAGAGACTTGTAACGTTTTATTACGACAAACCTTTGCAAAATCATTTCAAAGACACGCTGTTGTGAATTTCTTGCCTAATTTTTGGCATCCCCTATTAGGTACTATCAGATACCCTGAAGTCACTCTCCAAGAAGTGCTGCAAGCAAATTTTGGAGGGCAGGGGAAAGAGTGCTTGCCATGTTCTGAGCTAGGACTGCTAAGGGGTCACCACGAGAGTAAGGCAATGCCAAAACTTCGCAGTCTTGTCTCGTTCTCCACCTGCGTCCTCACCTGGGGCACCGGATAAATCGCACAACAGAACAGTGCCTTAAGAGCCTTGGAAGAAAAGAAATGCAGACCTCTAAAAGCGTTCATTTAAATCACACTGTGGAAATGACCAACCCAGGCGCACAATCCCCTCCCAGAAGGAAGAAAGGTGGGGATTCTTTTATTTAGTTTCCCAGAGCACGCCCAAGAAAATTCACCGCGCAGGCTGAAAGACGTCTCCGCTGCCGGAGCCCTTTTCTCCTCTCGCAGACATTCATGCGCATCTTCCCCAGCATCCCCTTAGCACATGACTGACGGAGAATAGACAAGCCATTAAAAACACATCCACCTCCAGCCACGGAGATAATGGGGCTCATTACAGCCCCGCTTTGTCACAGCGGCTCTGACACTCCGGCTGGAGGAAAGGGGGGGGGGGGGGGGGTGGGAGGACAAGGACAGAAATGGGGGCTAAGCAGAAGAGCTGGGGAGAAACTGGACTTGGAGAGCGAGAATCCCAGAGGCAGAAACACGGAGCCCAACCAAATGGATTGGCCAGGCCCCTCGGGCCAGCTGGGCTGCCTGCTGCACTGCGTGCGGGGGGCTGAAAGCCTCCCTGCTTTGCTTTTTGATGCTTAATAAAAGCCAGATTTAGTCTGAGCGTGTATCCGCACGTCTAAACAGGTATTTGGGAAGTTAACTAAGAATTTCACCTAACATTCTCAGCAGGCTTTCGAAGTTCCTTTTCTTTTTATGTGATCGCCCTTCCACTCCAGACACACGAAACCGAAGAAAACTTCCAAGATCCCCGATGGAGGAGGCAGAACCCGCCCCCAAACCTGCAGGCCAGACTGCTCTGGTTTGCTTTCACCTCCCTCCGGGGGGGCTGAGAAGGGGCAGAAGCTGCCGCCGCCCCCGCTGCCCACCCGTGGCACCGCGCCTTTCGCCCACAGCGGGGATGGCGGGGCCTGCAGGCAGCCCAGGCTGAAAGAAAAACACCTGGAAATACGCTCGGGCTGGCCGGCCTCAGGACAGCAGGGCACACCGTAACGAGCTGCTGCAGCTGGCCCTTCAGATCCATTTACTGAACGTACACATAATCCGATATACAAAAGCCTGTCTTGCTGGGGACAGTCAGACTCCGCTGGGATCCCCTAAAAGCACCGACTCCTCCGCTCCCATTCTGCACTGAACTGAACACCAGCAACCCGCATCGCTGTCAGGATTTTTCTCAGCAGCCACATTTTATTCCAGCTCAAGCATTTAAACGGCTCGGCCCCTGCCTCCATCCCTGGAGGCACGCAGTCGAGAAGAAAATTGTACGCATTTGTGTCTGGGGCAATCGGTTATTTTTCCCTCCTTTCTTCCTCGTCTTGACCTCCAATGAAGCTCCTGGCACCCCAAATCACTTCCTGCTGAAGTGGGGCAGTGTGATGGGTTTCAAAGATCAGGTTCCGTGTACAACACGATATACAAACACACACATAGTATCACTGAACTCCAGCTCCTGTGCTCAGAACGCAACCAGAGGAAAAAGGAAAAAAAGGAACCATGTCGAACGCTGGTCGTCTGCATGAAGGCACACGTGGTGAGAATTAAGAATGCGATTAGATTGCTAAACGACTCTAAAAGGAAAACAGTTGGTAACAAATTGAGTACATGTATGGACGTCATCGAAAATCCCTTTTCTCTTTCTCTCCCCCCTACTCCTTTCTTAAAATAAGAATTTAAGGCATCACTTACCCTGGGGGCTTTCCTCTTGTATTTGTTGTTATAGTCAAATTTTTCTTTCATTTCATCTAAGAGCTGGCCCAGCCTAGCTTTCTCCTCTTTCCCAGTGTAATCCTGGCTGAGGAGGATGTAGGACCTCCAGTTTGCAGAGTCAAAGCCCCAGTGGCAAGTCCTGTTTTCCAGGGATTTGTGAGAGTGGACCACAAATTTGTGAGGCGGGTACATGAGCCTGCAGTCCAAGCACTGGATGCAGGCTGCGCTGGGGTTACTGTAAAGCTCTGGTACCAGGAGTCCCTTACACTTCCCAAAGCACTCATGGTACACCTTGAAGCTCTTCTCTGTAAGCTCCAGCTCGATCGTGCTAGAGAATTCCTTCTTGCAGTGGGGAGGATAGGTGCCACCATAAAGCAAGGCATTGCAAAGCCTCTCAGCATCAGTTTTAGTGATCAGCCCGCAGGAGGGGGCAGAGAAGGGCAAGATGCCCATGACTTTGAGGATCTCCAGCTGGTCAGCGGTGCATCTGGAGCAGTAAATGTGCAGCTCATCGCACACCGAATTGATCTGCTGCAGGGAGAAGTCCCTGAGCACCGAGTTCAGGATCTGGGGCAAGCAAAGGCGCTTCTCCCCACCCACCACGAAGCAGGAGATGGTTTCCCCTTCCAGGATGGTCTCGCACCTCTCAGTGGATCTGTCCGAGGGCATGAAGAATGGACCGGGCATCACCGGGGGGGGGCTGGATAGGGGGCAGATGCAGCACAGGTTCCGCTGGGTCTTTGCCATTGTCTTTCTTGTACATCTCCTGTGCCCATCGCGCTGAGAAAGCAGCAGGGCCACCCAGGGAGCTCATAGAGCTCAGATGAAACTGTTCCAAGGTCTTCTGCAGTCCTGGATGAGGCTGGAAGCTGCTTCTACTTACAGTCTCCATTTTTTAGTTTCTATTCCCAAAACAAACAACAAAAATCCCCAGTTATCTTCCACGCTGGTACAAATCCACTTAAGGGATTTTTTCTTTTTTTAAACAAAACAACAACCCACCCTTGTTTTTTCCCCTTCCCACTCAGGTTTAGCAATCCACAGACGACGAGGAAATAAATCCTTCTCGTACGCGTCTCTTTCTCCTTTCCGTTCTGCCGCTCCGTCACAATCTCTCGCCGTGTCCGGCCCCGACGCCGCCCGGCCGGAGCGCAGAGTCACGTCGAAGCGAGGTCCTCATCCGAGCCGGCGGCCGCAGGCAGCGCGCACTGCCAGCCCCAGAACGCCGGTCCGAGCCGCGCTCCGGACACCGCGGGTTAAATACGCGCTGGCGGCTGCTGCTTCTCTGCAGCGATCCCGCTCGTGTCCATATCCACCAGGAGGAAGGAACGCGGGAGGAAAGTAAAAAGCGGGAGGAGGAAGGCGGCTCGGTGCTGGGAAGGGAGCAACGCGGAATCGAATTAAAAGGCCCCAATCTCCGACACCTCCACAGCGGCGCGGGGCTGCGGGCGGGCTGCCGTCCCCGCGCGGTGCCTTCGCTCGATCCGGGCGGGCTCCCCGGCGCCGCGCTCCCCTTTCTTCCTTTCTTCCTCTCGCTCTCAGCGTGCCGTGGGGAGCCGCGGTAACAGCGCGCACATCCTCCCAGCTCCTCTTTCCAGCAGAGACTGAGAGTGCCTGAGAGCTGAGCTAATGCGGGCTGGCTCAGCCTCCCTCACTCCTCCTCCTCCTCCTCCCCCCCCGCTCTGTTTGTTGGTGTCTGCCTCAGTCATTGAATCCCGGCCAAGAATGTGACCAACTCCCCAGGCCGGGCTCTTCCAGGAACAGCGGCCGCCTCCCCCCTCCCGCGCGGCTGCTGCACGGGCAGGCGCAGCTCAGCCTGGGGCGGCCGCGCCGGGGGGAGGGAGAACTGCTGGGTTCACAGAGCGGCGCGCCGCGAAGGAGGGGCGGGAGGGTGCGGGCTCGTTCCTCTCGGCGTTTTATTTCTGGACAACAGTTAAAAATAAAAAAATAAAGGGAACGAACAGCAGCGCGTGTACCCAGCGCGCACGCAAAGCGCGAGAGCACCACCTAAGCCCCGCCGCCGCTAAACCCGCTTGCGACAAGCAAGTTTAACGCGGAGCCGCAGCAGCGGCGATGCCACACGTGGGAGCAGCGCAGCGCGGGGTCCGGCGCCGAGCCGCGCGTCCTTCGGCCGGCACCAGCCGCGCTCCGCGTTCACGCGGCGAGCACCGGGCGTGGAGCGCGGGGACGGCGCGCTCAGCTCCCGGGGGCCGCCAGCCGCGACCCGTGGGCCGCCGGCGGAGCTCCGGGCGAGGCGGCCGCCGCTGCGCCAAATGGCGGCGCCCGGAGGTCCGCGGTCGGGCCGAAGCCGCGGCTCCACGCAGGGAACGGCGCCCCCTGGTGGCAGCCCGCGGCACGCAGCCGGAGCGCCGCCCCAGCCCCGCTCGTCTCTTCTTCCACGGCCCGAGCGAGCAAAACGGCCGGAGCGTTCCGACTAACGCTGAAATACAGACGTAAAACACAAGCCCGACAGCTTAGCTCTGTTACCCACGAATCTCACGCAAAAAGAGGCTGGAAGCAGTTCTACATACACACAACTAAGATATTTCTGACGCAAGGGCAACCTGAAGCACTGCTCGCAGCGCCTTGCCGTGCTTCGTGATGCAGTGAGCACCTGGTCTCTTCTGGCAGAGCTCAGCACCGTGGTATAAATGAGATAAACCCCGGTAAAATAAAAAAAAAAAGTGAAGCAAATCCACGGTCTTCCAAATAATTACAAGAGCAAACAAAGAAACCTCACCAAACTAAACAGGCTGAGGATCAGCCAGGACCGATGCACACAGGTAGGTATCGCACCGAGCTCAGACGCTATTTGTGTTTCTGTGCTCTGAAGTCCCATTCAATTTTTGTTTTGAAGTCTCATTCATTTTTGTTTGTTTGTTTTTGCACTCCTCCTTTGCTCTTCAGGAAGAAAGGACAGTAGTAACTACAGCTCATTTTAGGTGTTTGGTCATTGGTTCTTTTTCCTCTCCAAATCACTCTTTAATTAATCACTCATCTGTTGCCTGATCCAGTAATTTACTTGCATTAAAGAGTGTAATCCATAAATGGAATTCCTGGAGCAGAAGGGACTACCAGAAAGACAGGAAGGACGGTCTGGTGGTTAAGACTAAACTCAGGACATCTGGGGTCCATTCCCAGGTCTCCCACAGACTTCCTGTTGCCTTGGGCAAGTTGCTCAGTTCCTGCGTGCCTCAGTTTCTATGTCTGCTACACTCAGATGGTAACCGATTAGGGGAGCAGCTTCCAAACCTAAAGCCATAACGTGACAGAAACCAGTTTGCAACCCAAGCAGTAACAGTACAGCTTGCTTTCCCTATATCCCACAGACTTTACAGAACTACAAAGCAGTGGGGCAGAAGGGGGGAGCAAAGAGCGCTGTCACCAGGGATTAAGGTGGCAATACTTTCTGAAGCCTCTGCCACCCTGATGATGGATTGTGAGTGCTGTGCATCTTAAAGTCCTATTAATCTTTCCCCCAGTAACTGTTTGCCCTGCTCCAAAGGCTCCAAAACCCTCTAGCTGAAGAAAGGAGAAGGGAAAAAATACCTCAGAGGAAGGGCCCCAACACCACACTGTTTTTCTCACTCTCTCCCTCTTCTCCTCCCCCTCTCCATTGGCTTCAAGGCCAACAGCTCCTGGAACACAAACACTCTTGTAAACTCCTGAACCACACAGCCCTGTGGTGGGTGGGTGTTTGCTCCCTGCCTGCCAGTTCCAATCCACCCACAGATTCCAAAGGCCCAGAACAAAAAGCAGACTCCATTTTCCATATTTAACAGGCAGTTCATTTCCCTCCACATTGCCTTCATTTTGAAGAACTCAGTGCTTCTCACAAGTATCTTGTCCCACCCTCTACATGTTTCCAGAGTACAGCACACCATGTTTATATATATATTTATTTTATTTTATTTTTTAATATGCTCACCTGAAAAATATTTTCTAAACAAATTCACCACAGTCCCCTCTGGTTTTAGATGTCTGCTTAATCAAGAAGACCTGGGGACTGCAGAGGACTATATTGCAAATTGCAGCTGTTGACAAAATGCTTGGGAAGAACCAGTTGTGAAAAAGGAAAGAAAGTGAAAAATGAAAGCACTTGCACAAATATGATACATCAAAACTCTTACTGTAGCTTATGTTAGATGGCAAATTCATTATAGCAGCAAGTATCTAATTTCTCTGTCTTTGTGTTGTACATACTTAGTTCTATTTATGACACACAGCTACTGAATTAAGACCATTTCTACACAGCTAGGATGCTTTCTCCTCCACAAAAGGGGAGTCTTTCCACTGGTATTTCCCTTCCAGTGGAACAGGGGAATGCCAGACTATCCATAACCTGCAGAATAGGGTTTCATACTCTCTGCTGACAAAGACATATCCAAGAATCACAGTCTTTCTCAACCAAGTTGTTTTGTTTTAAATCAACACACAGATTCAACTCACAGAAAATTATTTCACAAATGCACATCAATTTTTTACCTTTTTAGCAAAAATAAATGCTTAAACATTAGTTTTTAAGAGACCACATTTTGTTGATACACTTCTCCTAGAAACACACTGAAATAAGAGAATTTTAAAGCATCAAGAAGTCACAAGAAAAAAAAAAAGTCACACATCTATGACACTTATGATGAATCAAGAAAAACTTCACTGCCTGAGAAGGTCAGCATTATACCCACATCAAAACAGCATTTTCTCTCTTTTCTTTTTTTTTTTTTTTTTTTGAATTAATTGAAAAAATAACAATACAACCTCTTTCAGGCCTGAGCTTAGAGAGGCAGCTGGGACTTCTATGCTATTTACCGCATATGAGGTCCCACCATTTTCTAGGTAAACCTTGGAATGCTGCATAGCAAAATTCTCTCCTTACATTATACTTCGTACAGACTAATTACAGGCTTGACTTACGTTCTAATAGCTTATTTGTAATGTATGGTGCAAGGGAAGGCATTGATATTGCTTTCTACCAAGATAACAAATGCACTCATAAAGATATTCATCAGGATATAGTTTAGATGTTACACAAACAAGTGACTTACCCTTTGTGAAGGTCAGTGAAGTCTCCAGAAGGGGCAACCTCGAGATAGAGATCCTACTCCCTCAGCTGCTAACCCTTAAATGAGAGTGAGGAGGGGTGGATCTGGGGTTCATTGCTTGCACCTGTGTGCCCTGGGTTAGCCACACCTTTTCACCTGGTACTTAATCACTGGTTCAAGCTGTGTCCAGGCAATCCCCATACATAAGGTTACTGTGAGATTTTACTGTGCTCCAAGTAGTGGCAAGATCCAGTTCAGGAGTAGTAAAAATAAAATTGGTAACTGTGAGACTGTGTATGGGGAGGTGGTTTATGGAGAGGTGTGTAAGTAGTGGCCACTCTGCTGAGGAAGACAAGTGTTTTGTCTCTCTCTATAACCCAAGGTTAGGAATGTTTGTACTTTGAGCAAAGTAAAGAAAACAAAAGATCTTACCTTTCTCCCTTTTGGCATCCATGGTCTGCACACAGAATGCTGCTCCTCTCCTGGGTTTTGCTTCTGTTCTCTCTACAGAATAGATTGGTTTAATATCTGTTCTTTTAGTTGGTGACAGCTAATTACATTATGGATTACGGGCTTAGTTCAGCTAACTGATTATGTTTTATCATGTTTATAGCACCTTCTAACACCACTAAGCAGAGAATCCAGTATAAGACTCAGCTTTGTAGCTCAAGTTCAACAACTAAAACAACTTTTTTTTTTTTTTTTTTTGCTCCAGAAGTCCCTAGTCCTGGTCAGGAGAGCACTAGCACAATACAACAGGCTATTCAGAAAAGCTGTCTGACTACTGAACTTAAGAACTGACTTAATTCTTCATGAAGTTTGACTAACAGGCATACAATCATCAAATATCTTAGGAAATATAGGAGAGGTAAGGTGTTGTTAAAAGCACATGAAAGAATTCTCCATCTTTTAGAATTTTTTCACTCTACATTGCCTGGTATGTTGCCCAGGGCTGCCCCTTCTACCCACACATTGTACCTACATGCCCCAGTGGATGCTGCCAAACACTTCATTAAAAAAAAGCCATGCTTGCTACTGCCAATAAAAAATTTAATTTAGTGGAAAGTCAGACACAGAGAAGGGCACACAAGCTGGAACTCTTGGGATTCTCAAAGGAGCTCACAGAACAGCCCTAGGTCACTCAGGACTGCACAGGCTTTTTATCGTTTATATTTACACATAATCTTTCCTTTCTCAGCATACCCAGCTACAACCAACAGAGAAAGAGATATAAATATCAAGACAAAACATTATTCCTATTAAAAAAAAAAAAGTAAAAAACCACTTAATTCAACTGTTACTATTCACCCTTGGTATTTCTTCCTATCACAGTTCTTACACAGAAGATATCAGCAGACAGTCACTATCACTGCTCTGGGGAAGAAAAAAATCAACACATTTAAGACAAAGTTCAACGTAAGACTTATGCAAAGCATCTTGTCGAGTCTATCCCCAAACAGTCTGTATCAAAGGAAATGAGCATGCCAACCTTGCACTACAGGAGCTGCTGATTAGCAAAGCCTCAGGTTTGAGCTTCACCGAAACAAAGTAGGTTAACTCCCCTCTCTTGCCCTCCTACATACACTCGATCATGCAGAGAAGCTGTGGGAATACTGATTTGATCTGCTGCAGCTGCTGTGATGAGTAAAAGGGTAACAGAGCTGGGTTCCACAGCTGCATGTACCAACTTGCACAATGGTACAATTAATAATGCTTCATTTCCATCTCACCTGAAACCCACATGCAACTTTAAGGCCAAACATTTCCTCCCAATAGCCTATCACATACTCTCAGCATCTGCTTATCTTTTTGTAAGTCCTTCCATCTTTAAGATAATTTCTCATCATCAAAGTATCCATAGTTTCTATGCTAAAGTGCACCTTTCTTAGAAAGACTTTGTGAGACCTTATTATGTCCAGCCAGGGTTATCCCAACTGCTTCTGATTGTAGTCTATTTTCTAGTGCTCTTTGGTATGTGTTTTCCAACAGTTTAAAATCCAAAACCACAGTGGGGAATGAGCCCCATAGTCTGCTTGAAATTTACGATATCTTAACGTCTGTTGAAAAGTGATCCTCTATCTGCTGATCTGACACATGAACCTGCAATTTATTTTCAAGGCCTGAGTCTCCTATAAATAACACGTACAGCGCCAGGCACTCTATGGGCATAAGTGCTTGCATCATCACTTCAGTAATTCAGAACATACTGTCCTAAAATCTGGAATTTCTACACCTCTCTCCCAAATTCTCAAGAGTTGACCTCATATTTGTTTTATTTATGGACTTTCTGAATGAACCCGTGATTAAAGCGTATGCGCACCTCATTAGCATAATGTGATTTTTCTTACAAGCATGTAATAAAAAAGAATCGTTCATAGTGTCATTTTACAGATGTGGAACTGAGGAACAGAGATAATGTACAATTGGCTTAAGGCCATCCCACGGATTTTTAATCGGAACCTAAATCTTTTATCAAATTCAAATCAAGTGATTTAACTTAATGACTACTTTTTTCTAACAAACCTCCACTGATATTCCTAGAACTATTCACAAATTAAATTTATGTGAGAAGAAAATCCAACACAAGTGTCTGTGATTTAACATCGCCCCATTCTCTTTTTCAGGAAGACACACTTTAGGTTCTAGACAGACTAGTTCTTACATAAAGCATTTTCATTTCAAATTTCTTGATTTTTTTAGTTGGCTATCTCAGAAAAGAGAAGTATAAAGGGCTGCAAAAGGAGATGTTAAAGCAGCAAGCAGTTCTCAGTGTTACAGCTGGACATTTCAGCAACCTACCCCTTTCTAGCTGCACAGAGCAGAGAGCCAGTTTTGTGTTTGAGCATGACTTGCAAGATAACTGTTCAAATGAGCTTGCACTGTAGACTTTCAGTGAGTTTCACTTCTATTTCCAACAGTCTCACACTTTCAATTTTCCCTACATCTACGTGCATACTACCAAAAATAATTTGGTTGGATCTGTGTTGTGTGGCATTTGACAAAAGAAATGGTCTCTGAAATAAGTGGGGTTTATGACTTTTTTAAGAGAGCAATGAACTCATGTTCATAGGGCTGCAGGTACAATATTTGCATTAAAAAACAAACAATGACTGAGGGGTAGCAGGAAAGGCTGGCCTCGCTTGGATTTCCCTTTTTCATATCTACCCTTTCAAAAACTTTCTGCTAGATTTCTTTTCCGCATGCGGCAGGCCTGAGAATGGCCCTCTCTTATTCCTATTACCCATGGTGTAATCCAAAGCCCATGCTGGAGCAATGATCATGCCTGTGCCGTGCACACTGCAGCATTACTACTAGGACCTAAAATCCATCAGCTAACATGCCAGCTGGCACCCTTCCCTCCCCTCTGCTTTCTTTCCCTGAGCAGGAGAAACCATTCATTGCCTTCTGGGGCTAACACTGGACCCACACTGTTCTTAGTAATGAATGCAACCTGTTCTAACGAATGTGAAGCTTATTTGCGAGTGCAGAGCTGCACTCAATTGCCTGACATTTCACATTTCTCACCATAAATCTGGGTAACACTTTATTTTAATTACTGGGACATTTTCTAACTTTTATTGTTTCTGGCAAACACAGGCAAAATGAGCTCATTCATTATATAAGGTATGCAAGCTATTTCTTCAGGGGAAATTGTGTTCTATATCATTCTGGCCATCCAAAAAGACGCCGCTCACCTCACTTCTAGATGTCAGTAACTACCACAAAGGTTGGGAATAATTAACTAAACTGACAGAGGCCTTGTAAGATGATAAATCCATCCGTCCATCCATCCATCCATCCATCCATCCATCCATCCATCCATCCATCC